>JARBWK010000003.1:130234850-130575998 GCA_030556195.1 Anolis apletophallus | reverse complement strand
AGTGGGCACGAGAAAGCTGTCTTCCACCTATCCGTTTCCGAACCATATGGAAGGCATTTATAATGTCCAATTTAGTAAAGTACTTTCCCTTTCCCATCTGTCCCAATAGATCCTTAATCAGAGGCAAGGGATAACAATTGATCGTGCTGATAGCATTTAACCCTCTGTAATCAATACACAGTCTTAATTTGCCATCCTTCTTTTTCCCTAAACAGGACTGGAGCAGCTATAGGGGACTCAGACCTTTGGATAAATCCCTTCCTCAAATAGTCATCAATTTGTTCTCTTAACGCTAGCTTCTCTTTCTCTGTCATAGGGTATATTTTGGGCTTGGGCAATACAGCTCCTTCCTTTAATTCCACCTTACATTGTACCCTCCTGACTGGGGGAAGACTATCTGCTAATACATCCCTTAAATCAGCATATTCTTCCAGAATCAGCGGCTCTTCCTTTTCCCCTTCCCCCTCAGTCATGCTCACATTCACATCTAATTCCAGCCGACACTTTAGGGTACCTGCTTTCCAGTCAATAACCGGGTCAGCCTGCTGTAACCATGGCAATCCTAAAATTATATCATGTTCCTTAATGGGGGCTGTAATGATGTTGATTATTTGTGTGTAAATGTTGTGTGACATGTGTTAAAATGTATGTTGTTTTGAATGTTCTATGGTTTGTTTCTGTGGGTGAAACAGAAGGGAGGCATGGCAGAAGCTTAGAAGAGCTGTCGCCATGGCAACCAGGGCTAGAGGCTAGTAGAATGTTCAGGTTTGAATTCTACAGTTGGAAAAGAGCGGAAGCCAACTGCCAAATGAGAGGGGGGAGTTATGTTCTAGTTGAGAGTGTCCTAAGGACTGAAAGAGAACGGTCCAGTGTTAGTGTGTGTCTTAAGGTCTGCTAGTGAGCAGTCCAGTTAAAGGGTATAGAGACCCTAGTTAAAGTTGCAGGGGTTTATAGAGGTTTAGTGGAAACCCTATAATGGAGTCCCCATTGTGTTATGTAACAGAAAAGTTGTGCCTCTAAGGAAGTTTGAAACCAACCAAGATTGTACCCATTTGTGTCAAAATAAATTGTTTGCATCTTAAAAGGAAAACACCTCTCCTGATTCTTTTATTGGTGGTGGCCCTCAAAGTCAGTGGTCAGCCGGATAAATGGTGGCAGCGTGGTCAAGTGGTCACTGAGAAGTTTTAAAACTCCAGTCAGTTAAATGGTAAAGGGGTGAGACAGTACCCTGCCAATAAACGTGAAGTTGCTGAGGTAACTTCGAGGTTTCCTTGGATTGGAGGTCAGCAGTGTGGACATAGAAAGATTGTCCAGTCTGAGGCCGGTCAAGAAGAGGCGGTGGTGGCTCCATTACTGAAGAAACCATCATTGGACCCTGCGGTTCCCTCCAACTACCGCCCAGTGTCGAATCTTCCATACCTGGGCAAGGTAGTTGAGAGGGCAGCAATGGAGCAGTTGCAGTCCTTCTTAGATGATGCAACATGGCTAGACCCCTTCCAGTCCGGCTTCCGTTCGGGGCACGGGACGGAGACGGTCCTGGTCTCCATCACAGATCAACTCCGCTGCCAGCTCGACCAGGCGCGGGTCTGCGCTGCTCGTGTTATTGGACCTCACGGCAGCGTTTGACACGGTCGACCACAATCTTTTGATCCACCGCCTGGCCATGGCCGGAGTGAGGGGACTGTCCTTAAATGGCTGTCCTCCTTCCTCCGCCAGCGGTCTCAGCGTGTGAGGAGGGCGGGAGGTCTCCGAGGGGCTCCCCATTAGTGTGTGGAGTCCCTCAGGGGGCCATTCTCTCCCTCTATTATTTAACATCTACATGCAGCCGCTTGCACAGCTGGTGCGGAGTTATGGGCTGGTCTGCCATCAGTACGCCGATGACACCCAGCTCATTCTGAGGATGGAGGGCAGGCCGGAATCCGTCCCCGATAATTTCCAACATTGCCTCGAAGCCGTTACTGGATGGCTGCGAGCCAGTAGGTTGATGGTGAATCCGGCGAAGACGGAGATCTTGTGGCTGGGCGGCCCGGGCGGGGTGGGTGCCCGGCTTCCGACCCCTGGATGGTGCGGCGCTGCATCCAGCGCCGTCTGTGAAGAGCCTGGGTGTCCCAGTTGGACTCCCAGCTGACCATGGAGGCCCAGGTCTCCATGGCCAGCAAGGCTGCTTTTTCCACCTCCGCCAGGCAAGGAGGCTGGCCCCTACCTCTCCCGGAGCGACCTAGCCACGGTGATCCAAGCCACGGTCATCTCAAGGCTAGACTACTGTAACGCGCTTTACGTTGGCCTGCCTATGTCGTCGATCCGAAGCTCAAGCTGGTGCAGAACACTGCCGCCCGGCTCCTGTCTGGGGCACCAGCAGGATGCCGTATAACACCAATTTTGCAGGATCTGCACTGGCTGCCTATTGAGCACCGGGTCGCCTTCAAAGTGCTGGTTCTTACCTTCAAGGCCATACACGGCCTGGGGCCAGCGTATCTGAGGGACCGTCTCACCCCATATTGCCCAGCGAGATCACCGGTCCGAAGAGGCCAACCTGTTGGTAGTACCATCTGTAAAGTCGGCACATCTAACATCGACCCGCCGGAGGCGTTCTCTATTATAGCTCCCACACTATGGAACGCCCTCCCGGCCGAAGCCAGAGCCCTGAGAGATCTGCTGCCATTTAGACGGGCCTGCAAAACTCATTTGTTTAGGCAGGCCTTCGGCGAGTAGGCCTCGTCTATACTCTCTGGGCTGTGATATCTCCTGCTGCTCAATTGTTATATTGCATTTTGCTGTTTAATTGTTTTAACTGTTTTTTAACTGTTTTATGTTTTAACCTGTGGCGTTGTGCCACTGGCTCTGTGAGCCGCCGCGAGCCCCCGGGAGTCGGCGGCGAAGAAGCCCCAATAAATAAATAAATAAATAAATAAGAAGTGGAGTGGTCACATATTGGCGGCAGCGGTGGGATCTTTAAGAGAGGGTCCACCCTGTCCAGCCGGTTGATTTGAACGTAGCTTCACCGCAGGGGCCACTACACAATCCAGTGTTCCCTCCCAATTGTCAACCTTACCCTTTAAACATTTGGTTCCTAAGGGAAAAGCCCCCCCCCCCCAAAAGTACCATCTAATTGAGCAAAATGCACCGGAATCGGTAACTCCTGAGTTTCACATTCTAGCTTCTTAACTAATGTGGGACATATAATATTTTCAGAACACCCACAGTCAATTAATGCTTGATGTAATTGGTATTGTCCCTTCTTCTCTAACTCAATATCACACATAATACTTGGGGCTTTCTCGCTCACCCCTTCCTTCTCCTCGACCTTCTCTCCTAAAGCCCCTCGAGCCACCGCCACAGGTCTGCCATCAGGGCCTCTTCTTTGTGGACACTGAATTGCGAAATGTCCAGACTGAGAACAAATGTAGCACAAGCCTTTCCCTTTTAACTTGCCACCAGTTCCCGTTCCTCTCAGTTGGCTCTCACTCCCAGCCGGCCGCCTCAGCGTAGGCCGTGGTTTCCACAAAGGTCCAGAAGTGGACTTCCGTCGCTGGACCTGAGCCAGGATTCCTTCGACAGCACCAGCCAACTGAATCCATCCATCAACATTAACTGGGTCTCCACGATGCAAACACCATTCCAGTAGTTCACGCCGCAATCCCTCTTTGAAAAGAGTTGCAATCCCTCTTTGAAAAGAGTTGCCTGTGACCATTCCACCACCTTCCCCGCCAGGCCCATGAACTCCTCCGCATACTCCGTCACCGACTTGCTTCTTTGTGGCGGCTGTGGGGGACCATATGGAGGACTACGGCCACCTGTACCCCAGTGAAGGCAGCAGGGTGCGAGCTGTTGGCTGCAGTCCTATCCTTCTGACTCAGCTGAACATCATCCCACTCATGGCAGAGTGGAATCTACTCTGGCCCAAGGCATAGAGATTCCATTCCTGACAAATGCAACTTCCCCACAGGCTCGGCGATGAACAGGAACAAGGCTAGATACTGGATCGAGGCAGCCGAGAATGGCTGGCTGGCTGGATCTTAGTAGCTGGCCGAAAGGCCTGGTTCACTTGGACATCATGGCAGTAACGGTCGTTGGTACGAGATACTGCTAAGCAGGATCTCACAGCTTTTATAGGATTTCTGCCAGCAGGGCCAGTGCGTTGAACATCAAATTGGATGATGGATGAGCCCTGGGTTGTAATGAGAACCTCAGTCCTGAAGAATGTTGGCCCTCGTTAGTGCGGACCATCTGGCCTGGGGAGTAGCGCTTACTGCTCCGAGTACCCGCCTTTGCTATCAGCTTGGTGGGCTCCGTTTGGCCTTGACATGCCTTCAGCCTGGCAGATCCCTTGGACAGTGCAGAAGAGCAAGATAGAGGCCCCTGACAGGGGCTGGGAGTTAACACAGCTGTGCTGTGAAGCTTCTCAGAAACAAGTGGGCAAAATGCAGACCCAAGGAAAGATGCTGTCGGAGGCCCTTGAATCTCTTGGGGTGTGACATGATCTGTAAATGCCTAGTTATCTGTAACACTCCTGTCTCCCCCACATTCCTTTCAGAGTCAATCCCTGGCTGATTCTCACAAGAATCATTGCCTGTTTCCCAACAACTGGATCTACAGATCAGAAAAAACTCAAATCCTGGTTTTAGGATCAAGCATTTGTGCAATAAATGGATCAACTGGGAAAAGAGGGTTTTAGTGGATTGCAATGGTCTAATTTGGGTTATGTTTTGAACCAGCGAACTGTTTTTAATTGAATGCTTATAAATGTTTTAATTGTGTTAACTGTAACTGTGTGTTTTAATGTATCTTTGGCATCTAATGACTGCCTACTGTAAGCTGTCCTGAGTCCCTCTTTGGAGGTGAGAAGGATGAGATAGAAATGCCTGAAATAAATAAATAAATACCCAAAACCATCCCATCATCTCAAAAAACACTTTAGCTTTCCCCCATATAAACACTAGGCTCAACCAGAAAATCCAAATCCTTAGAGGCTTCGCGGGCCTCAACACAGTAACTACACCGCAACCAAGTCAGTATCTATACTACACTTGATGCTTAGAATGTATAAAACAGTTATATGAATTTTTGTAAATGCATATATTAAACTTCTAGTTCCACATGAACATCGAAGACAGAGACATATGGAGTGAAAAAAACATTGAAAGTGACAGCTAGGAGAGGATGTAATCAATTCTCCTTCCCAATGGGTCGATTAGCTCCCCTGCTGCCCAGCATGCCCTAAGGAGTTTTTCAGCCCTTGTTTGAGATTTTTTTTATTAATGTGCTTCAGCAGAGGTGGATGTCTATTTTGCAGAGCCCAATTCTTCCTGGATCTGAGATACACTGGTATCTACATTGCAATACACATTGGTGGTGTGCGTTTTGTGGCCACCACAGCTTTGAGTCAGCTTCAAACTGCTTTATGGTTAGTGTAGAAGCACCCTAAGAGTTATCTGATAAACTCTAAAAATGCAGATCTAAATGGAGCAAAGAATACATCTGCTAATGCTGTTTTTTTAATCTTCACAAGGAAGCCCAAGGAAGATAATGCACTGTATGGTACCCTTGTATCCATACACATATTTGTATTCATATGTGAATGAGATGCATCCACCCTTTTCAATGGCAACAATGTATCTCTGAAGATTATCATCTTCCAGATGCTCTCACAGTTTACAGCTGCTCTTTGCTACCTGCACTTCAATTCACATTATTGTTTCTGCCATATCCAATGCTCTTAGCAGTCGTTCAGGCAATAGCTTTCATTTATGAGAGATAAAAATGTTACTTGGGACATTAGGTGGCATCACTCTTCTAGCAAATTAGCCTGGGCTTCAAAAGAGGCTCAATCTTTTTGGCAAAAATATTCTTACCCATCTTTAGAAACCATATTACTGTGTAAACTTATGAATTTGTGATGACGCTCATACCTTTCCAATAGATTAAATCATGGACACATGTGACTGAGCAATGTCAAAATATGAGGTAATGATCATATCCAGGCAACAAAAATGTAAAGTTATTAATGAGAACAAAACAATAAAGAGGTGGATCTGGGAAAATAATGTGAAATAGCTCAAAGGGATAAATGGATTATAAAAAGTTTAGGATAATGAAGTGGGAAAATATGGTTATCATAAAAAATGTATGTACACTATGACCACTCTTATCCATGGATTTTATCTATATGGTTTCACTTATGATCTCATCAGATAGGGTGAATTCAGTGTCCTGGAACACTTTCACCCCATCTAGAGGAGAGAACCCCACAATGGACATCACACGGCGTTGTGTGAGTTCTGGCATAGGCCCCACCTTTAACCGGGGTGAAAGTGTTGCTGGACACCTTCCCTCCAACACAGGAGAGTGATGCATTCCCCATGTGATAGGGAAAGCATCACCAAGAGGAAGCTGCTCATGGGATGAGAAATTTGCCCCACTCTTTCTCTTTTCACTCACATGCCAGGTGAAGCAGGATGCATTGCCTGGCCTTTATGATGAGGTCCTATGTCCAAAACATATCCCAATCTATTCCCACAAGTGTTTGTGGACTTCTCTAGGTCCCCCAGTACAATTCTATACTATGTTTCCAGTTGAAGTATAGTCAAACTATAGGGGTTGCTTCAGTATTGGGTATTTATGGGATTTCAGATATCCATGGGAGTTGGTATTGAAATGTATGACCTGAAGATGTGGGAGTCATACAGTAATCCTGTGGCATTTAAAATGCCTCAGGCTATAATCTTGTACACATTTACCTTGGAACAACTCCCAATGAGTTCACTGAGTAGATGAGTAAATGATTATATTTCTGAGATAAATGGGGCATTGCTCTATAAATGTAAAAAGCCTCTCTCAAAATAAGCACATTGTAAAAATTCTCTCTTTCAATCTTTGGTACTGTGCAGCCTACAAACATATAGAGGATTAGTAACACAAATGGAAAGAGAAGAGAGAAAAGAAAACCAGTAAAGCTAAACCTTGAAATAAAAAGTTATGAAGATCTCGAAACAAACAGGAATCGGAAGTTCCTTGGAATGAAAGGTTTATGAAGATCTCGAAACAAACAAAAATTAGAAGTGCAGGAAGAATAAGTAGAAGAAAAGGAAAAGTTAGGTTCTGAGATTGTTTACTGTTCTGGGTGTATATAGCAAGTGATGTAGGGAGTATTTGTGGATAGGAGAGTGAGATTTAACACATTATCCCACCCTTCTCAACCCCAAAGGGGACTCATGGTGGCCTTACAAAGGCCATAATTTGATGCTGCATATAGAAATACATTGGTAAATAAACAGAAGATTTAAAACCAAGCCAATTAAAACATAACATTACAACTTCAATTAAAATCACATAGACCTATAGAGGTAAAATGGGAGGAAGACAAAAAAACAGGATATTTTAAAAAGCTTTTGAGTAAGTGGAACAGCAAAGGATTAAGCAGAGCCATCCCTGACATGTGGAAAAATTGAGATTATGGACTTGGAGTGGAGGAAAGCATCCTTAAGATTAGGGAACATGACCTACCCCAGCAAAGTCCTTCATGGGGATGGCCAGCTATTCCACAATGTTTCTCCATCTTCCTCTGACTTTCCTCCACTTCCCGCCACTGTCTTCAATCAATGATTTCCATAAATGAAATGGTTCATCTCTACCTAGCCTGGTGCTCAATATGGGTCAATGGCTGGCATACATACCATCTTGTGTATTGAATATTTCCTCATCCAGGAGTGTGTATGTGTGTGTGTGTGTGTGTGGTGGGGGGCTGGAAAGCATTCAAAGGAACAGCTAGAGAGATGTCCTTCCATACTGATCAGAAAATCCTGAATAGTATACAAAGGATTTGATCTTTTAAAAAATCCTTCTGTGTAATGAAAATTAACAAAAAAATAACACTTACTCGTAGCTAGTTAATGAAACCCTTTAACAAGAGTGCTCACAGGGCTTTTTATTGAAAAGGAAATGTCTGTTTTGAAAATGAAATGTGTCTTTGATGAAACACATCCTCTCAGGAGTTTTTCTACTTGATCCAAAACCAGTGCTAGCAGTTACTCTGTCTCCTGACCCATCTTTTGTTGCAGTCACATTAGGCACCACTCTGCAACAAAGGGTAAGAGGATAGCTGCAGTAATTAAGAGAGATAATTACTTTTAAGCATGCCTCCTCTAAATTTGTTATTTCTTGTTGGTTTTCTAAAATACTTTTGATCTTTAAACTGTTCACCTATGATTAGCTGATGTATAAAAATTAGAAGTGCAGAAAAACAGAATGGGTACTTACATATTGGGTAACTAGCACCATGTTTATTAGATTACAAAACAAGTCTGTATCAAAATGTTGATTCCATGATCTGGCCAAAACGGGAGCATCTTAACCAAATGAGCCACTTCTATTCCAGTCTACAGCCAGTATAATACCTGCATTTCTGCTTTAGATCACAGATGAACAAATTCATTGTTCTGGGGCCATTTGGATTATATGGTCAGAGTAGATGGGTCCCCGGTTTAGCTACAAATGAATTCCAGGAATAGTTCTCTCCTACTCCTGAATGAAGCATATCTGATGTTGGTTCAGTAAAGAACAACTATTCTAACAATTAGCAAAATCCTTCCCCAAATTAGCTACCAAAGGCTTGCAGTTTTGATGCATTAAACTGATTGAAACATGGAGGACAGAAAGCTATGTGTCAGCCATCCAGTACCAGATATTCCAGAAGGGGATGATGAGATTTTAGGGAAGCAAACAAAAGAGTATCAATTTAAGTCTCATCTGGTTTTCTCTAATGGATTCTCTGATGTATGCTCACATTAAAGTTGGATGCCCTGATGTAGACAAGGTCTCACTCATACTGGGCCTGTTATATTCATTTTTGTGGGCAGAGTGAATTCATGCAAGCAAAGGAACTAGACCACCTCTGAAATGGAAACTTTCTCATCTAATGGAAATCCATGTGCTGCTTACATAATGCACAAAGAACTCTGGATTTAGGCATTTGGTTCCTGTGAAAATTACTTTTGTCAGCTCTATTTACACAAGCCTTACATCTTAAAGATTGCAGTCTTAATGTATAACTCAGGGTGAGCTCCAAGTATCAATATATTTTAGAAGCCGCACATCCCATGATTTATTAATCATACTTCAAACACTATATGCATATTTTTAAAGTGCTTCAAATATATTTTTAAATGCAAATATATCTTTTTATAATTTAAGCAGGAAAACCCTAGCTTGTAATTAAATGTGCAGAGTTAGAAAAAGTTATTTTTTGGCCTACAGTTCCCAAAATCTCGCAGTCAGTATAGTTGTAGAAGAAATTCCCATGAGCAATCTCCATTGTGATAGGCAGAAGCAGAATCCATGTCTCAATTCCCCACTTGTGTCAAAGATCTCACACACAAGGGATGGTGGGTGTTGGACCATCAGCCAGCTGCTTCTTGGTTAACAAAATTACAGAGCCCCTGATAAAATGAGACTGGGGAACTTTCATATATAGATCGTGAACACAAAACAATAATGAGTCTATATATTATCTATAGATTACTAATTTCTAACTGGCCAAAAGAATGTCAACTTTTCCATAGTCTGGGATTTAGAAAGTACCTGCAGCCATTCTCGAATAATCACTGATCAGAAATGATGAAAGTGTTATTTTCCTAATAGGGAGGAACCTTTCCAAGTGCCAGATATGGAATGTCTGTGGGTCAGATTAGGTGTGTGAATCAGAAATCTTCTTTGTCTGCCCTAATGAGTTTGCCAGTCACATACTAATGCTTGCAAATATAGAGTATAACATGAAAACTGGTTATGCTTGATGGCTGTTGAACTTCTCTCATCTAGACTACTGTCCAAAACCCAGTTCTTTCTAATATTTATTTATTTATTTGCAGTATTTATACCCCGGTTTTCTCTACCCCAGCAGAGAGACTCAAGGCGGCTTACAATGGCACATACACAGTGCCTCAAAACAACAAATTCACCTTAAAATAGTTTAAAATTTTAACATATTAGACATGATTAAAATACATTCAAGTTCAAAACACGCCATCCAGAGTTCAAGGTCTAAGGGCATTCCAAGGTCCAACTGCACATAATTCTATATTCAAAATACTGCATTGCTCTACTTTTCAAAAGCCTCTCCCAGAGCCAGGTTTTGACTCTCTTCCTGAAAGCTAGTAGGGAGGAGGCTGATCTGATGTTGCTAGGGAGGTAGTTCCACAACCGAGGGGCCACCACTGAGAAGGCTCTGTCTCTTTCAATACTCAAACCACTACACCATGCTAACTTAATAGTCATTGCATTACCTCCTAAATAAATAAAATATTGTTCATGTCTCAGCATTGCTCTCTTTTTGCTGAAAGTCATTAATCATTGCTTTTGAACATTTCTTACACCCCCTCCATTTGCAGTTACTGTTTATGAGCAGTATTCTGTAAAATGAGTTCCTGAAAATAATACAATTTCTCCGCCATAATGTGTCTTTAGCACAATTAGGACACATTCAAACTTTTGTCAATCTGGTTATTCTTTACTTTCTCCTATAGCAGGCAGCCTTTTTCCCCAGCTAGGGGAACTCCCTGGAACTCCCAAGCCATTTTGCTTCTTCAAGATGTTATACCAAGAAGTCAATGATTCAGCCCCAAATCCCATGGGATATATTAGTACTGATTTATTTGTTACATTTCTATTCCTGGCTTTCTTTTGAGGTGCTCAAAGCAACATGCATGATTCTTCCTAACCTCCTCCTTCATTTCATCTTCAAAATGACATAAGTAGGCTGAGATTTGGAGACTGATCCTCAGTAACCTATGGGCAGGCATGTAGCCAGGGGGGGCTAAGGGGGCTTCAGCCCCCCCCGAAATTCTCAGGGTGGTCCGCGAAAAGGCCTTACTGGTACATTATTTAAACTGTTATGTTTATTCATATCATGATCTGATCACCATGCTCATTATATCCCACATTAATGGGGTTATTGGGATAACAATACAAAAGGTTTACCAGGGTAGACCCTCTTCCACCCAGTCTCAGCCCCGAAACAAACTCAGCCCCGAAACCAAATCCTGGCTACGGCCCTGCCTATAGGACATTGTTTCTGGATCTTCCATGAAATATCCACAAAGTTACTTGCCAGCTCTGGAAAAAGTGTTCCAATGGCACTGGTGGGAAGACTTCCTGGCACTACACAGATCCCTCATCAGGAGAGCTAGTTTCCAATATAATTTAAAAGCAGATGAGAAGAAGCAGATGTTCCTCTTAAATAGGACACATAATTCCTGTTATTTCTTACCTATGTCTTTCACAGCTGTGCATGGCAGAGGATGATTAGGGAGTGTAAAAATAATGAAAATTATTGAGAAAACAATTTTTAAAGCATATTTTCAAGTATCCAGAAATTTGAATAGGAAGAATCATGCACTGACCAGAATCTTCCCAATGCAGGTCTTATCTGCACCAAATTTCTATGTGGTTGTTTTGCACAGAAAACAGTATTTGCTGTGCAGAAAATAATGTTTTTGTGCATTAATATAATTTTCTACAGAGGAAAAGCTTTCTTCTTTACAGATTGCATGTACTTAATGGAAAAAAAATCTGCCTGTGGATGATTTGTACTTAAAATACAATTTTATCTGCAAGAAACAGCTTTATTTGTACAGAAAACGATTCCTGCGTAGATTCCTGCAATATTATTTTCTATACAAAACAACCACATGTGAATTTTGTGCAGAATATGCCCCAAACTGAATATTTTGTTTCTCTTAAGAACCCTCAACAGGGTTTCTCAATACTTGAAAAGCATAATTTTTAATCATTTGTGAAATGGAACATGTGAATTTTGATCAAAATAAATCCCAAATTATGGGTAGTCTTCAAAAAATAGTGTCTGTCTCACAACAGGATTTATTTTATTGCTTCCTTGGAGAGGAAAGAATTAATGCAGGCTTTATTATTCATGGAAGGATATGATAATTGGCTTAGTATTTTTGTGTGTCATTTAGTACATGTCTGATTATAATTTATATGTGTTTAAATGATCATATAAGTATACTTCTGATGGATAATTCCTGAGTTGTCTCAACTCTGCAAAAATCCTGGTGGTCTAATATACCTGAACATTTCAAGGTGTACTCAACCATTCATTGTGTAGTTTTGGAGAGAGGTTGAGCTGCTTCTTTCTCCTATGGCATGCGGATCCATAAATATTGGAAAAGATTCCTGAATGCTCCTCAGTGGGGTTTTGGGGGGGGGGGTAGTCTGGTCTTTCAGTGGTTTCCCTAAAATATTGCAATGAATTAAAGGTATTTTTCATGATATTATCAGTATATGAATTATACTCATCTAGCAAACAATGCCATTTTAAAAATCCCAAACTAACACATATGTTTTTTTTAAAAAAACAACAACACCCCGACATCACTACTGTTTCAACAGTTTCTGCAATAAAAACAATGTCAGAGAAGCGACATACTACAAAAGAGATCTGGGTATTTCTTTGAATTACTCTACGAAGACTGGACATAAAAGTAAAGAGTGGCATTTCTCACTTTACTGGCTGTCTAGGAGGAGCACAGAACAGGGAAAAAATTAAGGACATTTTCTATTTTCACCACTAAAACACCCTGGCCTTCGCAATAAGACTGTAGCAATAAAAGAATATTGGGGAGTATATCACTACTTCTACATTGTGGGGCTCTTATTTTGTAGTTTGTGTGTTTGCGCAATGAGGTGGAAGGAAAATAGACAAAAGAAAGATGTGATCCAACTGCTTCTTTTATGTTTATGTATTTCATTTGATCTCTGTTGAACACTTTCAGGCAAGTACTAAAACTGTGTTGCCGAATGATCATTTAAAATCCAGGCTG
The DNA here is from genome assembly GCA_030556195.1 of Anolis apletophallus. Classification (NCBI taxonomy): domain Eukaryota; kingdom Metazoa; phylum Chordata; class Lepidosauria; order Squamata; family Anolidae; genus Anolis; species Anolis apletophallus. Next base: position 130,563,165 of record JARBWK010000003.1, on the reverse strand, counting down.
GACTGCTATTGCTCTTTTAACCATAGCTTGCTGTGAAAACAGCAGCAGGGGAATTATTGTCTTCTTCTTCTTCTTGGACTCACCATGAAAGCAATCATTAAAGCCATTTACATTATTGAATGTTGAGTTAACACATGCTAATCCCAATGTTTCCATGGGTCTGCTCCATACTCTGCAATAAAAACTGGGACAGACGTAGCCAAGCAAGATCAGGGTGTGGTCAACATGACAAAATTTATTACTAAGAATGAATCAAAAGCTAGGAGAAGCTGCAGCAGTTTGCTTTTGCCTAAGTTTACTGAGAAGGGCAAGATTCCATAGTATCCTCTCTTCTCCTCCACTGAGTAAACTGTATGCAAACAACTTTTGAACATTGAACTCATTTTGCAGCTATGGAAATAAGCTGAGGACAAATAAAGAAAGTGGGAGAAGAAGAGAGACAAGCTGGGATGTTTCCAAAGCAGCTCAAAAAGTGATATGGCAGAGAATTAATCTGGGTTGTATTTATCAGATGAAAACTGTATGATGCTCTAATTTTTTAAAAAACATGCAAACCAATAGGCCTGTTTTGAACTGAAAAATGTTTTTTGAAAGTCGTTTCGGATGTTAATTTTGCTTCAGTGTTGGATATGATAAACTTCCGATTTTGGGGGAGGGGGGGATCGGAATTGATTCGGAAGTATTTCTGAAATTCGGAAGTCTTCGGAAGTCTTCAAAAATGTCATCTGCCTTCAAAAATGGGCAGGAAAATCAGCAGAACGGGAGTCAGCTGTTATCCATCAGCCAATGAGCAATCAGCAAGAAAATTCGGAAATGACATCCAAAATTCAGAATTCAGAATTCCTAAATTCGGAATTTGGATTTCAGAAATTTTTTTGGAAGGGCTGCTCTCAAAATTGCTTCCAAAGTCAGAAATATCCAAAATTTGGAAACAGCCCTACAAATCAGGTCTCAATGTCAAAAAGACATTCAGAATAACTGAGCAAATAAGGGCTTCATCTGGCATGCCAGTCATTTTTTATGCAAACTTCTCTCAGAAAGGAACATTGCAGAAATCCACAGTAAAGGGCTCTGAATATGGACATCACTCAAGTTGCCCCTAAAGGGGGAAAGGCAATGGGAAAAAGGTATTGCAATCTTGGTACCAGGGAAGGACCTTGTGATAAATGGTGGATGCTTCAGATATCCAGATCTAAAGTCATTTAGGATTTTAAAGATCAATACCATGATCTTGATTTGTGCTTAGAAATGGATTTGGACCAATGTAACTCTTGCATTTTTATGGTTTCATTCAGCAATCTAGACTTTGTACCAATCAAAATTTCCAGGTGGTCTTCAGGGGCAGTCTCACATGTAACACGTCCTCACAATCAAATATGTTTCCAGTGCATCAGGCAACACTGACCAGACGATCATCAACCAGAAAATTCTATACGTTGTATAGCAGCTGGCCAACTAGCATTGTGGTTGCATCTATTTGTATCTTCCAAAGCCTCAACATCATATATCAGATGTGTTAGCTATATCTTCCACAAGCCACAGCCTACATAACCCATGATGAGGAATTATGAGTGCTGCAATTCTAAAACATTTGCAAGATAACAATGGCTATGCTCACACTTATTTTGAGGGAAGAATGGTATCACCCACCCAGCAATCCTACACTGAAACCTTTGAGCAAAGCGTCTTCTAATGAGAGCTGATGCATTGCATAGTCAGTGCAGAAACATATAATGCAGTTCATTGTCTGCACTGACCATATAATGCAGTTTCAAAATGCATTTAATGGCAATGTAGATGGGGCTCATTGACTACATTAGAGAAGTGTCATCAAACTTTTTAAGCTGAGGGCTGGTTCCCAGTCCCTCAGACTTTTGGAGGATTGGACTATAGTTTGAAAAAAAACTATGAATCATTTCCTATGCATACTGCACATATCTTATTTGTAGTGCAAAAAATTAAAGAAAAATAAAGTATTTAAAATGAAGTATAATTTTAGCCAACATAAACTTACCAGTTTTGTTTTTGGATGATGAGATAGTCAAGTTAATTAGAATTGTTGCTTTTATGTGCCTTCAAGTCATTTTAGACTTAGGGTGACCCTAAGTTTAAAGTTTATGGCAGGGGCTGGATAAATGACATTGGAGGGCCACATCTGGCCCACGGGACTTTGTTTGGGGACACTTGCATTAGAACAAATGAAATCTAAATTAATGGAGATGTAATACTGAGCACTATTATTTCAGAGTATGCCTCTTTCAAATAAGTGGGACTTTTTGTTAAACATATTCAAGGTTCATTTATTAGGCAAACATGGCATTGGTTTGAAGCAGAACCATATTTTTATGTATATGTCCCCGCACCAAGTAATATATAGCTTTAAATGACAAGAGACAGCAAGATATTTGAAAAATGTGTTAGGAAACTAAAAGAGGGTAGAAAATTGAGCTTGCATAATGAAGGTATACACGGAGAACTAATTTATGGCCCTAGAGAAAATTAAAGTGGCATCTACTTTTCCCCAAGGAATATTTTGATATCCCAGTTTTATGTGTGATTTGCTTATTCATAACCTCCCATACTTTTTTAAACTGTGCATTTCTAATCTCTCCCTTTTGTGCTTTGACAAACAACTATCAGCACAATGGTCTTTGGCAGTGAGAGAATACTAAGGAACAGGTGTTTGAAATGAAGTTTAAACAGATAGAAGCGGAGAGCTGTGTGTACCATGGCATGTTTTCTTTCCAAACAAACATAATTTACACTTTAGACGTGTGCATGTTTTAATGTGGCAAAGACTGATGGTGGAAGGGTAATACGGGCAATTTCATCTCTGTTCACACTCATGTTCATGCTCATGCATTTCTATTCATTCATATAATTTCTTCCCTGCTCTTCAGACTTAAAGATACCTATCGTCTGTCCACACTACACAGTAACAGCCATTTTATTCCACAGGACCTTCTATTACTCTATCTTGTGGAACTCTGGTTTTTTAAGTCTGGTAAGGAACATAGGCCTCTGTAGTAAGTAAGTAAAGTTTCTTGATTAGTCCACTGACCATATCAACAGTAAAAGTCAAAAACAAGAAAATACACAAATACACACTAATCACTGTCCTAAAACTCCTGTAATATTGAACATACATTAAAATATAATTAAAACTTGATTAAGTTAAAAGTTAAAGATATGTTTAAAAAAACCCACCACCACCATCATTAAAGTGCCACAGTAAAGTGTCAAGAGGGTGATCTGGCTGCGACATCTGTCACCCCATTGATCGCCAGAGTTGATTCAGCTGTTCTGGCTAGCTAAGGTGTCCCCTTCCTCCCTCACCACTCCATGTGCGGCCTTTCTGCAACTGCGTGTTCAGTGGAAGAGGATGATGTCCCAGGTATAGAAGGAGTGTACCAAGGTCTCTAATCTTTGGTCCCGGGTATACGGATAGCTACGCTCCCCTGCTAGAACCTCCAAATATAGGCCTCTGTACTAAAAAGCTTTAGTCCTCAAAACTACCCCATTAGTGTGGGATTAAAAGTTTGTATTGGGGAGGTAGGCATCTATCAATCTTTTCCCGATTCCATTTTCTGTGACTCGGAGAACAGCGGTTGTTGGGGCACATGTATATGCTGAAGTGTTTTTCCTTCCAATAACTCAGCAGCCTCATTTTTCTGCTTGCTCAAAGTGTTTTTTTGCTTTATTTACACTTCCCAAACTATATACAAATGCACACTCACTCATCAGCATGGTGCATGGCAGAAGAGATAAATAAATCATGGAATCTAGGACATTTTTATTTTTCTTATCACTAGCATTGTTCAAAGACATCCTGTGGGTGTTAAATGCATTCCTTTCCTGGAAAAGTCCAATCTCTCAGTCTAGGCATGTCCACTCCTTTGTTCTAACCCTTTCATGCCTGATTTGTTTGCTACATGCTTAGCAGAATGGGTTTAACCTTTACACTCTTAATGGCCACTGTTCAGTAAGTAAGATTGAAGATGGGAGCACCCCAAAAGACTCAATAATTAGAAACCTCAATAATTAGAACTTTAGCCAATTTACATGTTTTGAGAAGCAGACTTTCTTGAACTACAAATTCCCAAATTCCATAGGATGGAAGAATTGGCAGTTATGAATGGGTAACCTAGAAATAAGGATTTGTTTTGGATTCATAATTCCTAGTTATTCCTTAGTGTAGGGGAGATGTAGGCACTATCAAAGTCCCAGTCTTCACTTACAATGCAGCTGCCACTATAAGTAACAGGGGTCTATTCACCTGACAAATGGAAAGCAACTGATTGAATCTCTCTCACATACGCACCCCATCTGAATGCTCTTTGACATGAAGAATTGCAACAAGGATCCTTCTTCCATCTATCACACTGGAGATTGCTCATGGAATGAGGTGGGAACTTCAGTCAGCTACTTTCTGATAAACATGAGAACACACATTGATCTTAATGGCTACTGTTCAGTAAGTAAGATTGAAGGTGGGAGCACCTCAAAAGACATTGGGTAGCTACAGAACTATAGAGATTATGCAGTTGGAACTCTCTTAGCGAATCCTGGACATTGAAATTACTATAACTGTGAAGTGCAGATAAACATATTGAGAGACATATACAATATCAATAAGCTAGTTCTTGCCCTCAAGCTTATCTAACATTGTTGTGTGTGTTCAAGTTGTTTCTGACATATTGCAACCCTGAGGCAACCCTATCACAATCTGAGATTTGCTCAGTTCTGCAATTGCCTTCCTCTGACTCACAAAAGGAGAAAGAGAAGAGGAGGGGAGGGAAAGACTTTCAAGCATTATTATTATTTTACTGACACAAAAACACAGTATGTCACAGCAAATGAGATCTATATGCTGGATTTTCCCAAGCGTTTAGGACTGTGTGGTATATTTTCAAATTATGCACACAGATCCAAGTAAGGTGGCCTTTTGCAGTTGACAGATCGTGATTTTGTCAATGTTTATTGTTTCCAAATGCCGGCTGAGATCTTTTGGCACGGCATCCAGTGTGCCAATCACCATTAGGACCATCTGTACTGGTTTATGCCAGAGCCTTTACAGTTCAATTTTGAGGTCTTGATAATGGCTGAGTTTTTCCTGTTGTTTTTCCTCAATGCGACTATCACCTGGAATGGCAACATCAAAAATCCGAACTTTTTTTCTTTTCCACAATCATAATATCCGGTGTATTGTGTTCCAAAACTTTGTTAGTTTTTTCTTTTCCACAATCATCCAATATCCGGTATGTAGTAGATGAGGATGTCAACTTTGTGTTCAAGCAAGAAAAGCTGTTGCAAATCTCCAGTTTGTTTCCTGTAGTTTACAAAGTTTAATTAGGTTCTTGCCCATGTACTCTCCAGGTATTCTTGACCATTTAATGATTATTATTCCAGACAACAAATTAGTATGTAAGTATTTGTTTGTTAAATCACTTTCAACTGGTTCCAAGATTTCTTCAATATCAGTTTGCATTACATGGTGAGTATAGATAGGCTTATTTAGCTGCATTTTTCTTTCACAATTGTTGTGGTGTCAGGGCTCTCCCTCTGCTCTGCATCCACCTTCTGGTTAGAAACAAGAAGACTAAGGACATTTTAAATGGGCAGAGGTAAAGTGGGAAACACCAGGGAAAGGTTTGGGGCACCAGAGGGACTCATTGGGATCTGCTACTTTCAGTTGGTACTCATAGTCTACCTTCCCATGATGTTTCTCCATCTGTCCCTGCTTCCTCTTCAGCTCCTCTGTCTCCAGGCTATGAGGAGTTGGGTGCATATACCTGACTCCTCTGGGCTCAGTTTCTTTGCACTACCAACACCAAGCCCAATGGAGCCTCAATGGAAGTAGCCCTTTGTCATTTCATGACTTCAAGGAACTCTGTGTGAGCAGCGTACCAGCAGCACAAAGAAGATGCATCTCAGCCTCAGTGTGATGATGTCCTAGATTAAATTTTCATTGCTAAATTTCCCAAAGTAAGAAGTAATAATCTCCTCGTTTCACCTTTATCTGAGTAATATATTATGTGCATATGTATGTGTTTAAATTACAAAGCTATAAGCAGCTATGATTGGTATTTAATGCATAACACTTAAGGATATCACTAGGGGCTGTCACTAGATTTTGGGTTCTGACCCAAAAATTTCAGGGTCTAGGACGATTCTGAACTGGCAAGCCTAAAAGGAATCTATAAATAGATTTTTCACACAAGCATTGTTGCCCTGAATTTGAGATAGCTAGTGTTTTGATCTTCAAAACAACTAAAGATGAAACGTGACAGTACTTTTTATAATGTGCAGTAGTTTCAAATTTACATTTCAGACAGTGGTGAATTTGGTATTTTGAAGCCAAAACCCTGCAGATACTTATTTTGGTATATTTTCATGTGGGTGAGAAAGGCAACTCATGACCTTGAGGTAGCCTTTCCTCTCATTCTTTAACATATTGGTGCAGAAAAATAAATAAATGCAGAATTAGTGGCTTACTCATAATATTATTAGTTCCATTGTAACATATTTGTAACATATTAGTGCCTTTAATAGTGGTGTAGAAGAGGGAATCTCAGTAAGTCTTGCTAGTTATGCAAGCCACATCTTCTGAAATTCCCTCTTTTGCACAGACAGGGAGTCTGTCCTCTTTTCCACCTGGTAACTTCAAGCATCACGGAAAGAGAAGGACTTGAGTGATTTTCCAAATATTGTTGGATTGCAAATATCAGCACTCTTCACCATTGGCAGTACTGGCTAGGGACTGCTGGGATGTGGAGTCCAACAACATGGGATGTGGAGTCCAACCCAGGAATACAATGGACGCACCACAGGACCTTGCCGGCCTTGTCCTCCGCCTCGGCCAGTTGGTCGAGCGCCTGGCCTTCTGGTTGGTGGGCTGGACCGGCTGGGTCCGGCGCTGGCATCCTTGGGCGGTGCGGCCGCCGCTGCCCGGCTCCTGCCGGGGGCCTGAGGGAGTGCGGTCGATGGAGTGTGGGACCCCCTCGCTCGGCCCCCGCACCGAGTCCGGTGGGGAGAGGGCCGAGTGGAGTGGCTGACCCCGACCCTACAGATGACCCATCGGAGGACGGCTGCTGGGCTGCTCTTTCGGAGGCGGCCCTGCCCACGGCCGAGACCCCAGTGAGAGCGGCGGTGGTCCAGTGGTGGAGCCCGTGGGCAGCCCTGGGCCGCTCCCCCCCCGGGCCCGACAGTGGGGGCATCAGCCGATGACTTCAATATGGCGCCGTCTTCTCCCGGCTCGGCGCCCCTGACCCCCCCCCCCCTCCTTCCTCGCTAGCAGCTGGGACCGCTCCTTTTACGGCCCCAGCCGTAGAGTCGCCGCTGTTGCCGGCCTCGCCGCCCAAGGCCGCAGGCTCCCCTTTGCCGCTGCTTCGGTGGCCAGCGACGGACACAGTCGACATTGAGGGAGTCTTGAAGAGGGCTCCGGGGGAGCGGCCCCGGCGACGCGCAGGGCGGCTGCCGGCGGCCCCCCTGACTATGGCCGATTCGGACCCCGGTGAGTCACTTGACCTAGACCTAGACGGACACCAGAGGAGGCAAAGACGGGGGCGGGGACGGGGCAGGAGGCGGGGCCGGAGGATGTCTCGCCCTGCAATACCCCCCCCCCACTGTAGCTGTCTTCCAGAGGGTGCCCCCTGGAGGGCTCCGCCCCTAAGACATTCAGGAACTCTGCCCGCAGGTTTGGGGCGCTTCACCGGCAAATCCCCACCCTAGGATGATTGACAAGCCGCGCGACAAGCAGGGTCCACAGGCTGGCATTAACTGTCTTCACAGTGACTATTACTCTTTAGATCTGGAGTCTCTGAGGTCGCTCCTCAATCTGCGGGACCCCGGCTCCCCATTCGATGGTCGCCCTGATAACTCCACCAGATGGCTCTGCCCTGTAGCATGAGCCCGGTCCTCCCTCCCCTATTGCTGTCGCCCACCTGTTTGTTCTATTTGTGCACTGTATGTCTATCCATGTATCCCTTGGTGTACTGTTTTGTTTGCTTTTTATCTTGTAATGTATTTCTAGACTTTGTAAGCCGCTGCGAGCCGTATGGAGTTGGCGGCATATAAGTCCAATGAAATAAATAAATAAATAAATAAATTTCAAGTGCTGCCTGAGTCCCACTCTGTTATCAAAAAAGCAAAAGAAATAGAAAGCATGCAAAAATGAGCCCTTTTCAGCATGATGTATGGCTGTTGAAAGCTGCTTAAATATATATTTTCCCATTCAGAAAAAGCATTATGTATCAATTTAAAACAGCAGATAAAGACATAAACAGCTCCTTATATATGCCACAAGATTATTCATTCTTCTATACCATGTATATCTTCTATGCTATGTATATCTTATGAACCATTCAGTTGAATCAAGCCGACCACTCATTTCTGTGATGGAGGGCTTCTGCCACAGTTCCAGTAACTAAAAGCTTTAGAGTCACAAGACTGTCAGGTTTTGAAAGAGAAGAGTGTGAGAAGATCTATCTCTAATTTCTTCCTTTAATTGAATATCCATGCAGGGGAACAAATTAGCAGCAGAACAGGCATCATTTCAAATATACAGTGCTATCCCACACCCAAAGATACTATTGGTCCTAGAAAGAAAGTGGAGGAGGTAGGAACAAAAAGGTGCTGATGGAAACAAATTCAATTTCTTTTATTCGGGGGGGGGGGGGGGGGCACAGGGTGCTGTGATCATTGATCTCCCATGTATTCTGGTTTCAGTCCTTGTACCCTTCTGCCGATCAAGGGCAATTCAAGCTGACTGATAAGCTCATGTCTTTAGGAGTGCAATATATTTTTTAAAGTAAACAAACAATTTAATAAAAACATGACTTTAAAACAATTACAACATAAATTCAGTACATATTGTACATGAAAACATACAGAATCCCTTTGGAATATCCGTTTGCCCCAATCACTTTAAATGGCCCAAATGTGTTTAAATAAGAAGGCTTTATGGAGGGAAAGCAGAGAAGGGGCTAACCAAGGCTCCGTGTACACTGACTATTTAATGCAGGTGATTACACAGGAAATCCTGGTAATGGTTTGAGGCCCAGATGGTGATTACACAGACCACAGATACAAATGAATGGTTTTCTTCCATGTGCTTTTGTGAGAACTTGTTGCCTGGCTACCATACTTTAAACTGCTTAAAAGGGTTAGAGTAGTTTTGAACTATTTAACTGCATTAAATAGTAACTGTAGATGGAGCCCAAGTCTCCCTTGTGAGGGAGGGAGGAGTTCCATAACCTAGGATGAACCACAAAAGAAGTTCTCATGTGTTTTGTGAGAGTGGTGGTTCGGAGAGAAAGATGTTCCTTAGGACTTCATCACATGGTGGTTCTTAAGCCAGGGGACAATGGAGCCATCTGGGGTTCAACAGAGTGAATTTGTCAGGCACCAGGGTGAATCATTGAGTAGCACCCCATCTTTACCATACCAAGAAACCTATATGTCCCTGGCTTGATCCTGCCCTATTCCTGGCTCATTCTATGGGAACAAAGACAATCACTGGTATTCTCAGGACTGCTGCTTAGTATACCGCTGAGATGCAGCTGGCATGGAGCCCCACCAGAAGGAGCCTTGAGTCAGGTGATGGGCTCAGTCAGGCTCCATCCTGGCTGCATCTTAGCAACATCCTATGACCCAGACAGACTCATGGGGAGAGAAACAGTATGGACCACAAACATAAAGATCATGGCACTTTAAATTGTGCCTGGAAGTAGACGGGTAGTTAGTGAAGTTGTTCCAATATGAGAGCTATATGTTGTCAGTAACCAGGCCTGGTAAGCAGTCTACCTGCAGCATTTTGAACCTATTGAAATTTCGAAACAAAATCCAAAGACAGACACACAAAGAGTGTGTGACACAGCCAAATTATATGAAATCAAGGCATGCATTGCTATGCCTAAATCTGTCTAGCTGATGTTCTAGTTCTAATTATGCAAATGCACTCTGATGAAACCTGGGCTTTCAGGCTCAGGGCTGAGTCCAAGAGTATGCCAAACTATGAACTTAATAGGAAGACAGATGTCCAAACATCCTTGCTGAGATAGCAAACCACCTGGAACTTTGACCGATTGCCCCAAAGGTGAAGAGAGCTCATGTCCTCTAGTAAACACCTGAGAGCTTATAATTCTAATTTGAGACCTGCCTACTGTTAACACAAAATGATTTTTATTGACACCAACCAACAACAACAAAATAATCCAAGGTCAACTGCTCTGTATAACCAAATGTTCTCAGTGATCTGGGATTTTGTTGCAAGTGCTTTGGTCTTCCATTGGTCAAGGTTGCCAAGTTACAAATGGACTTTGTTACTTAACATAGAGCATGTACAATTGTTTTTAAAATTTGCTGTAAGGGATATTCTAAATACTAGGCATGAGAAAAAAGTTATGAAAATTAAATGATTCGGAAGGGATTCGTAAGAAATGCTACTTTTGAGTATTTCCGCATCTGGAACACCAACCAGGAAGTGGACTTTCTTTATAGAACTTCGGGGGACAGGATTTTCTTAAGTATCGTTATTTTGGTCGTAAGGGGGGGGGGCACCCTCCTTCTCTCTCACCACCCTCCCGCCTCCCTTGCCAATAAGTATTATGGCAAGGCAAGCCCTAAACTTGCTCCTTCTTTTGGCTGGAATCCTGGAAAAATGTAAACAGAGGTTTACTCAGAAGTAAATCTGCAAGGAGTAAACAGAGAGGTTTACTCATGAGTAACTCCGCACAGGAGGGCACTTTGGATGAAGTGCCCCCCTTTGTGGATTTATTCTTGAGTAAACCTCTCTGTTTACATTTTTCCAGGCTTCCCTGCTCCTCCTGCCTGCCAGGATCTAAAGCATCAAAGAGTATTGGGGTAGTTGCACACAACACGTGAGAAACCAACCTAATGTATAATAGAATGGATGCTAACTTATAGAGTAAGTGCCTAATATTATAAGTAATCCAACTGGTCATATACCTACATTCCATGCACATGCAATAATACAGCAGTAATAACAATGGGTATAAGAAGAGACAAAATTCAAACCGAAGTATTCTGACTGTGGTCCCTCCTCAAGCGGTGCAAACTGCAAACGGCTCTTCTCTATGAGCCCGGGAGGCAGCCTCTCCCGGGAAAAGCCGAAAGCCCGGGCACAGCGTTTGCTGCCTGAGTGCACATACATATTCTTTGGGGGAGGATTTGCTGCAGAATCCCGGGCTCATAGAGGAGAGCCCGCTCGCACCGCTTGAGGAGGGACCAGTCAGAATACTTCGGTTTGAATTTTACCTCTTCTTATACCCATTGTTATTACTGCTGTATTATTGCATGTGCATGGAATGTAGGTATATGACCAGTTGGATTACTTATAATATTTAGGCACTTACTCTATAAGTTAGCATTCATTCTATTATACATTAGGTTGGTTTCTCACAGGATCTAAAGCGTGCCAAGCCTTGATGCGCTTTAGATCCTGGCAGGGCAGGAGGAGTGGACGGGCCCTCCCTGCCCCTTCTGCCTGCCAGGATCTAAAGCCTTGAAGAGGCTTCATGACGGGCCAACTTCAGCCCTCCACGTGTTTTGGACTTCAACTCCCACCATTCCTCACAGCCTCAGGCCTCTTCCTTTTCCTCTCAGCCTGGGCAAATTTGGGCCCTCGCTCCCTCAGGATCGGGGTGAGAGAGAGGCAGCGAGTAGCGAGGGGGGGCTCCTCCTCCTTTTTTTTGCTGCTTCCAAGAATAGAATACCTCCCTCCCTCCTTCCCTCCCTCCTTCCTATTTGGAGAGTCCCATCTAGAATTCAGTGTGATTTATCCCAGTTTTGGCCTACAACTCCCTGAAATCCCAGCCAATTTACCAGCTGTTAGGATTTCTGGGAGTTGTAGGCCAAAACCATCTGGAATGCGCATGCGCTGGCATACGAACTACTAACAAATTTCGTTAGTAATTACGTTACATTATAGAAATTTTTGGAAAATCTTTTGTAAGTCTTTCTATTACTAATCAAAAAAATCCCCCCCCCCCCATTAGATTTTCGATTCCCTATTTTTGGGTTCTAAACCATGCCTACTAAATACATACTTTACATGATTGTTTATCATTTATTAAATTGATATTTTGATAGATGCCGAGAGAGAGATGTAATATATGGCTCTGCTGATAGTAAATAAAGACAACCAAGCAAGTTTTCTTAAAACCAGATATTGGAAATAATCATTGGAAGAAAAAGAGAGATTAGATAACATCATAGAATGGAACCTTATCATGGAAATATGGGGGAAAGATGAAGATCAGATTCTGGAATTGCAACATTGTGCAATGAATGATTAGTATGAAATATTCTAGGATTACAAACTTTGCAAAAGAGTTCTCAAGATCCTGCATCCAGGAAAGAGTTATATAGTCACTTCACATTTTCAAAGCTACTCCTTTTAACAAGCACTCCTAAATGGAAATATTCATGTATAAAATAAATTCTGCCATGCATATGTTAATTACTATGCCCATATTACCAGGTTGTAATTAATACAGCTCCCCAAGCATTTGACATATGGATTAATTGGTATCAGACATATTAACATTTCAGTACAGTTCTGCTGTACAAGACCTTCAGCACTGCAGGTTTCTCTTATTACTTCCCATACTGGCTCATTTTATCACCTTCACTGTTCACCAGAGCAATTCATTAAGGTCTACTAAACCTGGTATTATAATGTTTAGAAATGAGAAATCTTATTCCTGGCATGTAAGCCTGTTCCTCATGACCCGTTCTTAGTGGTACACTAGCATATCTTCCATTTTATAAAAGACAATTCTTCTTTTGCTAAGCAGGGTGGATTGTTTTAAATTAAGTTTTCCACATTGTAATTCATACATTTCTTGAGCAAATGAAATTATTAATTGGTTGCTATAATAATATATCACTTTCATGAAGATAAAGCAATTATACTACTGGGTGTGAGAAATCCAACATTTAGAAGCTCGCATATTCCAAAACTAAACTCACACCAGCAAAGCGGAATTCACAAAAGTGAGCTATTTTCTACTTTGCCTTATTATTCAGTTCTCTATTTCCTTGAACTGTTTCCTTCCCATTGATGATAATGGAAAAACCCAAGCTACACCAACTTCATAAGATATGTTGGGGCTGTAGTTCCCCCGGACACCAAGAAAAGCATCTAGGGACTTTCCTGTCAAATCCAGAGAACTTGCCCAAGAAAACTTTATTTTTGTGCTGATCATGAGGTTAGGATTCATTTATCATGATACAGGTAGCAGCTTATATTTATGGGCACTTAGCTGAGAGATTATGACACTTACTGCAGTATTTGATGTCAAACAGACACCAGTAGGGATCTTTCCATAACCTAATGGAGGAAGCTTACCAGGTTAGATCATGGAAGAATTGCTTTCTTCATTTTTTAGAGGGGAAGATCCAACAGATTTTACATCCCATGGTTATTCTTCCAGGGATTACACATTCATAGCCGACCAGAGTACCACGGGGAGATAGGGCAGCCTATAAATAAAGTATTATTATAGCTTAAATCAGGAGTGTGGGAACTTGGTCCTCCATAATGTATAGACTTCAACTCACAAAAGAACCTGATAGCATGGCCAAGGCTAAGGACTAACTGTAATCTCCAGACCTTTTTATACATGCACTGAAACCTGGAAAAAACTGAGATAAAAGGGTATGTGTGGTTAAATGACATTTTGAAAAGGTGCATGCTAAATTGGATTAACAGCTGGAAAGCACATGTTTAAAAGGTATGCTTAAAAGGTATGCTTAAAGTCATGCATATTTGCATGACTGTATATCCCTGCAATCATGGAAAACATGTGACTTCCTTCCTATACCCTGATGTTGACTGCTCCAGTGCATGTGAGCATTTTAAAAGCTCAAAACAGCTGATCATGGCTTTCAAAAAATGGAGTCACCATGGACACCCAGATGACTAAACGGAAGAACAATTGAAAAGCAATTACAATTAGAACTACCTGCAACCATTCCTTTATTCTGATCTTTATGATATTAGATATTGAATTTATAGTTGGGTGAGGAGAGAGATAAAACAATCAGCATGTGTGTACATTTGAGATATCCACATGAGCACATATATGATCCAATGCATCTCGTAGATTATTTTTTTAAAAAAAACTTCCACTGGATGTTCCCCATCCATCTTGAAGACTTGTAAAATCTGCTACAAAGGAAGGTGTCAGGATGGCAGGGCACTGTTTCCCAAGACTTTGAAGGAGCCTCTACATTCCTTCCAGGGGCATGATGGGAGTTGAGATTTTTCTCTCCCTCTGTTTCTTAAGCTTCTTTCTCAACCAATCAATTGACTGTATCCATTCACCTCCCCTATAGTGGTGTGCTCTAGTTGGGGCTTCAATTTCCAGAACCCCTTCTTGTTTCGTCCTTATAGGCCTAAAAATGAGAGAAACAAGCCTCTAAATTTTCCCTGTTAGTGAAAAAGGACTGAATCTTACTGGACGAAAAATGGCACCCCTGCCTCAATTTTGAGACTTTCCTGGTAAATGGAATGCGGGGAGGGGGCAGCTGAAAATGGGGCCAAAAACAGCACACGTTTGCCAAGTTGCACATCCCTAATACACATATGGGCAAATTCATCAGACCCTATTTTTAGACTGGAGTCCCAATGAATATGTCTTTCTTATCATAAAATATTTGTCATAAACATCCACTAGATAAACATTTATTTGGATTTGTTGCATCATTTATTACAAGTGTTTTACTTTTCTCCCTTATATTTCACATTTCTAGTTTTCCTTTCAAAATTTCTCTGTGGGTATTTTGAAATACTTCATTTAATTATTTGATTTTTATATTAGAAATAAGATTTTAGATAGAAAATGGAAACAGCAGGAATAGAATGTTAGCTTGCACTTCTCACAGGGCAATTCTTCACTGCAATAGAAAATAAATAATAAAATATGTTAGTCACATTATTAATGTACTCTTCCTTCTTTCTCTCTTCATCCAATCTATGACAAACAGACAACAGAATTCTGTAGAACAGCTTGAAATAGTTCCCAATGGGGATGAAGGCCAATGAAATGAATGACACTAACACAGCACACCAGAGATCCTAGTGTCCAGATGACTCTTTCACTATGTTTTCAAAGGAAAAATGCTGGGAATACATAGCCTGTGCCTTATAATAGCCAGTCAGACTGAGCAATGGAAGGAAGCAATAGATTCATCCATGGGATTGTCCAAGCCAGTCATGCCTTTTCAGTTCTTTTCAACTTATCAAGCCTCTTTGATGCCCTTTCTGTCGTTTGCCACTGCTCAAAGTTTTTTCTTCCCAATAAACCTTCCTCTCATTTTTTCTACCTTCCAGCTCTGCATTAGAGTAAAAAAACATTCATTGAGTTATTATCATAAGAACACAAGTCTGTGTAAGTCATGGACAAGGGACAGACATAGCATGACCTTGAATATAGCAATAGCGCTTGGTTTTAGGGGCAGCATAATATTTGAAAGTTCCACTTTCTTAGGTCTATGTATTGAGATACTGTACTTTGCTGTGTAAAGAAGATATTCCTAGTTGGTATTTGTGTCTTGCAAACTAGAATATGTTCTCAAGAAGGTGCTAAGAAGATACCCTGGTGAATATATTTCCCTTGTGCTAGATGTTCCAGGCACTTAATTGTCCAGCTCAATGTCCTTATTGACATGAGGGTTGAATTTTAAAAATATTTCATATTGGCATGGGACTGTTTTCAACTAGAAAAATTGATTTTCTTTAAATCCAGGAAGATCTTCTACCCAAGGGTTCAATCAACTATACAACTGCTCTATTAGAGCTAAGTATCTGTCACGGGTGCTTTGAATACAATTTTCCTGCTTCTTGGCAGGGGGTTGGACTGGATGGCCCAAAAGCTCTCTTCCAGCTCTGTGATTCTATGAAAACAACCTTTATTTTGAATCTTTTTGTGTCAACATTTGATTAAGCAGTTTATTCTCAAGACAC
The DNA here is from genome assembly GCA_030556195.1 of Anolis apletophallus. Taxonomy (NCBI): domain Eukaryota; kingdom Metazoa; phylum Chordata; class Lepidosauria; order Squamata; family Anolidae; genus Anolis; species Anolis apletophallus. The sequence goes on along the minus strand of JARBWK010000003.1, from coordinate 130,547,174 downwards.
ATTTTTCTTTCTTGCTTTCTGCATTTTGAGTTTAAGCTTTTCATGCCAGAAATGTATTTTTCCTTCTTTTTAAAATAGGAATTGGCTGCTTTTTTGGCACTTAAGCTCTGATGCAAAACAGCATCCTGAAATGAAAGAAAATACCATGCCAAAAGAGGATGTCTCTCAGGTTTTCATGTGAAGATCTCAGACTTGTCATAGAAACCATTTCCATGTGCCAACCCTAAAATTTAACTAAACCAATCCAAACATGATAATCAAGTGAGGGAGGTTGAGATGGGAATAGAAGCTTGGCTCTAATTGTATAATTCAGACACATGCGCTGGGGGAAGCACTTCCCTGTATGAATATTCCTGTCTTTATACACAACTTTGGGTGGAAAAACCGCTTAAAGCCAGGAGGAGAATTTTGTTTAGTGCTTCAGACCCCCATGACAACTCATTAGAAGGATTAGTTCTAAAATCCATGTTGACAGGACCCAATAACATGTGTATTAAGGTAAGAACACAGCCCATGCTCTCATTTAAATAGGCTCCACTTTCTAATTAAATTTCACACAGTTTCTGGCAGGAATATATATATAAATGCATCTATCATTGTTAATATATTTGTGCACAATTTGGGCAGCTTTGATCAGCTATGTCGTGTCAAGCATCCAGTGCTTTCATATTGATTTGCACATTAATCAGTACACATTTTTATATATAAAAAATAGAATTAGCATACCAAAACTGTGCTGTGAGTTATCATGCTAATATGTTCTATCAAAGACTAAATTAACATTTTATTGCTGTTAACCAGAGGCAATGCTTCACATAAATTCAGGGGATAATGCCAAGCCTTCTTGCATTACCAGCTGCTTAGATTTAAGGGTGCACAATCTCTAGAAGACCAAATCAGCGTTCCTATGAAATGAAATGAAATTATGGCATTAACAATGCAAAGCTGACACACAAAGAATGTAGAAGCTGTTACACTCGTTTAAAGTTTAATTTGGATTTAAGCAAAATGTAGCAAAAAAATTTCTGGGAAGATATTTTTGTTACACACCCGTGATTGCAAGACACCACAGAGAAAACAAAACAAGATAATTTTGTTCCTTCCTATTGTTATCATTCTTTAATTCTATTAATATTTGAGTTAAGAAACCGAGATCCACCAAATGCTATTGATCCTGCCAAACTATCTATTGACCTTGTCATACAGCCGCTAAAGTCACTCTGTGTTGTCAGGAGGCATGAGGAACCCGGCACCCCACACGCTGCACTGCCCAACTCCTCTCCCAGCTGATCCCATGGCGGAAGCGTGGAGCATGCATGGAGCATGCGGCTTCCCCCCATTGCTTATAATAGCAACATGGGAAGCCTCCCGTGTTGTCATGGTAGCTGTGTGTGCTGGCTCCAACCTCCTTCACCAATGGAGTTCTGCCGGTGTTATTTATTTATTATTATTTATTTATTTAAAACTTTTATACCATGGCCTTCTTACCTCCAAAGAGGGGCTCAGACCGGCAAACAGCAAATATTCAATGCTAACATTTAAAATCTAAAAATATTATAAATTTACAATAAAATTATCAAATACAATAAATACATTTAAAAAGCCTTTCACCAAAGTAAAATCAAGTCCAACTTAATCCATATATTCGGTCCGTATCAAGTGGTTAGCTACTGTAGTCGCTTCGTGATCTCCTCCTTCATTCTGCAAAGGCCTCATTGCACAGCCACGTTTTCACCTGCTTCCTAAAAGTCGGGAGGGAGGGGGAGGATTTAATTTCATTTGGAAGGGAATTCCACCGCCAGGGGGCCACCACAGAAAAGGCCCTTTTCCTCGACCCCACCAGACGCACCTACGAAGGTGCTGGGACCGAGAGCAGGGTTTCTCCAGACGGTCTTAGCACTCTTGACAGTTCATAGGGGAAAATACGTTCGGACAGGTAAACTGGGCCGGAACCATACAGGGTTTTGTACATCACTTTGAATTGTGCTTGGAAGTTAATTGGCAGCCAGTGGAGCTGGCGCAACAGGGGAGTTGTGCGCTCCCTGTACCTCGCTCCTGTTAGTAGTCTAGCTGCTGCGCGCTGGACTAATTGCAGCTTACGGGCAGTCTTCATAGGCAACCCCACGTAGAGAGCATTGCAATAGTCTATACGGGATGTAACCAGAGCATGGACCACCATGGCCAAGTCCGACTTTCCAAGATATGGGTGAGGTGATGAGCTCCGTCGGTGACCTGGACTAAACCACCATATGCCGCCAAATTTAGCAGTGAATGCTCCTAGAACTCATGTACAAAATCCACTTCAAAATCTTGCTAATGAAACAAGTAGTGAAACAGTGACTTCCATACTGTGGATCAAGGCAGATGTAATGGGATATATAGAGAGAGGGGGTAGGGAGGGGGAGGGAGAGAGGATTATTCATATTAACCTGTCATCTGCTAAAGAGTATTAGAGCCAATGTGAGATGCACTGCTGATAAAAAGTCACATGGATGATGCTAAAAATATTTTAGATCCTACAAAACATTGCTCTTCCTTTTATTTTTCCCAACTTTTTGCCCTTATTTTCTTTCCCCCAAATGTATGATACATTTTTCCTAATAAAGGCTATTAAGGGTCAACACCATGTGTCTTTGAATTTTCACTCTATATAATTTGAAAATTTATATAAAATTATTTGTAATGTTTCATTGCATTTAACACTTGTGATAACTCTTTTCATATATCAAGCATCAAATATTTAAACATCTTAAATAGTTCCTTCTTTGCTCCTTTTTAATTAAGTGATGACATTGTGTTGTTCTCATAGATCAAAGTGTTATTTAATGCTGTTGTTTACTATAGATATTTTATAATTCTGTGACAATATGTTTTCTGTTTCTGCTTGTTATGAACATGCAATATGCAGTGGCTTTGGTATGCTTACTTTATCTATTCACACATATGACTAATGCTGCTCCAGAGTTGCCTCAATTCCATTATATAATCTTCTGAGGGATCAAACTGGAACAGCATCAATACCACAAGTGAGTTGGAATCACTATGTCCTTCATTAAATCAAGGGAGATATGATCTGGTTGTCATTTAACTTAATTGCACAGCTTCTTGCAAATCAAACAGGGGTCATGCATATAATCAATTTTAAAACCATATGCAAAAAATTATGGACTTGAAAGTTTTGGGTCCCTAGGTTTTGTCAACTATATCACTGACTTTTCTGAAGGCTGTCTACTTGGCCTGGTTGATCCATTAAAAATGGTTCAAAACTTGTTCCGGACGTAGGGGGCGCTGGTGCTTTGAATCTGAATGACTTATGAAATTTTCCGGGGGAAAATTGAAATTTATTCGGAAAAATTACAAAATGGCTTCGTTAATGGCATCCACGATTGCGCATTGCACAAAAACCTACCAAACCCTCAGTCTGACGCGGGAGGGAAGAAATTTGCTTCCAAACTGGGTTAAACACGACTCCTGCCCCAGGTCCTTCTCCTTTCCAAAAATGGCGCTGGTGGCTTCAAAATGACAAATTCACTTCTGGGTTGCTTACATCACTTTAAAACCACTTCAAAAGTTAAATTAATCTGAATACATTCTGATTTTACGAAGATTCCGATGAACCTAACCAGACCTACTGTCTACTTCCTAAGATAGGATAGAAAATATTCACTAGTGGAAACCATAGTTATGTTACCTGTTATGACTAGTGAATATGCAGAAATCTGCTCTCATAGGAAAGGATGGGGCAAGTACTGGGGGAATTCAGGCAGCAACGGTTCTCCACAGAATGAGTAAAGGGGCAATACGGGTGATGAGGGGTGTGTGATGCCGGTTTCCTCCACTGCCCACTGGTTTACCACATTGCCTGGTGAATCCCTCTCTCCATTGCCTGCAAATTGGACTTCAATGTGATTAGGTCCTAAGCTATATAAAGACTATGATTTTCTTATCCCAGATCCGTTGGCACCTGTGAGGTCACAGATCTCTGTATTCTGAATAAACAACCTTGGACCAAACTGGGTGATATTTGCCTGACTGTATCTTCAGCTAAATCTGTTCCTCTCTGAAGGATTCAGAGGTAACATTACAGTATTTTCATTTCAATAGGATTTCTTATTCTCTGTAAAGTCCTGTAAAGTAGTTGTCCTGCATCTCGGTGGAAGTTGTTGAGAATAGAATAAATATATCTAAACAGTAAACACAGACTCTGTTTCAGATACTTTGTTGCAGGAGGAAAGAACCAAATGTTGCCTTTCCCTCAAGCTGCATGGTATCCAAGCCAGGTCATATTATTTTGGCACTTAAAGTAGAAAATCAATACAAGTACTTTCCTCCTCCTTGGCATTAAAATGAAATAACAACAAAAACCTAGTCTGTGCTGCCCTGTCAGAGTACCTCATATTCACATCCTGAGGCAGCACTTCATTCTCTCTAATGATAAGCCCAGCAATGCCACAGACAGAGTCTGTAAGTCAATGAGATCTGAGCTGAGTTGTTTCTGTTTCACAACTCCAACACACAATGCAAAACAGCAGTTCCCTCCTCTTAGCAAGCTTTTATCTGTCTGTGTGTATTTATGAGTCACAGGAAATATACAGCCTTGTATTCCCTGTGCTATGTTAGCAAAAGTCTAGGAAATAGTATCCCAACTCCAAGATGGTAATCACCATCTATATTAGAAGGTCAATACAAATCAGGTCAGAGTGGCATGCTATCAATAAGGTACTCCACCATAAAAACAAATAAACTAAGGAATTTAAAAGCTGGTCACTGAGTAATGTCAGGCCCTAAATCAACAGAAATAAACTTGGACAACTTGCCACATTAAGAGCTGCTGCTCTGATTGGTAGAATCAGAAATTTATCTGGAAAAGAGTCACTTGTGGAATGATGCTACAAGTTCCAGTTTTTCAGGAGCTCAAGGGCAAAATTTTCTCACAATTGCTCACAAAAGTTAAGTTTTGGACTATCACTCCAAAAAACCTCCAACCAGCATGGGAAAATCTGGGCGATGTAGTCCAAAAGAATGGTCCCCCCCCCCAAACTCTAGCCCTCAATTGAGCTATCTCCTTAAATGAGCCCAGCAATTTATTTATTTATTTATTTATTTATTTAAAACTTTTGTACCCCGACCTTCTCACCTCCATAGAGGGACTCAGACCAGCTTGCAGCAAGATTCAATGCTATACAATTAAAAAACATAATCAACAACATATTAAAATACATAAAAAGCCCAAGGCATAAAACCACATTGCCACTAAAAACAATTCCACTCAATCTGTAAACGTGGTCATTTCATTCAGTCTATAGCCAATCTCAGCCTATTCTGGGAAAGCTTTGTTCCACATCCAATGAGCCCATCACCTCTATCTTCCATTTATCCTCCTTCTCTGGACCCAGTTTGCATGGCACTCCAGAAATAGATACACACAATATTATTTTTAAACAAACAAACAATGTGTCTGACAGGCTGATCAGTAAATATTATAAAGTGTAATAAGATCCTCAAACAGGAAATGCTCAGAAGTGTATTTGAACTGCTATTTAAAGGCATTGCTTAATTAAACTGAGCCAAAGGTCTTCTTTAAAGTCTTGGATCAAAACAGCTAGAAATTGTTCTTACTCATTCTTCTCTTTTCATGGCCCCCTCCCAACTCCATCTCTTCCTAGACAAGATTTTCTCACTTCATTGTTTTAACTTTTTAATCTGACCCACAACCTCAAATGTCTGGTTTAAAAAACCCTGAATCAGCACCCGAGAGGTAGGAGCTAATTTGCAAATGAACAAAGAAGGATGGCATAGCATATGAATCCCTGCAGAAATGTCTAACTTGTCCCTTTGATCTACAGTGGTATTTGAGTCTATCCAATGGTGCCTGGTGCCAAAGGTCAAAGGTCAGGGCAGCTCACAGTGGGCAGAAACAAGGGCAGAGCTAACACAGTAAGAGCTCTATAAATTGTATCTGAGCCATAGGGCTCTTATATCTCTTTTTCATGATGGCCTTCTATGGTCAAAGGGAGACATTTTAGTCAGTTCATGCATCATGTATACATAGCAGAAGGTTGGGAGGGGGTGTTTTCGAACAGAGGTTTAGCTACAAAGGCAGGAGAGGGGAGGAATGAGATATTTACCCCCAGAATATGAACTATTTGCATCCAAATGAATTTTTCCTTCATCCCCTAAATTTCTAACATTATAGAGTGAGCACATTGAGACAAGAATTATCTTAGTTTTAAAACTTTCTGATTATAATAATTTTTAGCTCTATTCTGTTTTAATCTGTGTTGTGAGCCATGTTAGAGCACATGTTGGAGAAAAGTGGGCTTCTAAATAAATAAATAAATAAATAAATAAATAAGAGGCAAATGTGTTCTTTCTGAGGGAAGAGCAAGAAAGTTAGTGCTTACTGGATGTCTTTTCCACCTTGGCTGCCACAGGGATTGGCGTTTAAGAGGTGACTTGATCGAAGTGTATAAAATCATGCATGGGATAGAAAAGGTGAATAGAGAAAAAATATTTTCTCTGTCACACAACACTAGGACTAGGGGGCACTCCTTAACGCTCCAAGGTAGGAAAGTTAGGACTAATAAAGGGAAATATTTCTTCACCCAGAGGGTCATTGGGTTAAGGAACTCACTTCTAGAGGAGGTTGTGACAGCGGTCAGCCTGGACAGCTTCAAGGCAGGATTAGACAGATTCATGGATACCAAGGGAATCAGTAGCTACTGAAATGGACATCCAAGTGCCACCTCTGTGTTGATGGAGGCAGGCAGGATTTCCCCGGTACTGGTTGTGGGGGTCGGGAGCAGGTGAGGGTTTGCCCTCCTTTCTGCTAGAGATCCCTGTGTACAACTAGTGGGCCACTGTGGGACACAGAATGCTGTACTAGATGGGCTGAGGCCCGATTCAGCATGGCTCTTCTTATGTTCTTATGTTCTTATGCTTTATTATCTACATGAAACCATGTAGTACACAAAAGGTTGAAAGTTCAAAGCTAGGTCAGGGTGAGCTCCCAACCTTCAGCCCAGCTCCCCACCCACTTAGCGGAGCGGAAATAGTATGTCGGTAGATGAATAGGTACTGCATTAAACGGGGAGATATTTTAAGGCATGGTGTTTCAGAGGAAAGTTTACAAACAAAGAAAACTCTTTGGCAAGGAGATGGAGGAACAGCACCCCTCTGTGGCTGGGAACAGGGCATAGGGTTACAGCCTGTGTTGGATGGGGTTACACTCCCCCTGAAGACGCAGGTTCGCAGCTTGGGAGTGATCCTGGACTCATCGCTGAGCCTGGAACCCCAGGTCTCGGCGGTGGCCAGGGGAGCTTTTGCACAGTTGAGACTCGTGCGCCAGCTGCGCCCGTACCTTGGGAAGTCTGATCTGGCTACGGTCGTCCACGCTCTGGTCACATACTGAATAGATTACTGCAACACACTCTACGTGGGGCTGCCTTTGAAGACAGTTCAGAAATTGCAATTAGTCCAGCGGGCGGCAGCCAGATTACTAACGGGAGCTACATACAGGGAGCACACCACCCCCCTGTTGTGCCAGCTCCACTGGCTGCCTGTCCAATTCCGAGCTCAATTCAAAGTGCTGGTTTTGACCTTTAAAGCTCTATACAGTTCTGGCCCAGCTTACTTGTCTGAACGCATCAGCCGCTACATCCCACCTCACAATCTAAGATCATCCGGGGAGGCCCTGCTCTCGCTCCCGCCAACTTCTCAAATGCGGCTGGTGGTGACGAGGGACAGGGCCTTCTCGGTGGTGGCTCCCCGCCTGTGGAATGCGCTCCCTATTGAGGTACGGTCCACCTCATCCCTCCTGGCATTCAGGAAAAAGGTAAAATCCTGGCTTTGGGACCAGGCATTTGCACACCAGCACTAGGCAGCATGTTAGATGGGGATTTTAATGGAATAGATGAAGAGGGTCAATGTTTTTATGGATTGAATATTGTTTTAACTTGGAATGACTGTGTGTGATGCTGTTGAAACTGTATTTTAATGTATCTTAATGTATTTTAATTGTTGTGGGGTTTTGGGGTTTGGGGGTTTTATGCTGTTGTGATGTGGGCATCGAATTGTGCCGTACTGTAAGCCGCTCTGAGTCCCCCCTCGGGGGTTGAGAAGAGCAGGGTAAAATCCTGAAATAAATAAATAAATAAATAACCTCCAAGGATGTAAATAAATAAATAAATAAATAAAATAATTTTTTTTTTTTATAAAATAATGTTTATTGATTTTCACAAAAAGTAAAAACAAAAGAGACAAACAAATAACATAAGACTACAACATAAGACATAGACAGAGTACTTCGTCTAATAAATAAAATAATTGAAGGGAGTCATCCTGAGGTTTGGACTACAATGTTGTCAGTGATGAATTACAGCTCTCTCTTGCTTTCACTTGCAACTCTCAGAAAGGCTCTAAAACCCTTGAATGACTTCTGAAGGTGATTTGAGAAGCAATGGGGTTGAATTTTTTAAAAACCTAACACAGAAATAATAGTGATAGTAATAGAAAAATTAGCTGGTGTGAACAAAGTAGTGCAACTGTTTGTGGATAGGACTGTAATTTTTCTAATGATCAAAGTTTGAGCACTCTTCTTTCCACTTCTTTCCATTGCCCATAGATGGGCAGCTGGCAGAAATGAACAGGGGAACCTTTTGAAAGTGTACCTAGAAAAAGAAATGGAGCAACTCTCAATCATGAATGCAGTACTACAGACCAGTTTCTATGATGCAGTCTATGTGAATCTTTCATTAAAAATGTTTTCTGGTCAACATTTTTCAAAATTATCAGATTAAATGGATTCTGGAGCAATCACATATTTTGCTGGTCTATTTCCAAATGGATTGAGTCCATATCATCTGAAAAACTAAGTCTATCCATATGAATCTACATCTGTTTTAACATCAGTACTGCATACTACACTGCAGAGTTTGGAGAGAGTGTTTTCTTACTATAAATCTTAGAATACTCCAGTGATTATGGCCAGTGGTTATGGCTAGTGGCAGGGGAAAAGTGTCCTGGAGGTTGTAATCCCCAAGCTAATTTTACAAGTTCTGTCACAATTTTAAAAGTAGTCCCACTGATGTTCACTAATGACAGACCTCCTCAGCAATCACTCACAGAAGGGTTTGAAAACACACTTATTCTTATGTTAACAAATGTTTCAACAGTCATGCTGCTCAGTTGATCACTGATGTTTTATTTGAGGTTCTATTTTTAAACCAGGTGAACTGTATTCAATAATATTCTGGCTTTTTGTTGTATTTTTTCATTTTGAAGTTTATTATAAATTATACTATTTTTTAATACTTAGGGACCAGAATTCTGTTTTAAAATACTTATGGTCCAGTTTCCCTTACATGTGCAGAGGTTGGTGTTTCTTCATTTCTCAGCAGCTCCCAGAGGTCCTCCCCCATTTTATTGAAAAGCCCCTGAAACCTCACCACATGGCTATTTTATGCCTCATGGTGAGCAGGTGGGATGAGAAAACATCTAGTTACATCACTGAATGTGAAATAATGACATCCTCACTGAAAATCACTGGGGTCTTCCAGCTGTCTCAGTGCTTCTGCGCTTATTTTGCATTTGTCTATTGGGGTATAACCAAATGCTTCTCTGAATAGTACATGGTGTTTCAGGGCTTTTGATAAGTCATGTGGGAGGACATGATTTATTCACTACATCAAGGGAGTATAGTATTCAGGCCATAATGTGTTGGCCACTTTTGGTAGGCTTGATCTGAAAATGCAGGTCATACATATATGGATAAATAAAACAAATGCATACATATTTAGATAAATAAAACCTCTGAAGATGCCAGCCACAAATGCAAGTGAAACGTTAGATGAGAATGCTACTGGAACATGGCCATACAGCCTGAAAAACTTACAGCAGCCCAACTGCTCTATCTTTTACAGTTTGTACCACTGCACAGGATCACATGAGCATTTGGGCCATCTCTCTGTCAAAAATATAATTCTGTGAAAAATGAGCAAAAGTATTTACCTAAGAGAGCCTGGGAAATTTGTGCAGTGCAATGTACCCAAAGCAACTATAAATAGACTTGTCAATATAGCACAATGTCATCTATTAATGGACTAGTCTTTGTACATAATGTACACATTATTTCACCTTTTAGTGGGGATGACATCAAAAACAGCATTTATGATATGACAGCTCCAATTTCTGGAATGTTGGTATTATTCTCAATGCTATTTTCTTAATACCAAAGATTTGCAAGCTGAATAATAAATATTGCCACACAGCCTGGAGGAAAGGCATAGGCTACTAAAGTATGTGTGGAGATACTACTTCAAAATACAAAAAAGAAAAACAGATTGAGTGTGAGTGATGGGCCCGGGGACAACTGTAATAAGGAGGGAAGGTTAGAAGTAGTATACAAACATTAGCAAGCACATTTCACACAAATCATGTCCAGTGTGAGAATATCATTTCTCCTTCGTGTCTTCTGTGAAATGCACACAACGTGGGTTTCCTTGCGCCTGCGCATGAGAATTCGGAGTTAATAGCATAGAAATGAAAGAGAAACTTGGCTAAGCCCCGCCCACCCAGTATAGTATAGCATCCCCCATGCGGGACCCCAACAGTTCCTTTTCCGCTTCCAGCAGTGAGCTTCGGATAGCATTCTCTCCCTTGGCTAAGCTTCTCGGAGTGCTGATTCAGATAAGCTTGGCTTCTTTATCTTTTAAAAAATGTGCCTCGTGTGGGACTAATTTGCCTGAGGCTGACAAACACCCAAAATGTTTAATTTGTTTGGGTGAATCTCATATTCCCTCCAAATGTAAAATTTGCAAGGGTTTCACCTCTCGAATTCAAAGGAGCAGAGACACCAGACTAAAGGCTATTTTATATGAACAATCCCTAGCCTCTGACGAGCTCAGGCAATCTTCAAATTTGCCCGCTCAGCCTCCTCTCCAAGGAGATTATTCTCCCCTTCAGGCTGATTCTCGCGGTCAGGCCTTTGGCACAGCCACCGAGCCCCCGCTCAAAAAATCTAAAAGCTCCAAGTCTCGGCCAAAACCTAAGCCAAAAGACAAACAAACAGCCACAAACAAGGGGCTCCTCACTGGTGATGAGCCTGTGAGTCCCCCTATATTACAACCCTCGGAGCCGCTGCAGCTCCAGATTGAGGAAGAGTTTTCAGGGTGGAAAATCCCCGCACTCCTCCCTATTCAGCTCCTTGAAAATAATGACGATGCTGCTGTTGATCCCTACCTCCCAGGATCACCCCCCTCTCCTCCTCTTGCTCAGGGCCTGCCCCTCGCCTCCTCCCCGGAGCCGGAGCATCGGCCCCAAGCGGTGCCGACGCGCGCTCGCCCCGTGCCCTCGCCTTCTCTCAGGAGGCGCTCTCCTTCCTCCTTGCATGCTTCTGAGCGCAGGTCCCGGTCCCGAAGCCCCCTGAAAGGCCACTCCCGGTGCCGAGAATGTGCTCCCCCTCAACACCATTACGAATATCCTTACATGTACCCCCCTCCCTTCCCCTTTTATCCAGGATACTACCCGCCGGACCCGTACCATCCTTTTTCCCCTCCTGAGCCTCCTTACCATAGGCATTCCCTCCCATCTGCTTCTATGGGGGCTCCACCCCCCACCAGCGCCACCGGCCCCAAACACCCCCTCCGCCTCCCCCCTCAGCTCCAGGAGGAGTTGATTGACCTAGATGCATCAGATGCGACTCCCTCAGCCCCCCGCCCCTGGAGTCTGAATCTGAGCCCCTACAGACAGAGGATTTTAAGAACTTCTCTGCTTTACTGATAAGACTTTCTAGATCTCTCAATGTAATACCACCACAACCAACTGATGTGGTTCAGGACCCTTACTTCACTACTGCTGAACAACAGCAATTTCAGCAATCCACCCTACTCCCTACCATCCCTTACCTTCTTAAATTGATGAAAAATACTGGCACTGCTCCTAGCCTGGTACCAACCATGCCCAAACGGGCTGACAACCTTTATAGAATTGACATGTCTGCCACACCATGGCTCTCTAAGATGCCTAAAGTTAATTCTATTGTTACGGATGCTCAACCGAAATCTACCAATAAAAATCAGGCTACACCCTCTGATAAAGAGGGGAAGAAGCTAGACTTTATGGCAAAGAAATTTTATTCCTCTGCATGCCTCTCTGGAAGAATAGCACATTATGGCGTATATATGAGCCATAATCAATCATATCTTTGGAATAAGATAGGCCCATATTTGGACCTTCTCCCTTCAAATGAACAGATGATGGCACAAGCATTTAAACAGGAGGCCCTGATCCTGGCAAATCTGCAGAAGGATCTTGCTAAGAATACTGCAGACACAGCAGGCAGACTCCTTGCTGGTTCAATCTCCCTCAGACGCCATGCTTGGTTGAGATCTTCAACTCTCACTCCCGAACAGCGCTCTCTAATTGAGGACCTGCCTATGGACGAGACGGGCCTCTTTAGCACAGAGACCGACTCTCAGATTGAGCACTCACATAAAATGAAACAAACGCTCAACAAATATGGGAACCAGCCCTACCAACCCTATCGGCAGAGGTGGTCCCCCTACTACCAATACCCTTATTCCTTTCGAGGACATTACAACTCTTTCTCTTCCAGAGGCAGACAATGCCCGCAGTTCCCCACTCCTGGATTTAGACGACCTGCCCCATTCAGAGGTCAGTATAGAGGATCTAGATCAACAAACACCAGGAGGCCTCGCTTCTAGCTCCCCTCCTCCACCTATACAAGTTTTAGTTAACCACTCCTACCTTAACAGACTTCGGCCCTTTCTCCAAGCATGGACCTCTATAACTACAGACTCATGGGTGCTCCGCATCATAGAGCACGGCTATGCCATTGAATTTGACTCCCTCCCTCCTTTAGGAAGGGTCCTTTCAACTAAATCTTCCCCACCACTCTGGGATGAAATCACCTCCCTCCTGTCAAAAGGGGCCATATCCCCTATCCCGCCTCACCTTATCAATAACTGTTTTTTCTCCAAATACTTTTTGGTAGATAAGAGAAATGGTGGTCTCCGACCCATCCTAGATTTGCGTGGACTTAACCACTTTATCAAACCGCGTAAATTCCGCATGATCACCCTCCCATCTATCCTTCCTTTCATAAACAAGAATTCTTGGCTGGCAACCATTGATCTTAAAGATGCCTATTTTCATTTGTCAATCACAGAGTCACACCGGCGATACCTTGCGTTCCAGGTTGACTCCTCCCATTTCTGGTTCAATGTCCTCCCCTTTGGCCTCTCTACCGCCCCCCCGGCTTTATACTAAGTGTATGGCAGTGGTCGCCTCCCACCTCAGACAACGGGGAATTACGGCTTTTCCGTATTTAGATGATTGGTTATTTATGGCCCCGTCCCACTCTCGATTGACCTCTGACCTCTCCTATACGTTGTCTCTTTTACAGGAGCTGGGCCTCATCATCAACTATGAAAAATCTCACCTGGAACCCACTCAAAAACTTCAATTTATAGGTGCGATCCTCAACTCCACCTCACAAAGGGCTTACCTCCCAGAGGAGCGCTTCCTCAACCTCAAGCGTTCCATCACTGCCCTCCAGTCGCGTGGACACTGTTCCGCATGGACCATCCAATCCATCCTGGGCCATATGGCTTCCACTACCACTGTCACTGCCTTCTCCCGCCTCCGGCTTCGGCCTCTCCAAGTGTGGTTCCTCTCAGCATTCCGCCCTGCCCTAGACAAACCATCCATGAGACTGCATCCCCCCCCCTCAGGTCCTACAGTCCCTCTCATGGTGGACAAACAGACACAATGTGTGCTCGGGACTCCCATTCACACCTCCCACACCATCACTCTCTCTGACGACAGACGCCTCATCCACGGGTTGGGGCGCTCACCTTCAGGACCTGACCATCAGCGGTCACTGGTCCCCCCAGGAAAAGCAGCTCCACATCAACGCCCTGGAGCTCATGGCAGTGGAGAAAGCCCTTCGAGCTTTTGCCCAACAAGTAGCCACTCAGACAGTCCAGATTGTGACAGACAACACCACTGTCAAATGCTACATAAACAAACAGGGCGGCACACATTCCCTGACACTCCTTTCCATCTCCACCCGCATCTGGGAATGGTGCATTCAAAACAACACTACCCTGGTAGCAATTCATCTCCCCGGCCAGGACAACATCCTGGCGGACACATTGAGCAGAACATCATTGACCACCCACGAGTGGCAACTCAGCAGGTCACAATTTCTAGCTCTCACTCACCTATGGGGGACCCCGCAGATCGATCTGTTTGCATCCCAGTCCAACACTCAGTGCAGCAAGTACTGCGCCAGGATACGTCCTCATGCATTCCCAGATTGCTTAGGAGACGCCTTCCTATACCAATGGACCCCGGGCCTCCTCTACGCCTTTCCTCCCCTTCCCCTCCTCTCCAGAGTGATAGCGAAACTCATTCTCGACAGAGCGGATTGCATTCTGATAGTCCCTTGGTGGCCTCACCAACCTTGGTTCACTCCTCTCCTTCAAGCCGCCCAGAGCGACTTCATACACCTACCCCTCAACTCCGACCTTCTCTCCATTCAACAGGGCCTCATTCTCCACCTCGACCTCCCCTCCCTACAGCTCACAGCCTGGAGGATCATGCCCTCTCCAACCTCTCCGAGCCGGTAAGGCTCATAATCCAAGCAGCCCAAATACCATCAACTAGAAGGTCCTATGCCTTCAAATTAGATACATTTCAAAAATTCCTTCAACCCCTGGGCCACACTGCCCTGTCGGCCCCAGTTCCTGTGGTTTTAGACTTCTTGTTCCATTTATCCACCAAGGGCTTTGCATTATCTTCCATTAAGTGTTATCTGGCAGCCCTTTCCTGGCACAGGAAAAAATCAGGCCTACCATCACTTTTTCAAGAGCCCATGGTTGCTCTCTTTCTGAAAGGCTATAAAAATGAACACCCCCTGGTCTCTCCCCCTCCTCCCACCTGGAACCTTGAACTCATTCTCTCCCAGCTTTCCAAGCCTCCGTTTGAGCCTATGTCATCTGCTCATATCTCACATTTATCATGAAAGACTGCCTTCCTGGTCGCCATCACCTCAGCTCGCAGAGCCAGCGAAATTGTGGCCCTTCGTTCTGACGCCCCCTTTATCCGCTTCCATGAAGACAAGGTAGTTCTCCGTACGGATGTCACCTTTCTCCCCAAGGTGGTATCCCATTTCCACATGTCCCAGGACTTCACACTCCCATCCCTTTTCCCTAAACCCTCTTCTCATTTGGAGGTCGCCCTCCATTCATTGGATGTTAAACGAGCCCTTTCCTTCTACCTTCACAGGACCTCCTCTTATAGGAAGTCTCCAAGATTATTCCTCAAATACAGGGAAGATACCTTAGGTTTTCCAGTTACTTCCCAACGTTTAGCCTCATGGATAGTCTCGGCAATCCGATTGGCTTACCAGTTAGCTCATAAAGAACTCCCTGTTGGAGTCAAGGCTCACTCTACTAGAGCGATTTTTACCTCTCAGGCGTTTCTGAAAGGAGTTTCTGTTGAAGATATATGTAAAGCGGCCACTTGGTCAGTTCCTTCTACTTTTGTTTCACATTACAAGCTCGATGTCTTCGCCAAGAAGGATGCTTCTTTTGGCAGAGCGGTTCTTCTCTCATGTGTGGCATGACCCACCTCCAGGTATATAGCTTGTTACGTCACCCACGTTGTGTGCATTTCACAGAAGACACGAAGGAGAAGTATAGGTTGCTTACATGTAACCGTATTTCTTCGAGTGTCTATCTGTGAAATTCACACAAACCCGCCCATCCTCCCCACTATGTCATGCTTTTGATGCTGCTGTCGGCGGCAAGGAACTGTTGGGGTCCCGCATGGGGGATGCTATACTATACTGGGTGGGCGGGGCTTAGCCAAGTTTCTCTTTCATTTCTATGCTATTAACTCCAAATTCTCATGCGCAGGCGCAAGGAAACCCACGTTGTGTGCATTTCACAGATAGACACTCGAAGAAATATGGTTACAGGTAAGCAACCTATACTTCTCCAGCTGCTCTTCATCCTATAACAGAAACGTTCAAAGTTTTCAGAAGATTCATCTTCTTTCACCTTTTCTGGAAATTTGTTTAAAGTTTTGGGTTTAAATTTCACTTTGAACTGGAGCCAACCATCCTTTTTGGGCTTTGTGAAATGGCCCCAAAAGAAAGATGAGGAAGATAGGAGAAGATCTTCCTTTACGAGGGCGGGTCAATAAGTCCGTGACTTTTTGAATTTCCCGTGTCTTAACTGAAAGGGCAACACTGCTCCTGTCAACAGGCATCTATCAGTTGACTCCTGTCAAAATTTGAACAAGTTGAGTAATTTAGTTTGTATTTGAAAGCCATTGATAGCAGACCTCCACGTGATTTGAGGAGAAAATGGAAAAAAGTGAATTTTGTGTGCTCATTAAGCATTATTTTTTGTGGAAAAAAACCATCACTCAAATCAAGGCTAAGCTTGATAAATACTAAGCTTGATAAATACTATGGGGACTCAGCACCATCAATTTCAATGTTAAAAAATGGTTTACTGAATTTTGCTGTGGCCGTACAAGCACGGAAGATGCCAAATGTTCTGGATGCCCAGTTGCACCCAAAACAATTGTAAAAAATCATGATATGGTGTTGGCCGATCGAAGATTGAAAGTGCGAGAGATTGTGGAAGCCATAGGCATCTCACATGGCTCAGTGGTTCCAATTTTAAATGATCACTTGGGTATGAGAAAGCTTTCCGCAAGATGGGTGCCGTGTTTGCTCATAATTGACCACAAACGCAATCATGCTACAATTTCGCAGGAGTGTTTGGCATTGTTCAACCGCAATATGGATGAGTTTTTGCACCGTTTCATAACCATGGACAAAACGTGGATCCACCAGAACACACCAGAGACCAAACAGCAGTCAAAACAGTGGTTTTCTCAGGGTGAATCGGCGCCAAAGAAGGCCAAGGTGGGTTTGCCAGCCAATAAAGTCATGGCGACCGTTTTTTGGGATGCACGGGGTATAATCCACATTGACTACCTTCAAAAGGGTAAAACAATCAATGGCAAATATTATGCCAACTTATTGGGTTGATTTAATGAGGATTTGGGGGAGGGGGGACGACCTCATTTGGCCAAGAAAAAAGTTCTTTTGCACCAGGACAATGCAAGGGTGCACACATGTGCAGTTTCCATGGCAACAATCCATGAATTGGGATACGAATTGCTCCCTCATCTGCCCTATTCTCTGGATTTAGCCCCGAGTCACTATTTCTTGTTTCTTAACCTGAAGAAATGGCTTGGCGGAAAGAGATTTGACTCCAACAATGAAATCATCTCACAAACAAATACCTATTGTGATGACCTCGACAAATCTTATTTTTTGTGTATAGAGGTCAAAGGAGACTACGTTGAAAAATAAAATGATTTTTAATCCAAAAACTTGTGTTTTATTGAAAAAGCCATGGACCTATTGACCCGCCCTCGTACAATAGTGCAATCCAAAGTAGTGGACCCTGGACCAGTGCCAATCAGCATGCTCAAGGTTGCCAGACTGTGAAGAGTTCTCAGGAAAGAAAAAAACAGCTGTGCGAAAATATTCTACTGGTCTCTGGAACATTAGGGGAAGAATTACTGGTTCCCCACAGCTGATAGGTTGCGAAGCCTTGCTTTAAAAGACAAGAAAATCCTGCTTCTGCCAAGTATTTTGCCCCAGATGCACAACCTACAGCTTCGTTTAATTTCCCCAAAGAATTCTACATTCTTGCTGAGTTCCTGGAGGGTAATGTAGAGCATAACTACACTATTGGCACACAGTTCTATTCTTCTTGTCAGGCACCTGGGAAACCCCTAGGCCTAGGGAACACTGTTATGATGTTTAAAGAGCTATGGAGGAAGGTGAGAGGTGACTGAGCAGTGGGGACTGCCTCTTCTTTCTGCTACAATATACTAACTAGAGAGAGTGGAAGAGAAACAACAGCCTCATTGCTCCTCTTTCTATCTCTCTTGAAATGCAATAGGAACAGGGGGTAGTCCCTGCTGCTCAGCCACTTCCCTCTCTAACCTTTCACCACCTGATGTAGCAACAGTCCCATGGGGCCTGTCATTTGTTAGAGGGGAAGTTTTGCATGGATGAAAGTGATAAGATAATAGCTCCTTGTGTTCCAATCAAGCAAAGACATACTAGCATAGAAAACAGGCTTATGTCACTAACAGAATCCCCTCTATGTTTATGAAGTAAACATAGGTCTGGAGCAGTAGTGGCAGTGGGTTAGTAACTAAAAGAGATTTGGAGGAGGGGAGCAACTAACCTGTGAAGAAGTTTTTATTTCCTTTCCTCCTTTAGGTATAAACTCCTATTTCCTGAAAGCATTCCTTCTTAGATGTTACAGTAACAAGAACCTTAGTGATATATAATAACAAGGTGCCATAACTCTCATACTTTTGGTGAACGACCCTAGTAGTGTAAATGCCCCTAGCACAGAAACTTGAGCAAGCATGGCCCACAGTCAGGAATTCTGGGAAATGAAGTTCAAAACATCTGAAGGAACAAATTTGGGAATGACTTGTCTAGTGTGCAGGCCCAAAAGCACCATACAACCACATCAGAGCAATGTGAGTCCATGTTGCATTTTCTGAAGTCCCTGTTGCCTGTGTCACCAGTTCTGATCCCTTTTGCTGCTACAGATGTGGTCACCATTTTTATTTCTCCAAAATGTAACATACCCGGAGTTGTGATTCTATTGTATTGTGAGTAAAAAAAGTCATACTCACTACTCTGGAAACTGGGGCACCCATGATTATGCAATGGATATGGTTCTATATTCACCATTTAATAGGACCCTGTAGAAAATTCTCTATGTTGTGAATCTATGTTGTGCAACAATGGCCAGCATTCATTTGTCTGTTTGCCATTGTAGAGGTATATTTGCATTTTGGCTGTCGAGGTCTGTGAAATGCAGCATGTGAAATAGCTTTTATATCCTACTAGTAGTCTTCTCATAGACAAACGGTCTGGTTCACAATAGCTGTTACATTCTTATAGAATAATTCAGTTAACAATCTCTATCACCAACTTCTTAGGGCCCATCCAGACAGGGCCTTTATTGCAGCAACTCCTGCAATAAAGAAGGGGCTGTCCAGACAACGTTCTGGCCAGTTCCGCATTAATCCACTACAAACCAAGAAAACCCTAGTTTGTAGTGAATTAATTTGATAGTGTGTTTATTCTGCACCTTCTTGGAAGGTGCAGGATAAATGCACTATTTCCGCATTCCCACAGTTTATCAGGCGAAATAAGCCCAGTAAACTGTAGGAATACCCATCCCTCCTCCCAAGCCCTTTAGGAAAGTAAAAAAAGCTTACCAGGGCTGCAGTTTCCCCCCTGGAGCAGCTCTCCATACAAATGACATGCCAGGAGAGCATGGTGGGGGGGATTTCCCCTCTCTCTCCTGGCACATCATTTGTACGCACCAAGAGAGCTGCTCCGGGGGAAGGGGGGGCTGCACCTCGATAAGCTTTTTAAAAAACTTTTCTAAAGGATCTGGGGGCTTGGGGGAAGCAGGGGGGGCCTCCTCACATTCTCTCCGGCTAGTCCCTTAAGAAATGGGACGACAAAGTGGAGCCCATGACATGGGAATGTGGAGAAGAGCAAACCACAGACCATCTATTACAATGCAGTCTAAGCCCTGCCACATGCACAATGGAAGACCTTTTGGCAGCACCAGAGGCACTCCAAGTAGCCAGCTACTTGTCAAAGGACATTTAATATAATGCCAAGGTTCTAAACTTTGTGCTTTTTATATACATTACTACTGTACCCCCGGTTTGCTACTGATACAATGAATAAAATACCAACTTCTCACATCAGCCAAATAAGTATCATATTAGTAATAACAATGCTACAGTTCCTTCTATATCAGAAAATGTGTATTCGTTCCCTCTTCTAATATAATGTCGGAAGCTTTAAAAAATTATTTTTTAAAAAGTAATGCGGTTTCTATATTCAGGGCTATTGCTATTGATTTCTTAAATTAGATCTAATCTGTAGCCTTCAGATAGTTTTAAGACAGTTTAATGTTCCACTTCCAGACTTCTTTTAGTGCACTTTCATATTGCCCTTTTAAGTATAGCTGCAAAGCATTCTGTGAACTCATTTGATATTAGCTGATAAGAATGAGATTTAGCACTCACTTCTCCTCTTATTGAATTTAATGGCAAAACCCTGATTGATTTCACTCAGAACAGAGCCAAAGTCTTAGTGCGTATACGTGAACCATCTCAGTGAAATTAAGGACCATTATAAGATACAATCTCTTCAGATAATCCACACACAACAAGCATTTTCACTGTGCTTAGATGGGCTTGGTGAAGGAAATGCTCAGTATGTATGAGGCTTGTACTAGTGTATGGAAATAACTTCAACCAAATCAAAGTGCACACTTAAATATGATCTTCTACAGAACAGATGTTATTTTTAAGGACTGTTTCCATAGATAGCTATTAGCTTCCTTATATGACTTTTGAACTCCTTTTCAAAAGTGGTATACACCATGGATACTTGACCAAGTATTACTCAACTTTTGACTTGCTTATCTTTTGTGATCATTTCCTGATCTGCCATGGAATCTCATGATTCATTTTCAGTTGCTCATCCATAAGTCCCAGAATAAACAGTTGGGCTTTAATTGTATGTTAGTCTTTAAAACCATCAGCATTAAAATGTTAATTTGTTTTCACAAGTTTACCATATTTGATAAATTGCAATTTAAAATCTGATTTATTTTGTTCAAAATTGTTAATTGTTTTGCCAGTCTTAAATCTTTCAAATAATAGGAAGCAAAGCCCAATCTACAATGCCATATAAAATTAGATTATCTGCTTTGAATTGGATTATATGGCAGTGTACACTAATATAATCCAGTTCAAAGCAGATAATCTGGATTTTATATGGCTGTGTAGATGAGACCTAAGAAAACCATTAAAACTGTATCCCTACACCAACTGTTCATTTGTTTTGGTTGTATAGTCTCCTTGGCAATTTTCCAGCAAATCCTATTATTGTAACAATTTCTTTTCGCATGTTATTTCCCTTTTGTGATATGCTTTCACTATCCATTTCTGTGTGTGTCCTAGATCCAAACCCCAGTAGATATGGGGACCCACTGTATTCTTCCATATGAATGTTCTTGGGTTTTGAGATCTTCTAAGAAGTCCCTACTCTCTGTTTTATTACACTTATAAACACATCTACTACAAACATCTGAAAGGCTTTTTCCCCATTGTTGTTGTCATGTTCTGGAACTCAGATAAATTAGACTAGCACCATTCTATCTTTTTGCAGTTAGATAAAGACCTTTTCATTTCAGTAGGCCTTTGTGGATTGATTGCTTGCAGTGGTTCTCAACCTGTTGGTCCTCAGGTGTTTTGGCCTACAAGTCCTAGAAATCCCAACCAGTTTACCAGCTGCTATGATTTCTGCGAGTTGAAGGCCAAAACATCTGGGGACCCACAGGTTGGGAACTACTGATAGAGTGAGCAAGTCTACCAGTATTTGTATACTCTCTGTTTTAAAGTGTGTTTTTATACTCTCTGTAAGCCGTCCTGAGCCCTCAGGGGAAGACGGCATACAAAACTGAATAAATAAATAAATAAACAAGTATTGTATAATAAGACTAGATAGTCTATTTTTTAAAATTATTAATGCTTTATGTTTTTAACTGATACTCATTTTTGATAGTTTCCTTTTAAACTTTTGAATACTTTGAATGTTAAATATGTTTGTTTTAGCTGTCATAAGCTGCTTAGAGTAGGCGAAAAGCAAGATAAATATAACAAACAATGTAATGTAGAATTATGCACTCACTTCATATTCATGATCTCTAACCCTACCCTCCTGAGGGTTAGATAGGGATCATATTAATGATCTCTATCTAACCCTCAGTTTATAGAAAAACCTATTGTTTGCAGTGGCTGATGTCCACTCCCTACCTATCAGACATCAGTCATTGCAAAAACAGGATTGTGTTCTCCTGTTGCTGAGGAAGCCCATGGCTGATGATTTCATCCCTACCCTTTGTACAAGCAATTTGCAGTGTGATGAGGAATTGAAACAGGGTCCTTCTCCCTGGAGATTGCTCATAAGAAGGAGTGAAAACATCAATTAGCTGCTTCCAAATCAACATAAGAATAGGTACCCATTGATTGCAGTGGCTACTGCTGAGTTGTAGAGAATAGGGACAGGATTCATTGTGTAGCACTATATCTACCATATTCCCCAACAGGATTCCGTTTATTGATAATAATAACAATAAGAAACAAACAAATAAAAACCATAATTGGAACAAAGAACTTTTTTTTCATTTCCCCCAGTTGTCAATCAATCAATCAAAACTTTATTACGGTCACAGACCAGCACAAAGCGGGCACAAGCGCCCTAAGAGGAGAAGGACAACTCCCCAATAAACAGTTATTTACAATCAGACTAGAAAATAGTATAAAAATATATTTTAAAAGACAGGATATTGTTGCCTTCCCCCAGTTGTGTACATTTCACAGAAATCTGAAGTATCCACTCTCCATTGTGCATGCATACACTTCTGTAAATTTTTACTTGCAATTATAAACACAGTGAATTAGAAGTAAATACTAGGCCTGGTTAGGTTCGTCGGAATGCTCAAAAAGTCAGATTAAATTCGGATGTAATTCACTTCCGAAGCATTTTTGAAGGGCTTTAAGCAACCCGGAACTAAATTTGCAATTTTGAAGCTGGCGCCGCCATTTTTGGAAAGGCTTCGGGGCCCTTCGGATGTGGAGGGAAGGCATGGGTTTGGAGGCCCATGCCTTCCCTCCAGATCTGAATGGCCCCGTGTCCAGATCCAGAGGGAAGGCATGGGCTTCCTAACCTGGTTTGGAAGCCCATGCCTTCCCTCCAGATCTGGATGGCCCCGGGCGTTCAGATCTGGACGGAAAGCATGGGCTTCCAAACTGGGTTAAAACATCCAGTTTGGAGTGGACGGTGTCGTGTTTAAACTGGGTTAAACATGACAGCATCTGCCATTATTGAAGCCATTCTGAATTTCGGAATTATTTCCAAATTATTTTCGAAAACACTGTAGAAATCTTCGGATGTCAAACAGATTAGAACTGCCAGCACCCCCTACATCCAAAGCGAGTTTTGAACCATTTTTTAAAGGATCAACCAGCCCTAGTAAATACCAGTGACCTCACTGGTCCATGGAGATAATTAACAAATATGCTCATCACTGCACATTTATTCTTTGCCTAAAGGGAGCTTTTCAAAACACAGCAGCTCATCACACAGATCAGGCAATTTCACAGTATACCTGAAACCTGTGGGCCGTGAAACAGCATGTTGAACACTGCCCAGTATGCATGATGAGTAGTCATGCAATAGAGCTGCACTAAGCTATTGTAGAGTTGCCATGTTTAGTTGTTAATTAAAAATATTTGTATCTTGCCCTCTGTTCAAAGATTGTGGCAGAACACAGTGAAAACAACCTGACTATTTTAAACAGTGTAAAAATGAAAGGATTTTTTAAAGAAAGCTACAACTTGTTAAATACTTTAACTAGATAAAAAGACAGATGGAGACTGGTCAAAATGTGTTTAATCCATGTATATGTAAAATGATTTTGAATGAAAAGGTGATACAAAATGGGTTTTACTTCTAGGTAGAAGTTATACTCACATTTGTTACAAATTTGAATATGGGACTCAAAACTGCTATCTTTGTCCAGCACATTGAGTGATTAACTCTTAAAAGTCTGTGGACGTCATCCCACACAATAAGTAAAGCATTGGGAGTTGTTGTTTTTTCCCTCAAGCTTCATAACAGCAGAAGCCAAGTGATGAAATCCTCCTGATAATACCCCTGTTTTCCCTTAACGTATTTAGGGATCTGGACTAATATTGAAAATTTCCCTCTAATGATTCAGTTGCCCCCACCCCATTTCTTCCTATCTAAACCAATTCTATGGGGGGGGGGCAACTGAGGCATGCTACTCCCATCTGCCTTTATTCCTGCCCTACAGGTTTTGCCCTTGTTACCTAGTTGGTCAGGCTTTTTTTCTGCCACTTCCTAAAGCTAAACTGTTTGATATAATATCATTGATGATATTATATCAAACAGTTTTGCTTACTTCCTGCCTACTGAAGGTAGGGTCTTGGTGGACAGCTCAATGAAGATGTCAACCCAGTGCGCAGCAGCAGTGAAAAAAGCAAATTCTATGCTTGGCATGATCAGGAAGGGAATCGAAAATAGGTCGTCAAATGTTGTATTGCCTCTCTACAAATCTATGGTGAGGCCACATCTGGAGTACTGTGTACAATTCTGGTCACCGCACCTCAAGAAGGATATAACGGAACTGGAAAAGGTACAGAAAAGGGCAACAAGAATGATCCAAGGGATGGAGCAGCTCCCTTACGAAATCAGGTTGCAACGCCTTGGTCTTTTCAGCCTTGAAAGACGGCGTTTAAGAGGTGACTTGATTGAAGTGTATAAAATCATGCATGGGATAGAAAAGGTGAATAGAGAAAAAATATTTTCTCTGTCACACAACACTAGGACTAGGGGGCACTCCCTAAAGCTCCAAGGTAGGAAAGTTAGGACTAATAAAGGGAAATATTTCTTCACCCAGAGGGTCATTGGGTTATGGAACTCACTTCCAGAGGAGGTTGTGACAGCCGTCAGCCTGGACAGCTTCAAGGCAGGATTAGACAGGTTCATGTATACCAAGGGAATCAGTAGTTACTGAAATGGACATCCAAGTGCCACCTCTGTGTTGATGGAGGCAGGCAGGATTTCCCCGGGTACTGGTTGTGGGGGGGTCGGGAGCAGGTGAGGGTTTTGCCCTCCTTTCTGCTAGAGATCCCTGTGTACAACTGGTGGGCCACTGTGTGACACAGAATGCTGGACTAGATGGGCTGAGGCCCGATTCAGCATGGCTCTTCTTATGTTCTTATGTTCTTATGTTCTAACAATCCTGGGATCACCGCCTACTTTAGAATCATTCATGCCTTTCACACAGTGGCTGAGGCAGCCAACTTTCTTCTCATAAAAAATGAACAGTTGGCTCTTCATAGCCACCATTTGTGCACCCATGGATTCAAACATTCATGGGTTTGGAAAAAAATTAATTTAAAAGGGAAAATTTATTTTTGCTATTTTATATGACATAAGTTGTATAATATAGATAAAGGGTTTCCCCTGTAATTAAGTCTAGTCGTGTCCAACTCTGGGGGTTGATGCTCATCCCCATTTCTAAGTCAAAGAGCCCGTGTTGTCCATAGACACCTCCAAGCTCATGTGCCTGGCATGACTGCATGGAGCACCATATATTATACTGAATGGAGTATAATATAATAATATAATTAAATACAGAAATAATAATAATAACTGTGTCTTGAGGCAAGGTATAACATCATTAAAACAAGAGATAAAACACATGCAACAAGAAAACAAATGATTAAAAATACAAGTTAAAAATAACTGTAATTCAGATTAAAATATATATAATGTGACTGTAGCATCCATGGATTTTAGTATCCATGGGGGATTGTGGAACCATACCCCAGCAGATTCCAAGGGTCTACACTCCCCCTGAAGATGCAGGTTCGCAGTTTGGGTGTGATCCTGGACTCATCGCTGAGCCTGGAACCCCAGGTTTCGGCGGTGACCAGGGGAGCATTTGCACAGTTAAAACTTGTGCGCCAGCTGCGCCCATACCTTGAGAAGTCTGACTTGGCCATGGTAGTCCATGCTCTGGTTACATCCCATATAGATTACTGCAATGCTCTCTATGTGGGGTTGCCTTTGAAGACTGTTCGGAAGCTGCAACTAGTCCAACGGACAGCAGCCAGGTTGATAACAGGAGCGCCATTCAGAGAGCGTACAACTCCTCTGTTGTGCCAGCTCCACTGGCTGCCAGTTTGCTATCGGCACAATTCAAAGTGCTGGCTTTAGCCTTTAAAGCCCTAAACGGTTCGGGTCCAACTTACCTGTCCGAACGCATCTCTCCCTATGAACCATCGAGATGTTTAAGATCATCTGGAGAGGCCCTGCTCTCGGTCCCGCCTTCTTCGCAGGCGCGACTGGCGGGGACGAGAGACAGGGCCTTTTCAGTGGTGGCTCCTCGGATTTGGAACGCCCTCCCTAAAGACATCAGATCAGCCCCCTCCCTCCTGACATTTTGCAAGAAAGTCAAGACCTGGCTATTTGAGCAGGCATTTGCTGATGAAATATAAGGCTTAATGAGATATATGGAATGACGACTGATGCAATTGTATGTTTTTAATTGGAATACTGATTTCAACATGACGCTGAGGTTGCAATTGTATGTTTTTAATTGTTAAATTGTTATTATATCATTTTTTTCTGGGGGGTTGTCTTGTTGCTGGTGTGTTGTACCTTCTTTGAGGGCAGAGACTTACGGGAATAGCGGAGATATCGGACAAGTAAGCTGGAAGCTTTGACCGATGGACAGGCGCCAGTGGAAACTGATTTCAACATGACGAACTGTCTTGAGTTGCAAGGCGTTGTAGACTTGTGCGGGCGCAGCTTTTCAATTGTTAAACCGCTGAGACCTGGGGTTGTTATTATAGCTGCGAACCTCGTCTTTTTCGGGCTGATAACACCTTACTAAAGAGGGGCGGTATAGAAACGTGACAAATAAATAAATAAATAAATACTGTATCAGCATCATCAACAAAAACAACATGAGATAATTGGGATTCTGAGGAAAATATGTTTTACTACCCATAACACAAAAAAGGAAAATAGGAAAGCTACTAACCAAGACAAAGGTAAATTAAAGAAAGACTCAGAAAGACTAACAAATACTTACCCTTCACCATAGTTCTCTTAATGTCTGCTACTCCTAACACAAAATGAAGAACTGTCAGAGAAGAATTGAAATATATCTTAAATAGCTTCACATAATCCCATATTTTAAGCTCTGTGATTGGGAAGTGATAGTGATCCATGCCCCAAATTGTACATTATAGTTCTCAATCATAGCACCACTTTGGTATCTTGCATGTATAATCATGTTCAAAATGCACTATATAGCTCTTTCTGTGGTTTTTTTTTGCTTCACATGTCTGAATCAGTCTTGCTTCAAATTGTATCAGTCTACTCTATAACCAACGTGGACAAATCTGTCCAATTCGGATCTTATAAAAATTAGTCCAAACCAGTCAGATTTCCTTATTTGGCATTTGCCCTGGTTCAATTTTATGTAGTTATTTAACTTAGTTCGTGTTATATTTGGCTCATCACCCCCCCCCCCCCTTCCCAAAGTTCCTCATTTGTGACATGACTATCAGGCTGGTGTAGCATACTCAACCCCCAGGTTTGGAATAGCCAGCCACTGCAGTTTCATCTGGCCACTGCAAATTAGTGGAAAGGGGAGGGGGATTGTTTCAGCTTGTTTTTCAAGTGTTATCAAATTTACCTATTTCCTCATATTTGGTATAGAAAGAATTTGAAGTTTTAAAAAGCTGACTTCAGGAGAAAGTTAAACGGACATATTTCCTCATTCCTAGATTATGTTTTGTTATAACAGGGGTGGGAATTGTTTGGCCCTCCAGAGGTTGTTGGACAACAACTCTCACTAGTCCTAGCCAGCATAGTCAATAGTGAGGAATTCTGGGAGCTGTCATTCAGCAGCATTTCAGCTGAACCTTGTATTATATGAATATCCTTTGGGAACAAGAAAAACAAGCTTTTTTCAGAGTAAAATGTTATTAAATATTGAATACAGAAAATTGCTACAAACTTTTTTATTTTCCCATCTGTACAAATACTTCAATGGTTCAAAAACAGCAGATCTCAATTTAGCACATCAGCCTCTTCCATTGTGAGCTCCACTAGATGGCAAAACACCCACTGAGTTATTTTCTTCCTCACATTATAACTCTGGTTCACCTTTGCCAGTCTTAATTGCATGATCCAGCAAAAGCAGATTAAATTAACACCCTCTTCTCCTAAGGTTTGATTCAATACAGATTTCTTGCCATATAGTTCATTAGACAAAAAGTCATTTGAGAAAAGGGAGAAATAAATAATGCATCCGTCAATGCATGGGAACTGACACTGCTAATGAGCCACCACTTATATGAACTGCAGCAGTTCCATCAAATGATGCATAATCTGTGTATATATTTTAACTCAGCAAACACTCCAGATGAATTGCTGTGACCATTTAAAAGGGTTGTCTAGTTTTGGAATACTGATTTTTCTGTACATTCATGACTATTATTTTAAAGCTTGTATTTACATTTCTAAAAAATGTTCCATTAACATTGACAAAGTCAATTGCAAAAGGGCAAACTACAATAACAACATCTACCTCCACAATCATTCCATATATTGTTGCTAATGCCACCTCTCTATTTTCAGCTGCAGATATTCCCGACACTCCCAAAGACTGAGAGTTCATTCTAAGAACCATGAGGATTTATGATCTTTCATATGTCCCAACATTTTTGTCTCCAGAGATGGGAAATTTACATGAAGTGATTATATTTATCAATTTCTCTAAACAATACACATGACCAACATAAATTGAGAAAGTTGATTTACTTTATTTATTGATTTGGGCCAAAATGTGTGGGCCATCACAATATATTTATTCTTGCATAACTATGGCCACATCAAGGCATGCTACCCTGGGGGATTTCTTCCTCAGAGCTGTCCTGGATTCTGGACCAGTAAGTGTCCAAATGGTCCAGCCTGTCCCCTGGCTGACCTCCACCTCTTGTCCTCATGTTACCACCACTGCTCCTTGCTGGCCACATAGCTCCCCATGAGTGTGTGGTCATCTGCTGACATCAAAATAGGGCACCCTGTGATCAGCCAGCAGGAGCTAATGGAACTCCCTCCTTCTGATGTCAGGGACATATAATCACAATAGCTAGGTGATCATAGGAAGCCCTGAGATTGGCAGGAAATAGTGGCTGTAACATGGCACTGAGCTATCCGCCTTTCCTGGTGCTGATAATGAAAGAGTGGTGCTTGTGGCCAACCAACATGGTCTTGGTCCAGCTGTCCAGACAACCATGAAGCTCCGGGATACTGCTTAGGTTTCTATAAACTCTGGAGAATCCCCCAACTATCTAAAGTGGAGCAAAGTCAGGCCAAGGGCAGAAAACCCAGAATAATAAGTGAAAGGCATGCATCATGTAGACAGTAAGCCTTGAATTTGGCAGGTTTTGTTCATATTCACAAGCCTTACACATTTTTCCTTCTTCACTCCCCAAACCTATCTGAAGAGATAGCAGCTTCAGAGAGATCTGTTATGCTGGTGATCGGGACATTGCAAGATAACATTCCCAGCATCCTCCCACAAGTGGTTTGCAACAAAGAGTTGCAACATGGATCCTAATACGGATAGTCACTTTGAAATATCATCCTGCTGCAGGAAAGACCTCCATTGCTCTGTACAGATGCTGGTGGATAAAGCAGATTTGGAGGGACATGTGCCGCCATGACAATTGTGCCCCAGTCATGAACATGAATACTGAATGCTACAAATATGTAAATCTAGTTTATGCATTCATAACTTCTCAGCAGGATATCAGTTTTGATTTATAGCCCACCCTTCTCCGATATGTGCCTCAAAGCAGCTGAAGATATATTATTTAACCATAAAACAATGTTAAAAAATAAAACAATTTGATGCCAATAACTACAAAGGGCAGAAAGGTTAGTTTTAATTTGTTACAATGGCAGTTCTCCCATGTGACAAATTACTTTTGATAGCAATAGGAATGTGACACCATCGGGTTGGGTAATAATGCAACCACACTGAGGGCTAGTCTCAAATGAGAAATGCTTTCCGCACATTACTCACTGAAGGTAGAAGGAGTAATATTTTATTTTTAAAATATAAGCGCCTTCGGGCTGAGAGGGAGTGGTATACAAATGCTTTAAATAAATAAATAAATAAATAAAATGCATAGTAGTCAGTTTCCATTTTTAAGATTATGGATAAGTATTACTGTATGTTCCACAGATCAATGCTGGATCCCTTATCTTTGTTCGAAATGAGTCCAGTCCAGCACTACTTGCAATACTCTACAGCAAGAGAATGTTAGGAAATTCTAGGTCACAATGTTTATCTTGTCATTCTGCTTTTCTCAATTTACCCCTTTCACTCCACACCAGTAATGAGGATTTGATAAATGGATGTTGATGAAAAGGCAACATTACTGTAACATATGACCTAGTCACATGGCCTCTGGAGGTGCTCCACTTCGTAGAAGATTGTGGGGGATCCGGTACCCCATGCCCTGCATGACCCAACTCCAGCTGAGGACAATCAGATGGGAGGAAGAGTGAATTAGTGGATCCCCTCTGTGGATTCCAATAAAAACACTGAGAATCCTCCCATGTTGCCATGGTGGCAGCTTGCACTGGCTCTGCACTCCTTCACCCATGGAGCCACACTGGCCCTGTCTGGTGGAAGCCAGCAAGTCACTTCGGTGACCTGGGTTAAACTGGTACATGCCATTGATTTTAACCCTATGTGAAGAGGTTGATAAGGTCATGTGGGGGTAAGAAGTGATCTCAAACTCTGAAACAGACACAACTCAATACACTGCACTTAAAAATGGCTTGAACTGTACTTCTTTTGGGAAAGTGTTTGAAAGACATGGGTGATGGTTGCTGTAAAGTCTCTGTCTCTTGTGCTCACTAGCAGCACCAGGACAGTGAAATATAAGACAAGGCACACGCATAGAACCAGCCTTTTCTGAAGCAAATAGCAGCATTTTTCCTAATGACTTTAGAAGTAGTTTCCTTGCCCCAACAGAAAAGTTATTCCACAACTGCTCTGGGATATGCCTATTGCCAGACTTTGGCCTCCTGTTCCTCAAGCAAAATGAGTTACTGTCTGTGCACTGGAGCACTGTGTCAAGGAATATTTGGTTCAATCTTATGAGTTCCCTGTTGTAATGTTCTTGACATTCTTTGCCTCAGCACTTTTTTTAGTATCATAGGTTTTCAGAGGCATAGCTGTGTTAGTCTGGATCAGTGTGCAAAGGGATTTTTTTAAAACTAACTTTAAGAGTGAGAGGAAAAAGTTGGTAGCATGTGTTTTTGGGATTCCAAAAGACTTAAGCCTACCAAAGGCTTATGCCATCAAATTCTTCTTCTCATTTAGTCTCAAAAGTACTAAAAGATCCTTTTGTGTCCCTTTTTGGGGGATGGAAATGTCTACAATGTTCCTGGTTCAAAAATAAAATGTCCAAAGTTCAGGCTTCCTTCTCTTTCAAAGTCTCTGGTTTTATTCACGTGAGGCATTTTGCAAATATAAAGCATGAGCTGTAAAGATATACACTATAATCCTCTTCATGCTATAGAATAAAAATTAGAAAAAGAGTTTCATAATCAAAGTAGACAGCAGGAGATCCTAATTAAGAAGGAAGAAGAGTTAATCAAATGAAAGACTTCCCTAAAATACCTCATGACTAGATCTGTCAGGCATAATTTATGCAAATCAGACAGAGCACAGGAATGTAATTGAAATTAATAGGATATGGGAGAAGGGTATGTGCAGGAAAGAGGAGGACATTCAATGGGTTAATGCTTCGGTTGCTACTAGATTATCCCAATATTATGAAATTAGGAGGTAACAGATGAATGTGGACAAGCTTTACAAAATCAGTTTTATTTTACAGATTATATAAAACTATAATAAACAAATGTTCATTACTTTGTGGATAGTGTTTCTTTGATCCTTGATTTTGTAAACATGGCAGAATTAGTCTATGTTGGATTTTTGTTTAGTTCTTGTGCTTTTGAATAAGAACATCCCATGGTTGAGTAGGAAAACTAATAATTATTTCCATTTTAGTTATACAGCAGCTGCTGATAATTCATACTTGGATGCTCCATTGAATGTTCAGATTACATATTATAATCTATATATTTCATAGGCCATATCCTAGCTATAACAGCTAAGCTGTTTTTCATATGTATTTTCACATCTATTTGATTTGATTTATCTAACTGGCTGAGATCTTACAATCAGTGTGCACATTTAAAATGTCGTCCACATACGTGAGATTTTACTCAGCTTTCAGTTATACATTGGACTTTAAAGATTCAGCACCCTGGATAGCACCTGTAAATTTTAGATAAACTCTCAGAGAGAATTCACCATCCCACCATCAGGAAAGCTACTGACACTGTTCAAAATTGTATTATGTGTGAGAGCTTTCAGAAAATTCACCAGAAGCATCTCCCAGAAAGCACTGCTGACCAGACAAATAACCAGACACAAGATATGAGATGCAATGAGGGCAATGTTGTTCATGTTAACCTATTTGTTTTCTGGCTAGAAAACATTTTATGGCTAGAAAACACATTATAGAGAGTAATCTTCCCTTCCCTATTCTAATATTCTAGTATTCCATGGGTTTGTACTGGTACCATGTCGACTACAAAAATGGGTGCAGGAAGAGATCAGACTGTGGAACAAATGCTATCCTGTAAATTTCATAACTAGATTGTGACAAGAAGTCTTACTTCAGCAAGAGGCAGTTGTTGCTTTTTTCCTTGTTGAGTTGGCTGGGACTATTTTGCCCCTGGCTGGCAGTGATCTCTTTAAGTGACATTTACCTTAAACTTATTGCTTCTATATTGTGCAAACGTAGTGTCATTTACTTGGTGTCAGAACTGGAAAGTACAGTTTTTGCTTAATGGTGTTGACCTTTCCTAAATATGTTTTTTTAATGAGAGTTCTCCTCCTGCTCTAGCTTTTTATAACTAAGCAGCATTTTTGCTAAGAGTTAGGGCTGATACAAAGGAAACCAAATTATAAGCAAATTACTGTGAGCAATTTTCTTGCTTTGCCTAACTTCATTTACAGATAAGAAGCAGACCCGCGGCAAGCCATAATTAAAGTCTAACGATTTACTAATACAATATAAGATGATTATTGAAAGGCTTCCTCAAAATTGGTATACATCATGTCATGCTGGCCAGAAAGACTAAGTGAAGTTACATAGCTTGTTCTCTGGCAGCTCTCATCTTACCAAGGATTTCATTGCTTTTTAGTATGTTGAGATTGTGGAATAAAGAGGGAGACTCATAGCTTTTCAAAAACAATTGTTTCTAAATTAATTTTTCATCTCATGTACTGAGGAAATGAGACATGAAAATAGTTCCAGAGATTGGCTGGGACACATAAGATGGAAAACATGCATCCAAAGCTTTGATATAATGAATAGAAATCAAATGGCATTGCATGTATATGAGTTTCTCCTACCTCCAATGCCATAGAAATAAAATGATAGATTTACCTTTTCTATGTAAAAGCTGCCATTTAATACAGCAAAGGCCAGTCATACATCGAAATATGAGGCATGGCAGGTGAATGTGCTCACAGCAGCAAATTATGAGAAACTCAAGAGCAGTGCTTGGAACATTAGCTTTGAAATTAGTGCAATAACATTCAGTTTTAGAAATTGGGAAATTAATTCATTAACACCAATGTAAATAATGAAAAATGTTTAAATGACTGAATTAATGTTAGTTAGCTCATTATTTAAACCATTACTTTGGTGAAAAACTATAGAATTTCGAGGAAATGGCATGTAGGTTGTCAACCCAGGGGACACACTTTGTTATTAGCACCATTAAAATTGCTCCCTTTGAAGTGGTATTAATTCAAACTTGGAATGTTTCTCATATTAACTATAAAACCAATAATTCACAGGGAGAAGAACATGTTGAGTTAAAGGAATCTTTTGGCTCCAAAATAATAGCTGCAAGACCACCAACCACCTCCAAGCATTGACCTACTGCAAGGAAAACAGTATGGGAAAAATGTGAGAACTAAGTGAGAAGAAACAAGTTTGGAGAAAATGCTTATATAGTACTATTTCTATATCCCTGAGGCATATATTCCCAGATTTTGTGTAGATGCATGAAATTGTGAATAATAGTAAAATCTATCATACTTTCAATGGGACAAATGATGACATTATTGAGAACAAGCCCTATGAGGAGTGGCTTAAAGAGCTGGGCACGTTTAGCCTGCAGAAGAGAAGGCTGAGAGGAGACATGATAGCCATGTATAAATATGTGAGGGGAGGTCATAGGGAGGAGGGAGCAAGCTTGTTTTCTGCTGCCCTGGAGACTAGGACGCAGAACAATGGCTTCAAACTACAAGAAAGGAGTTTCCATCTGAACATTAGGAAGAACTTCCTGACTGTGAGAGCTGTTCAGCAGTGGAACTCTCTGCCCTGGAGTGTGGTGGAGTGGAGGCTCCTTCTTTAGAGGCTTTTAAACAGAGGCTGGATGGCCATCTGCCGGGGGTGCTTTGAATGCAATTTTCCTGCTTCTTGGCCCATGAGGTCTCTTCCAACTCTATGAGTCTATGATTCTATGATTTTATGCTTCCCAGCTATTCTTCTGCTTGCTTCTACTGCCCAGCCATAGAGCCATGTGACTCATTTGCTCTAATCTTTATCCATTCTCTTCATTGGCCTTTCTGGATGTAACAAGTACTAATGTTCCACAATCAATTACTTTTTAGAGCAGAGTATTAACTTCTTCATTCATCAAGCAATCTAGTAAGTTATGTCACTTTGGTAGAAAATCCAGCAAATTGAAATGGGGTCAAGAGTTACATTGAAAATTGTTCAATTTTGAATTAGTGGACTGTAAAGATGTACAACCTTTCTCTAGTATTTTAGACCTGACCTCTATTGACTCTGTCATGTCCACATGGCTGCATTCTTTACAGGATTAGCACTGTAT
This sequence comes from Anolis apletophallus, assembly GCA_030556195.1. NCBI lineage: Eukaryota > Metazoa > Chordata > Lepidosauria > Squamata > Anolidae > Anolis > Anolis apletophallus. The sequence continues at coordinate 130,512,391 of JARBWK010000003.1, read as the reverse complement.
AAACACAATGGGTTTTTAAGGAACCATATGTGTTTGTAAGATTTAAGTCCAGTCTTGTGTTCTGCTTGAGTCTTATACTGATCTCCAGGCAAAACCTAGACAGATTTAGTTCTCAAAAATATCCTCCTGGTGATTATTTCTGTTTCAATTGTATCAATGGTTAAGTGCTTCATTAAATCTCTCTCGATTGAATCTCTAACATCAATAAGGGCTTGAGTCTTGAGTCAACATGGCTCAGAGTAATTGAATCATACTCTGTATTTGTAATCTTAATATTAATAATCAATAATAATTTCAACAAAGCATTAGACATTCCCACTAAAATTAGTAAGACATTAAAAGGATCTATCTTGACTAGACTAGATACATAGTGTTATTCCAAGTGTGATTTTCAGGTTTTCATGGAGAAAACTGCCATGTCAAATTGTAAGAAAGATTCAGTAAAAATCCCCATAGACTACCTCTTAGCATTCCCCTCCCTCAGTTTTTTTTAATTTTATCCTTCCCCAAAAATGTGCATTGCTACTTCTTTTATTTAATGGATGCCACTCCCACCTCCATTATTATGACTCAACATGTGTGCTAATAGCCCTGTTAAAAGGCTACATTTGAATAGCCAGCTGTGCTCTGATGCTCATAAATGCCTGGCCTTGAAAATAATGGTAAAACTAAAAGACACTTGAAGTGTGTGGCTATGTGCTAAGACCATGTTAATGTAGATTAAAAGAATATGTGCCCTTCTACACATGCATTGTAACACAGGTTAAACTTGGTGAAATGGGGGGGGGGGGAGAGAGAAGTGGCTAAATGACATTTAGTCAAAAATGTGAGAGGAATCAGAAGAAATCTGATTAAGGGTTGAAAAAAACATGTTAAAATGTGCCCTTTAAACCTGATTCCTCCTTTTAAAAAAACTTTCCCTGCAGGCATGGAAAACACTTGTTCTCCTTCCCATCCCATCCCCCCCCCGCCCCCCTGTAGACTCCCTCCATGTCCCCAATTTCCCTCTCAGTTTATCGGATGAAGACTCTGATGCAGGTCTGGAGCCTTTTCCTACCACCCTCCTCCCTGGAAGAGCCAACAGGCTTTGGCACAGAAATCCCCCTCCCCTCCCAAAAGCCCTATTTCTGCCCTTCTAAGGGGGAGGGGAGAAAGGCTCCAGGCCTCAAACATAAAAAGTTATAAACATAGTTCTAGTTTTTATTTATTTTTAGGAAATAATAGTGAATGTCCACATTCATCCTGTAACACAATTTTATTTAGCCCTGCTTCAGTGAGGGATGTTCTTCCTTAAAAAAACGAAAAGTACCACTATCTGTCTGATCTCGGAAGCTAAGTAGGGTCAGCTCCAGTTAGTACTTGAAGGGGGAGAACACCAAGTGCTATAGGCTTTATTTTAAAGAACATAATTGGCAAATCTACCTCTGAGTATTCCTTTCCTAAGGAAACTCTGTGAAATTCATGAAGTCATCATAAGTTAATAGGCAACTTGAAGGCACAGCCACATATACATACAAACACATGCAAGAATCTCCAATCCATATGTTAGACTGCAAATCCCATGATGGGAATTATAATTTGACAGCTTCTAGACTGCCATATGTTCTCCTGGCCTAAATGCACAAAAACATGGCAATGGTATAAAAAACAGATGTATAAAATATAAACATATTGGAAAAATCATCAAAATAACAGAGGGGCATTACTAATTGACCCTTAATTATTTAATTGTTTCACTACCAATGGGGTTGGAAATTGTTTATGATAAACTAAGTCCACCAGGTTTGGGAGATATTTCCATAATATCCTCAACCAATTCCATCTTTCCAATGTCACAGCTACAAGCTCTGACTAGCATGACACTATCTCTTATTGAATTCCTGCTGGAGGTACTTGAAGAATCTTCACTGGAAGCAGGCTATTAACCTTTTTCTTTTCTCCTGAATTTGCTGCTGGCCAAGGATAATTTACTCTATTATGATACAATTTAAAAATGTCCATCATTATTTATTTATTTATTGTTTCGACTTCTAGACCGCTCTTTCTAGAAACTTGGGGTGGTTTACAGCAGTATAAAACACACACAATAATAAAATCAGCACATTAACACATTAAAATGCATTAAACTAAATTTCTACATTTCTCCATTCTACTACAATTAAATGAGGACTAACAGCAAGGTATTAAGACTTTACTCTAGTGAGAACACTTGACAGAAAAGAACTGTCTTACATGCTCTTCGAAAAGAGGATAGTTCTATAATTCCTCGCACTTCATCGGGAAGGGCATTCCACATTGTCGGTGCCACCACCAAAAAAACTATTTGCCTAGTTGTGGACAGATGGTATGTCCGGACAGATGGGACACTAAGAAGATTTTGTTATTTGGATTGCAACGATCTCTGGGGAACATGTGGGGAGAGGCGGTCCCTCAAGTACACAGGCCCTAGACCATTATTATGATGATGACAGACATATATAGTGTTCAGTGGTTCCCAACCTTTGGTCCTCTGAGTATTTTGGACTTTAACTCTCAGAATTCCTGACTTGGCCTAAGTGACTGAAGCTTCTGGGAAATGAAGTCCCAGACACTGAAAGAACAGAGGTTGGGAACCACTGCTATGGAACTAAAGGCTCCCTACTTCACTATTAAACAGTTAACAGCACTGATTCTAATTCAATGGCTTCAGTTTTATCAAGCATGGTACATTTTAGGTGACTTCAGTGCTTGCTTTTATTTCACGAAGACACCATAATAATTTATCCAACTCAGTCGCAGAACATGATAATATTTCTGCTACATCTGGTTATGATCACTCTGAAACTTAAAATAATATTTACATAAATTGGTACAACTTATATGCAAGTTTTGTTTGGAAAACTAATCAAGTTTTGTACATCAGCAATTTCATCAAAATGTGTTAAAAGGATGAGCGTAAAGCAATTACATTCCAATTAAGGAATTCACTTTACTTGGGGGGGAGATTGAAGCTTTTTACCTCTTTTGTTAAGTGTGCATTACAACTTATTGGAAATTAATGCATGCCATTTAGCCTTGATATGTAATTAAGTCACTTTCTTTAACTTTTCATTTCTCCAGTAGGGAGCCTTTTTCTTGTTAGTTCAGGGAGCTTAATCAAGGCAAGGAGCCGCAAAGGCATTTTTCCTCCTTTGACAAGCAGCAATCTATATTGTTTTAGTTTGACAGGCGATAGTTTATACTACATAATTTAAAACCAATTATTTATCCTGTCTTTTCTACATTAAAAGCACACATTTAATTATAGAATCCCCCCCCCCTAAAAAAAGATTCCATTCAGTTAAATTAAAGGAATGAATTAGAGGACTTTGGGGATTTATGCAGATGAAAGACCCACATGGAACTGCAGAAGTGGTTTTCTGGCCCTTCACATTCCAACTTCTCCAAACATCCCTCTCCAGAAAGCCTCCAGAATCAGCCACTCATCTTTTAAATGAAGCCTAATTCCTCCCAGATTGTTTGACATTAAAGGGTTCCCTCTTTTTGTTAAATAAAGGAGCAAATTTCTGAATATTTCCATTTTTGTCCTTGGAATTTTTTTCTTTTTGCATTTTGCACTCCGTGCAACCTTCACAGACTTTTATGTTATAAAACAAATATCAGGAAGCAATCCTGCTGGAATAATAGAGTGGCATTTCTTACATCTGGAATAACAGAGTGGCATTTCTTTATTTCATTATTTCATGGAGTGTATTTTTTATTCATTAACTAAGCCAAACATGAATGCTTTCACTAATTGATAAAGGGTGAGTACCAAAGAAGCCAATATAATCCCTTTTGGAAGAGAGTCCTCAAGTGACGTGATAACAGAAAAGGTCCTGTCCCATGTTCCCAAGAATGGGACTCCATTTGGTGATAAGGAGCAAGACCTCAAATGAAAACCTATGAAGTATTCTTACTTTATGTTTGCTTGCATGTACAGAACATTATTTTCTTACAATAAAAACTTACCTTCAATCACTTCTACAGGTAGTTTGTAAATATCCTAAGAGGCTTTTTGAGAATGCGCTTCTAAAAGCAGCAGTAAAAATATCACACAAGGCACATATAGACAGCCCCTTTAATGCGGGAGTCACCGCAATAAAAAGGGGCTGTCCAGATGATGAGGAAAAACCCTGGTTTGTGGCAAATTAATTTGTTAATTAATTTGTTAGTGGGTTTATTCCGCAACTTTCTTGGATAAACCCACAACTTCTGGTGTCTGGACTGCAGTCCCGACAGTATTTTCAAAGCTAAATTAGCCTGGAAAACTGTGAAAATGCCAACTCTTCCCCAAAAGACCCCAAAACCAGTGTAAAAAACCTAGTTACTGGTTACAGTGTCTGGGTGATTTCCCTGAAAGTTCTGGGAGAGCATCTGGACACCCACCTTTCTGGGGGGGGTGGATAGGGGTCCAAGAACATTAGTGTATTTTGAGTGTGAATGCTTCTGGGATAAGGGGCTGCGTGGAAGCGCCCACAGAAGCAAGTTAATTTCAGATACCCTGGTTCCATGCCATGTAAGTAGGGATGCATATCTCTGCTGATCTTGCTTTTGCATCCTGAAAGGAGAAACTCTATTATTTTTTCTCCATTACTGCAAACCAAACAGCTATTTTATGTCAGTCTTAAGAGGATTTTTTCACATTGTCAAGATCAATTTTGGATCCAATGGTGTGAATGCATAAATGGTGCAAATGGCATAGCTATGTTGTAATAGCTGCTCCCTTGTTGCATGCATTTTTTAAATAAAAAAATCCAAAGCACTGAATTGGTTGTTTGTGGCTTTTTATCAATCAAAGTTTTGTAGTAGCTATTTAGGCACGTACTTTGCTCATTGGAAATTTCAACTAAGACAAAATACTGATCAGCTTCCCACACTGGAGGTGAAGGACCCCCTGAAAGTTAAATTCTCTGCAAATACACATATATCTTCCTCATTCTTAATCAGAATATAGATAAAAAGTCAGATAAGTGTCTTCATTTCCATCTCATTTTCCCCACTCCAAAAGTCATCAGTTTTAATAGGCTTTGAGAGGATTAAAGATTTTTAGTTCTGTAGGGACAAATAAGATCTACGACTGGAACATTTCTCATAGGAAGACAGAAATATTTTTTTAGGAAAACATATTGAATTAAATTCTCACCAGGGCTAATTATCCCAAAGCAGCTTTTTTAGTACCCAATACATCATATACCTGCCATTTGTTTACTTAAGCAGAAAAACTAATACGGTCTTCCAATCCAGATATTGTGAGTACCATCATAATAATTAGTAATAATTATAATAGGATTCTGTGTTTTCAAGCATGTACAATATACAACTATGAAAATAACATTATAAATGCTGACAACAGAGATTGACCATTGTGGTTATATTTCCCAGCCTGCTTACATCTTTTTTCCAGCTGACTTTGTAAATGTTATTACATTTTTCCTCAAATATCATCTAGTGTTGGACACATTTCTTCCAAAATTTGCCATATTTGTGCATACAAAAAATGGCAGATAGGAAAATAAGCCTGGACTAAACTATATATTTCTAACTAATATAGCAAAATGTAGCAAAATTCAAAATGTACATTGTGGTGCTACCGTACCTATATTAAAGCAAGCAAAAGGCGAAATACATTACAAGGTGTGTTTTTCAACTTTCAAAGCTCACAGACCTCTTCATCATGCATAGAAGTTAACATGATAACAGAAAGTCACAGAACTGCATCTTTCTTGTGATATTATTTAGCCTGTGTTTAATGGGATAGTTAAATTTAACAGCACAGGGAGGTATGATGCAAGTAAAGACAGCATTTTTGCTGACCATAAGAAGTTTGGAACATGAAAGGAAAGCAAGGCCATATATATTTTTCTTCAATGCAAACAGAAAGGCAGTTCTTTTGGGAGCCAGACTGAGTCTGTAGAAGGATACAGCTCTATGACTATCCATTGTCACATTTTGCTCCCTAAAACAACCTTTAACATCCATACCTGATAAAGAACCCTGCAAGCTTCAAAAGCTTACGTAATGTGCTTTCTGTCTTTGGTTTAATAAAGACAGCACCAAAATATGAGATTTAAAGTATTTTGCTAAATATCTAACAAAACTATCCTTGGATTTATAATTTACAGTAAAGCAATTTGTTCCCAATAAGACAAGTGCTTAAACAGAGACATTGTAAAAGAAAAGAAGTTGCCCGATTTTCATAGTTGGAATTTTACAACAACAAAAAAGAAGCAATGAACACAAAAGAGTATTATTATTTATCTAGTATAATCTAGAATTGATTGCTACACCCATTTAGTACACATATATGCAGCTGTCCTTCAATAATACTCAAAACCTTCATTTAATCCAGCATGTAGCAACTGTACTATTCACTGAGGACTTATTGGTTGGAAGGAGAATTTGGAAAAAGTGCTTTTTAGACCACAATTACCAGAATCCCCTAAATGTTAAAGATACACCAGTCTTTAAAAATGGCTTCCATTATATTTCTAAACATAACGCAAAATACTATTTTTTATTTATATTTATTTACTTAGGTTATATCACACTTTTCTTTCAGTTTAGGACCCAAGTTAGCTCATAATAAAGTTTAAAATAGCATATCCTGTAAAATGGAGGGACCATAAAAGTTATTTATTTAAAATATTTTAATATTGTTTGGATGGGCAGCATGGTATAGTGCAGTGATTCCCAACCTTTTTCTAGTCACAACCCCATTTTAGAGAGGCCAAATGACACCTGACCTCGATACATTAAAAATAGGCTAAATGAAAACAAATTGAAAACAGATTTTTCAGTATAATATAATTCAAAATGATATCAACTTACAACATATTATTTAGTGCGATGATTGAAATTGTAACTCATTAACAAGCTTACACATTTGTGATTAAGTTTTTTTAATGCCAACCTCATGTTGTTCTCAATATTTATTCTGTTTCTTTTTTGCTTTTCAATTGAAGAAGCATTGAAAATCCACTCTCACAGAGATACAAAGGGGAGTAAAACATTTTTAAATTCCCCCTTTAAAATTTTCATAGCTCATCACTGTCTGGCGACCTCGCTGAAAACCCTTCGTGACCCCATTTGGGATTGTAATCCATTGGTTGGGAACCACTGGTATAGTGACATGAACATTGGACTACAACTCTGGAGAGAAGGGTTTGAATCCCAATCAGCTTGCTGGGTTATGCTGGGCATATCACTCTCTATCAGACTCAGAGAAAGCAAGGGCACTCTGAACAAAACCAGCCAGGAAAACCCCATGCTATGGTTGACATGCATTGGAATTGATCTGAAAGCATGCAACTATGCTGTTCTTCATTTTTAAAAATCCCAAAGCAGATTGCAATGTTAAAAGCCAGAAAATATAATACAATAGTAAAAAATTGATACAATAGGCTGACATTATTAGAAGCCTTTCCAAGCATGATGTAGACATACTTAGGAGAATTTTCAATCATATTATTGCTCCACTGGATATAATACAGTTGCGTACAAGTATACATAGATCCAACTGGGTCGTTCTATAATTCTTTGTTATATGATTTATACTTTTCTTTCTTCACTTTGCATTTCAGACGTTAAGTCTGCAAGCAGAATCTGTTCCTTTTTAACATCACGTGTAGACTGGGTTATGCTAAAACATTAAGGAGAGGGAATTGAGAATTTTATACTATAATAAATTATACTAGCTTCCTTCCTTCTTTTTTTCTTTTTTCATCTACTTTCTTCTATATGTAGGCAAAATTTTGATAAGCTTTTGACTCTGCTCCATAGCTATTATGTTTCTTCATGTTTTTCTTAGGTAGCAAAAAAAGCATCGGTAAGAGTGACAGCACAAAAGAGTCTTACTAAATCAGAGTAAATGAAACCATTTTTTTCCTTTTGATGCCACAGTCTGTCATGCTGAACTCAAATGATTCTCTCATCAGTACTACAGGAAGTATAAGCGGCTGACTCTGCAAGAGAAGAATGGGGAGAATATGAAATATGACAGATTAGACAGGAGAGCTAAGTGTGTGCACTCAAAATGCAAGAAGGAGAAAAATTACACCTTCAGAGCACTCATATAAGGAGTTGGGGGGAGTCCGGAGTTCAAATAAGATCTCTGATGCTCTGGTGATCAGTATTAGCTATTGGGGCCTGACAGGTAATCATCATCAAAAAATTCTGGCAGAAGGCTGGCATGTATCAAAAAGCCAGATATTGCCTTATAAAGACAGAACCCTTCACCGTTTTAGTTTTATTCTGTCCTTCCTTCTTAGTCCTTTTTTATCCTTCCTGTCATATACAAAGGATCTCCAAAGGCCTCTGTAATCCAGCATTGTTCATCCTTGACATTCTAAATTCTAGTTGTTAAGGCACTTTGGCAGTTTGCTAAAAGTGAGGCAGTGCTTATAATTTCACTCCTGTCTTCATCACAGAAAATCCTCATGCGCAGCAGCCTGCAATCAGAGGTACTTAAGAAGTTACCACACCATGTCCGGGGTCAACTGACAAATTTCCATGTCAAACATCTACTAATAAAACTGTCTGTCCTCTTTGCTGTGTGGGTCTTTATAAATGGCACAGAAAGGGAAGGATTTCTCATGTAACCCAATCAAGCCTGCAGCCAGAGAAGGTGGTTTAAGGGTTCAATCCCACCACCCCCCATCCCCAAATGTGTCAGGTTACAAAAGAAACCTGGATTACTCATGAATTTTAACTGGTTAACTAACCTGACATATTTTGTGGTGGGGGGTGAACTCTTAACCCCCCCCCCTTTCTGGCTACGGGACTGATCCCAAACCATATATATTTTGGAGAAGAAATTGGAATTTGGAAAAAGTTAATTTTTAGACTATATTTTAGGAATCTCCAAGCGAGCAGTTAATGATTTTGATGACTAGGAGATACTTGAGGTGACAGACAAAAACCGTTTGGGGAATTAAAATACCTTAATTTTCCTACTAACAGACTTTTTAAGTGGAGGGAAAGTATAGGACTTGTATTTGATCAATCATAGAATGAGTGAGTAGGGCCTCAAACTAACATATAATACATCCAAAATCATTTCCCCTTGAAAATGAAGAAAACTTTTAAAGGTTTTGAAAATGGGAAACATAGCAAAGCAAAAAGATAAAAAAAGTTTAACATGGTGAATCTAATCAAGTCCAGGAAGGTCGTTCTTATAATGTAAGAAGTGACAGTTTTCATTTGCATTCAAACAGATCCAGTGCTATGCAAAGCTGAAAACATCAATTCAAAGACAACCTTGACAGAAATGATAACCATTCAAGAGTGTTGCAGAAAAGGATTTGCAAAGAAATTGCAAGTTAAATTTCTGGATATAAACATCACAAAGCCATGATAAACAAAAAAGCTAATTTTCCGTTTCTGCTCATTAATATCAGCATTGGTATTGCAACTACTGATTCCTGCCTGATGAGGCAGACTGAACAAGGGTGGAGGGAGGAAGTTCAAAGGCATAAGTCAGTGTTTCCCAACCAGTGTGCCGTGGCACACTAGTATGCTGTGAGAGATCATCAGGTGTGCCGTGGGAAATTGGCTCTCTTCCCCCTCCTAGCAGCTCTTTCTCCCTATTTCCCACCCCAAAGATCCTCCCCGAGGCAAAGGAAGGGCTCTGCCGAATACCAGGGCCAGGCCCAGGCCCGCCTTGAGGAAGCCTTGAGGAGCCTTGACTCAGCATGGCTCCAGCTCCCGCTCAGGGCTGCTTCAGCCTCCCGATATGTTTCATAGATCTGTGTGGCCTCTTTAGCTGCCTCACCCCTCCCTCCGCAAAAGCAGAGCACTACGCGGAAATGATTGAGTCGGCGTTTACACGTTGGCTTGGATTTCTTGCAAGAACAAAGCCGGAAGCTCCACGTCGGTGAATTGGACAGTGAGCAAACCTGCGAGCATCGGGAGGCTGAAGCATTCACAAGTTTCCAAGAAACAAATTGAGCCTCTCCGCTTGAAAATGTTTCTTTTAAAAACTATTTTACTGGATTTTTTGAAAGTTGCCCCCCCCCCCCCAAAGGAACTGTTTATAACAGCTTCATGACATCCATTGTTAACTGGAAGCAAGTTTCACTCAGGATGAAATTTCACAAGGGTCTGGAGAACAAGCCCTATGAGGAGCGGCTTGAAGAGCTGTGCATGTTTAGCATGAAGAAGAGAAGGCTGAAAGAAGACATGATAACCATGTATAAGTATGTGAGAGGAAGTCATATATATGTTGTGCTCATCGAAACAGGCCCAGGTTTCACACTGAGTGTATAAATACATTTTAAAACATATTAACTATATTTATTACTGTGTTAGTCATTTTGTGTCATTTTGGTTGGTGGTGTGCCCCAGGATTTTGTAAATGTAAAAAATGTGCCGCGGCTCAAAAAAGGTTGAAAAACACTGGCATAAGTCATCCACTATTTCTATGCCTTGTTGGCCAGAGTGAGGATATGAGGTGCTTTTTAAATTTTCCTGTCGCAGCTCTGGGTGGAAGGCGGTATTTTTGTCTTTGCTTGTCCCAGCTTGAGGAATCGGCCATGCCAGCTCCAAGATGTTGCAAATGAAGATCAATCCTGAGATGTCTCTCATGAATGAAGGGCAGTTGGATGCAGTAACCCCAAAGTTCCCCCTATCCCACTCCTCCAGCATTCCCATCTCACAGGACCCAACTAATGGATTAAGGAATTCGCTGCTGAGTATAGACAAGCATATTTTATTAGCAAATCCTTCCAAAGGTCTGTTTTTACAATTTCAAAGTTACTTTTCTCTAATCAGAATTCCTCCCCTTGTGATCAATATAACCTGTCATAGAACTACAGAAAACCCTTCACATTTGCAATTTAAATTTTTGCAGATTTTATTATTCATGGATTTCATTAATGTATCCTGCTTAGGAATTGTCAAGTCCTCCAGTGTGACCATGTCACTATGGTCAAATTCCAACTGAAATTGGTTTTACAGTCACCCTGGAAGGCCTAGAGATTCCTAAGAAGGTGTTCTCTTAGGTAAAAAAAATGGTTTTCACAGTTATAGCACTATTGTAATGATTTAGCTAGGAACGTGGATAGTGTCATGTATCATGTTCCATAGTTGATGGTGGTTGGTGTTGTCAGGCCTAGCAGTTAGTGATGGAAGGGGTTAATGTCAGTCCTAACCCCTATCCATTCTAAAAGGCAGAGTAATCAGTAAGTAAGAATTTACAGGTGGAAAGCAATGAAGGTGGAGGCATGCAAGAGATAGAATGTAGTTGGATTTAACTGGATATAAGGAGCTAGCCTGGAGACTGATGTTTGGGAGAAAAGTATTTGCCCTATTTGGCTATGGATGCTACTGTTTTACCTCCAGGTTTGTGGGGGGGTTTGTTGCTTTTTTGTTTTGTTTTTTGGTATCCTGATCTATCTTCTGAACTCTTGGAACCCTGAAACGAGAATCTCTGAACTGGCTTTTAATTATGTTGAAAGTTTTATGTTACAAAATTATATTTGTACCTTTAAGTGTTCTCAGTAATGTTAATTTTGGTTGTAACAAGTTACAGCAGAGGTGGTCAACAATTAGATTCCTGGGGAAAGGTGGGGGTCTAATTGTTATGTCCTTAAATACTCCTTTCCATTTTGTATCCTCCCCTTTGTGGCTACCCTTTGTGGCTACTTTTGTGGCTCCTTTTGAGGCTTCCTTTGTGGATGTTTTCCTTTGTGACTCTCCTGTATGGATATTTTATTTTACTTACAATAAAGTAAGTTGACTTTATGGTATGGAGTTTTTTCTCAATGACCACATTACTTCTGGGCTAAGCTGAAGCTGCTGCATTTTGTTTTACTCTGCTAAATTAGGTTTGTGTTTTATACTAGGAAAACCTAACCCATAATCCCTGACAAATTACAATATAGAATCTTGATCCTTAGACTTTAATCATTGAACTCTCCGTGTGTGACTACTGGACTGAAACTTTTGACTATGGTGTTCTCCTGAAAGACATTGGCATTTGCTACCAGTCTTTGTTTTATATTCTGAGGCTGAGTGCTATCTTTTGGTTTTATATTTGGACTATAAAAACAGTCAGACAGTACATGCTGCTTCAATTAAACAAGCTGGGTGTTTGTTTTGGTTCACCTCTGCCTGCATACCGGCAGAGCCCTAGCATCATGACATAGAGAGTCATTACCTGGTGAGTGTATGCTTGACCAGATATGCTAGGACAGAGAAATTAAATTACCAGGTTGAAGACAAGCCACAGAGGTTTATTATGATTTGGCCAAAAAGATGCAAGTACAGCAATTTTGCTTCAAAATGTACAAACATGCATTCACAGAAAAATACAAGACATCTTATGCAGTTCTGACAGCTATTGAGACTTCCCAGTCCCTCCCTTGATTGGCTGAAAAAGAGGCAGGCTTCATCTGTGCCAGGACTGGCTGGGAGGAAGAATACCAGCCAGAGATTGGTCAGAGTGAGGGATCAACCAGCTGAAGAGGGCACAGTCTGGGGAAAACAAACGATACCGAACCGATATGTTGATAAGCTTTTGATTAGCTCAGATGTCCAGTTCCATGCCAAACAAAGATATGGATCTTAGGAAACAAAGGTGCAAGACTCAAGGAACAAAGATGCTGATCTTGGGTAACTAAGGACTTGACTGTCAATTAAAGAGTTAACAAATGCACATACTTCAAGCTTCTATTTCTGTGAAGGAGGTGTAGACTTCCAGCTTCATGTGAATTGTACAAAACGTTTGGGCTTATTTGACTGGCAAAAGAAGTCACCTATCTTTGCAAGCACCCAGTGAATCTGATGATTACCTGGCTTGAGAAATAACCAGAGGAATTTGCCCAACCTTTTCCATTCTCAGGAGATTATCTGAACAGGGTCACAGAGAGGTAACTATTTCTAGGTTACATTTCAATGCATAGCTAAGAAGCAGTTTATACATTTCATATACAAGAAATAGCTACAGTACAAGTTACACAAAATCATAATGTAGATGCATTTTTAAAGGGTTAGATGCAATATAATTTAGGGGGCCACAGCTGGTGCTTATTCTTGGTCTTTTGAATAATTGAGCTTTCATAACTCTGAACTTGTAGACCACGGGAGTAATCTTGGTGTGTTTGCGTTACTGTATAGTTTTAATTATGGATGCTAACCTTGTCTTTTTATCTTGTTTTTATAGTGTTTTTTACATATGTAAGTCGCCCCGAGCCTGACGGGAGTGGCGACAAATAAGCCAAAATAATAAATAAATAAAACCCATGGAGAAGGTTTTTAATAATGGTGAACTATACATCTTTTTTGGGGGGGGGGAGATACTGTGGCTCAATAATACTATGAGTCCATTATAACTGTAGTGTAAAAGAGCTCTGGGTGAACTCCAGCTGCTATTCCAATGGCATAGTGCGAGAGTGGCTGCAAATCAAAGTTATGTGTGAGGAAAGCCTTGGTTCAAATAGTCACAGAGATGGCTATATGAGAAAAGCTACTCCCATTTCAGCCTGCATCCAGAGTTTGAGACTAAGATTATCAGCATACTTTAAAGGACTATTAAAGAGACTGTTGAGATAAAATGCTTAAGAATGAAGTGCTCAAATCACCTGAAATGTGCTCCATAAAGGCCAAGTACCACCCTGTGTTTGCCCCTTCATATAAAGCATTTTTGCTGAATTAGCAAAAACTCCACTGGCTCCCATTAAGCCTCCTTCTGTGTGAAAGAAGGCTTTAAGTGCATCTCCCCCAAGTGGTTCAAGGTCAGTGCTTTATCCCATCTCCTCCCAGGCATTTGTATTCTTTTCACATTGCTTGCTTTCTATCAGTGAGAAGTCACTAGCCAGTCATTTTTCACAGCACTTGGATCTTTGCAGTGTGCTTTGTGGTTTTCATTTGCATAGAAAAGAACATAAAAAACAATTCTCAGTGGAAGCCACTACCTAAGCTTGTTTGGTAAAGAAGAAATGTGGAATAGCATTCTTTTTTCAGACTAATGTTCCTGTTTTTGTTCACTGCAATTTTTGCAGAACTGAAGGTCACAGGACAATACTTTTAACTTCTTCCTCTGCTAGTTCAGCAAGAGGTACAGAGTGAGAGAGTTACAACAAATCATCACTCTTATGCCTAAAGCTGAACTGTAAAATTAATGGAGACCTGGCAGGCTGAAATGCATTCGATGTATGCCACATTCACAGGGAAGAAATTTCAGGGATTACTCCATCAGGAAACCTAATTTGAATGGAAACTTTCATGAGAATATTTAAGATCATATTTCTTCTATCTCCAGCACTAAGTCTCATAGAAACAATGTTTTTGATTCAATATAATTGAACCAGCATGGGGTAAAGTCCTAACACATACAAGAGACACCAGTGTCTTTCAATTATAGAGGTGCAAGAAATGAATGGAAAATTAAACAGTACTTCATTGTTAATATAACATGAGTTAACTTAAAATGATTATTTTACACCTTACAACATATATTGAATACATGGGTTTGGCTTCCAAAAATCATTGCCATCGTCATTGTCATCATCATACATCCTTATCCTTTCTTCTCCAAATTCAAGCCTGGAGATGCTTCCAGTTTATCTAGTCAATCTTGCAGAGTGAGTTGCAAAGTTCTGGTGGCTTCAGCTGACTATATTCATTTTTATATGCTCTCAAATTCCAGATAGTCTTGGATGATGCACACTTCCTTGACCCATTTTAAAACAGCTTCAGAGCAGGATATGAAGTTGTGACTGATATGGTTGTCTTAGTGGATCATCTCAATTTTTACACTGACGGGTGTCTAGGAAATAATTGATAACCAATTGAATGGTGTTAATATTGATGTAATATTGCACCGGGAATGTGGTGCAGCTGGCTGGGCGTCAGCTGCATAAGATCCCTACTGACCAGAAGGTCATGAGTTCGAGGCCTGCCCGGGTCGAGGTGAGCTCTCGGCCAGTTGTGTAGCTCATTGTCGGTCTATATATGTTGTAGGTCTACGGCATTGAATGTTTGCCTATATATGTGCATTGTGATCTGCCCTGAGTCCCCTGTGGGGTGAGAAGGACAGAAGATAAATGATGTAAATAAAAATAAAATAATATGCTCACTCCAGGATGTTCCTGTCACCAATTTGATTGCCATGTTTTGAACTTATTTGAGTTTTTGAACTTGATACAAACATAGCCCAATGTATAGTGCATTGCAGAAGGCCAACCTTGAAGTCACCAGCACATGCTTTACTGTTGCCCCATGTGCTGCTATGATACAGCAATGCTCCCCCCATCACACAGAGGAAGCATTGCACAACCTAAGAAGAAGTGTGCTAGCTCCAATGGAGGAAGCACAACATGGGAGCCTTCCCCGTGTTGACGAGAAAGAGTCCTAGGATGTTTCCACATCTGTTGGTGGTGTGGCCTCCTCTGGAAGTTATGTCATGTGATGGGCTGCACGCCCATCCATCCCTCAACTGGGACAAAAGCGTCCTAGGACATGAAAAATTCCTGGTGTGATGAGGTCCTTACTGATGCACATGACTGAATTAGTCTTCACAGTAAAGCCTCTCAGAAATCAAATTAAGCACATTTGAACATCATATCAAGAGGGCTACTAGACAATGTTTCAAAGGAGTGACAGTTTGTGTTTCAGTTCCATTAAATCTATAGGAAAATCGCCTATATAGTTGCCACAGTTCTGTGAAAGGAGAGATACAAATAGAAGCAACTATCCAGTTAGTGAAAAAGATTGGATGAAAAACAAACAAAATCCATGGAAATAAAATATTATTTGAGTGAAACTTTGTCTACATTGTAGAATTCCCTTTGTTAGCAGAAAAACAGATACCACACACAAAATATCATGCTGTCAATATAATTTATACATAGCTGCTTAGTATCATACACAGCAACATCTTGCAAATGTAATGCATTATTGTTTCTCCTAGGAAATACACCTATGGCTTTTCTGCACCCTGATATATTGTTAGTGCACAATGAAAAGCTTGAGAATAGGATGATTGGTTCTGCTCCCAAGAAGAACTAGTCTCAGCAAGGAAATATGATAAACTAATCCCCTTCCTTTCATGCTACAATTAATAGACTGAATGGAAAGTTGAGTCCTCTATACTGTTGATTTTGGCCCTTACACCATTCAACTGGGATTTACTCAAAATTTAGAAAAAAGGCAGAGTGTAAGAGTTATCAAGGCAGAGTGTGAGAGCATGCTTCTTATACACCACAGGACTCAATGAAACATTTATGTAGACAAACCAACTGCTTTGTACTAGAAGACAGCCATTGTGGTGTAGTGGTTTGAGTACTGGTGAAAGACACTAGGAGATAAAAGTTAATCCCCCCCCAAAAAAAAATCATGGAAGACCACTGAGTGAATTTGGGAAAATGGTGCAAATCTCATCGGAAAAATATCTTGCCGAGAAAACCAATGATAGGTTTACCTTAGCTGTCTGTAAGTCAGAAATAACTTGAAGACAAAAAGAAAACAAATATATGTATACAAATATATGTCTTACTTAGACATGCCTTACTCCAATGTAAAACATGTTGGAATTAAAATCCTAAAGGAAAATCTATCACTTTCAGCCAGTTCAATTGGAACATAGTAAGATAAATGTATACTCTAAAGCAGACCTGCACAACCTGTGGCCCTCCAGGTGTTTGGGACTCCAACCCCCAGAATCCTTAGCCTGCTTCTACAATAGACAGGAATTCTATGAGCTGAAATCCAAAGCGCTGGGAGGGCCATAAATTGTGCAGGCCTGCTCTAAAGGTACCAGATTCCAACAAAGGCAAAATTGGTTACAATTTGTATGACAAATTGCCAACAAATAACATGCAATGAAAGCTATGTTTTAAATGTTTAATGTGTATTAATTTTATTTTTTAAAATTTAAACATTTATTTTATTGTATGTTGTCTTAAGGCAGGGCTGTCCAACTAGCGGCCCGAGGGCCGTATACGGCCCCCAGCCCCTTCCCTCCGGCCCCCTAAGCTTTTTAATAAAAAATAAAAATTGAAAAATAAAAAAAATGTTTTAAAAATACCTACTTCCGGGTTTGGAGCAAGTATCGCGAGAATACGCAATCCACACGGGATTTCGCTGTCAACGCGAGATCACGCCGGCGTTGACAGCGAAATCCCGTGTGTATTGCGTATTCTCGCGATACTCTTCGGCTACTCTACTACTGGATCGCTGAGGCCCACAGACGTGATTAGGACCTTCTTCGACTCAGTCGGTCATCGCCTCTCTCGTCGTCCGGGTACTCCTGGATCCTGCGCGTTTGGAAAAGGTAGGCCGAAGCAGGGGGCTCCTCATTCCCTCCTCCCATCTCCCCTCATGTATTAAATATAAAATTAAATATATTTAAAGATGAAATAAGGGGAGATGGGATACATTAAAATAAGGGGGAGGGGAGGATGGAATTAAATATATTTAATATTAAATAAAAATAAGGGGAGAGGGGAGGATGGAATTAAATATATTTAATATTAAATTAAAATAAGGGGGAGGGGAGGATGGAATTAAATATATTTAATATTAAATTAAAATAATTTAATATCTTATCCCTGCATTTAATGTTAGTAAAAGATTATATTTCACTGTATGGATGCCCCTTTTGAATGCCCACCCTGCATTTTATCTCAGTAAAATATTATATTTGACTGTATGCATGCCCCTTTTGAATGCCCACCCTGCATTTATTGTTAGTAAAAGATTATATTTGACTGTATGCATGCAGGGGCGGGGCGGAGGCGGAGCCGGGGGAGAGGGTGGAGCCGGGGGTGGGGAGGGGCGGGGGTGGGGAGGGGGCGGGGAGGGGAATTCAGGCCCCTGGGCCGGTAGAAGTTGGACAGCCCTGTCTTAAGGCATTGAATAGTTGCCTACATGTAAAGCTGCCTTGAGTCCCCTTTCAAGTAGAGAAAGGCAGGGTATAAATAGGTTAAATAAATAAATAAATACATTTCAGAGAAAAGAACTTGCAAAACCCATTCTGAATATTTCTTGCCAAAGACAATCCTATGAAATTCACAAAGTCATTATAAGTTCTGCACATGTGTCAAATTCCTACCACATAGTAAGACTTAATATAGCTAATCCAGTGAGATTTCCTGTGATATTGTGGTGCTTTGTAAAATCCACTGTAGTTTTAAATTTCAAATTAAATGTATGCCATTGCCAACAAAACAGACCAGAAGAATGATGAATTGAGTTGTAAATATGAAATTTCCCAGACATGAGTCTTTTTCTTTAACTGTTCAAAGGGATGACTCAATGTACTGCATAGCAAAGCACAAAGTGCCATTTCCCCCCAAGCAAATACATACACCATCTATTCCACACATAGAAACCAAGAGATCTGAGGTCCACAGGACATAAGAGGGCAGAGAGAGACTGTGTGCCACATACAGCTTGTATTCCAGTATTTCAATGCTGTCCCATCTACCTCTCTTCAGATACCATGCACCACCAGGAAAACTGAATTTGCAAGACCTGGACATGACTTTCAATAACAGGATACCTCAGATGTCTCCTATTCTCAAGGTCTCCGTAAGTAGAAGTCAGCTTGACAGCACATAACAACTTCACATCTTCTTGAATTTTTTCACCAAGAGGACCTGGTACTGTTGCTAAACAAGACAAACAGTAAATTACCTGGTGATCTGGAAATGCGATTTTTCACCCTTTATCAAAATACTGCCTCACAAGAAAAAATATGTTTGCCATAAGCAAAAAGTAATGTCCATATTATTCTCAACTTTTTCCAGAAGTCAGCTCAATACCTCTTATTCATTACAGTTAGTGATATGTGATACTTACTCATTAATGTTCCTCTTTCATGCTGCACCCATTTAATCATGATGGCTGGCACTCTGTATTGCACTCATAGATTCATAATCTAGAAATCTTGATCCCTACATTCTCTGTATTCAGTAGGACTGCACATTAGTGGCATGATTGCACCAGCAGGCAAGGTACAACAATCAGAAGCAAAACCTCTGTTGCAATCCCTCGCTGAAACTTCATTTGTCATCAGGAAGGGGCTGGAGAGAGCATTTTCCTGAGCTCTAATGCCAACTGAAAAAATGTCTGTTGTTGTTATTATTATCCTGCTATATTTCTCCCAAAGGAGACTCAACGCAGCTTAACATAAAAGTGAAACATAAATTTTGAAACATACAAATATGTAAACATCAAAACAGAATTAAATATAAACAATACAAAAAATCACAGTCAAAAACCATTAAAACTGTTCAATATGTCTATTAGTTGTGAGGGAAGGCTTATGAGGTATCAGTCTAGGGATATACCAAAAAATGAATTACACAAACACATTTTTTATTAAAAAAAATACTGCCTAAATTAAAAGAATTTAAAGTTTCTACTAGAAAAGACCATTCACCATTATTGAAAGCTTTTTCAGCATTTAAAATGACAAATGTAGTTTCATTTAATCTAAAAAACATTATAAAGATGTTTATCTATTATTATTTGGATTAAGTTTTTTAAAAACCTGTACATATGTGCAAATGAACTTGTATTCAAAAGCTTTATAATTGTGTTGATAAATAAATTCTTCAAAAATTGTGTTTATTTCTGTAAAATCAATAAAAATCATTTAAAAAAATAAATTCTTCAAAAATTAAATTGGTCTACCCAATGGTATGGGTGATGTTAATTATGGCAAACAAAGCGGGGCTACCTATGAACAACACAACAAACGCTCAGGGTAAAGATACTCAATCAACACATGTACATTATATCTGTCGCAATGCAGGTTCTCGGCCCAGCCCCTTAATCACACACACAGAGACGGTAATCAGCTAACTATTTATTGAATACTAAGAAACAGGTGAAAAGGATAATTGTCCATAAAAGTATCAAAAATGCAACCAAAATGGTAAAGAGTTCTTGGGTAAATCCAAAGGCAAAAAGCTTGGCAGCAGTTCCGCAAAAGCAATGCGGATCGAAACAAACTTGGTCCGTGGCAAATCAAACAAGGCAACGTTCAAGGAATCAAGGCCCAAGAAACTTCTTGGCAAGGCACGAGCCTAACTCCTGGCTCCGTGGATCTTCACTTGCTTCACTCCTTTCAAATCAGAAGTGGCCGAGCAACTGAGGATCCGTTCCCACGGATCCAATACTTAATTCCCTTGGTGAGACCCCCGACGCTCTAGGCTGCGGCGCCATTCTGTACTACAGGACCTAGCGCTCCTCTGGCGCTCTAGGCTACAGTGCCATTCCCTCCTGCTGGACTCAATGCTCTGTCTCCTATCAAAGCTCCATCCTTGCCTCCCAGCACCTGGGTCGCTATCTTCATGAGAGCCAGACTCCCTTTCAGCTTCCATGGGCTCATCCTCCGCTATCTCCCTAACCCTTTCCTGCGACCCGAAACCACCTGGTTTCTCATACTGATTATCGGAATCAGCACTTTCAGTGTCAGCCTGACTTTCCCAGCTTTCATACCCATCGGGCCAGCCATCATCCCATGCCAAGCTCTCAGTGGGAGATGAAGGCCCAGCTACCTCATCATCCCCTTCCTCCATGTCCACCTCAGCTGCAATTGGCCCTAATGCAATCGGGACCCCCGGGGCCGCCCCCTGCCCCCCAGGCACGAAAGAGAACGGGGTTGCTACAATATCAATATCAATTATAGTCATACATAGAAAAAGCCTGGTCCGGTGTGGTAATGTTACTAAAAACGGTTATCTAATGTACACCCTATAAGTACATGAAGCATCTGCTTCATATTAAGGTATAATAAAAAAGGTATAATCATCTTCATTTCGATGTCCCTATTGTAATATTCAGCGCCACAGCTTATGTTTCAAAAAGTATTGTTCAGTACATAATTTCATTAGTTGTATTTTGTTCTATGTCCTTTGCAATGGTTGTGGCTTCAATCCAATTGCTTATGTCAACTAGAATAACCCCAGTGAATCACTGCTGAACAAGTTATCAAAATTTATATAAATATTATTTATTTAGTGAGTCTATTCTAGTTGTGACTAATAACTGGATGTAGGCCTTTCTTAGGATTTTAATAAGGGTCTCTAAAAGTTAAAATCAACACAACTGGACTCAGAACATTACATTACTCCAATTATTGTGTAATCCATAAATGCATTAAGTGCTTAATTTATCTTAAAATTTCTGATTGTGAGAATTTAGTTCATAGAGAGAAATCATTTACAAAATTTCATTTATTTATTTATTATTTATTTATTTATTAACTTCGATTTAGTATACCGCTCACTCCGGAGCTCAGAGCGGTTTACAGAAGAAGCATAAACACCGTGAGTAATAAAACAGATTAAACAGTTAAAACACATTAAACATCAAAGCAGTTAAAACATATTAAAAACACTAGCCCTCAGCGAAGGCTGGGGGACGAGATAAGAATCTGGGGGAATAGGCGGCATGGCACACAGTGTGGTTGAGTTAAGGGCCAAACGCCTTCCTAAAGAGCCAAGTCTTCAAGGCCTTGCGGAAGGGCAGAAGAGCGCGGATGGCGCGGATCTCCTCCGGGAGGCCGTTCCAGAGACTTGGGGCAGCTACAGAGAATGCCCTCCGCCGTGTAGTGGCCATTGTTTGTTACTTCTAATGTTCATATAATGAATTTACCTGTGACTTCTGTCATATTCAATCATACAGATTTCTGTTTGATATATGAAACATGGTTTTTGTTTGTGATTATTAATCTCCCTGACAGATTGCTGTATGTTTTGGTTACCTTTAAGCAGGCTGAACAATCTCTTCTTTGTTTATTGATCTTCAAGAAACACTGACTTCATCTCATATGGATTTATCCTAAATGAATATTATATTATCCATCTTTTTTGGTTTAGAAAAAAAGTAACTTTCTTTTTTTTTAGCACGAGGAGGATCTATTGTTGGACCTATACTGGCAGAATAGTGGAACCTAGTAGAAGAACCTTTATTCCAATACCTAGGGTTTTTTGTTTTTGTTTTTTTTAAAAGCAACCCCAAACTTTCAACTATAATAGGTTAATTCATTTTTTTAAAAAGGCACAAAAAGTATGAAATATTAATTTCCAATAAATTAATTCATGCATAAAGAAATTACTTTCTAGTTGAAAGTATATTAAGGAAATTATCCATCTGTTGGTAATAAGCTGTGTTTAATCAAGGAATTAATTCATTACCAGGATTTAGGTTATTCATTAGTAAAGAATTAGCACAGCATATTTTAAATGACATCTTGTGAGCAAACATAATTAGTAGAACACTTAATGTGTTAATTCTTTGAAGAAGAATCATTCCATTGAAAATTATTGTTTCATTAGTTTGTGGAAGTTCAAGAAGTTAGTTGCAAGTATGGGTGATTAGTATTTTTGAATCTTTTCAGCTTCAAGTCCAAATGAGTAGTTTTAAATGAAATAAAAGTTTGTATGCGATCTGGAATTTAGATAGATTTGTATCTAATAGCTTGAATTTTCATTTCATTCTCTATAAGCTACATTGTGAAATATTTTTGCCAAAGGGCTCTTAACATCTTGCAGACCCGTTAGACTTCACATCCATGAACAATCACAATTTCACAGTAAATATGATGTCCACAAATTAAAAAAGTTATTCCCCTTAGTTTTTGGACAAGTACTCTTATACATGGTCAATAATTAATGCCCATTTTCTTCTCAATCACAATGTGTACAAATTATATAGACTGTGTCAATGTGGCTTTATTCCACAGATTGCTGTTATCATTGCCCTAGTCAGTACCAGAGAGAAATTTAAAAGAGACCAGAAATCTAATCCTTCTCTTGTGCTCAATCCACTCAGTAGAACAAGAAGGATTGGTGGAGGATCATGGTAGACAGCGTTCCTTTGCACAGCAGCAACCTATTGCATTATTTCCCAGGGGTGCTCACACTTTTTCAGCATGTGAGCTACTTATAAAACAAAATGATCTACCTACCCTCTACAAAAATGTGAAACATATAACACAATATCTGCTTTGAACTGAGTTTTCTGAGTCCACACTGCCATATAATCTGATTCATAGCAGGTAACATGGGATTTTATTCAACTGTGTGTAAAGGACCTCAGATAACCCAGGGCCAGCAGCACTTGGATGGCATTGGGAGCCTGAGCCTTCCTCCCACCCTGCCTGTGATCTACCAGGACGCCCTACGCAATCTACCAGTAGATCGCAATCTACCTAATGAGCACCCCTGTATTAGACATTTGAGGAGAAGTCCCACAAAGGTCTTGATAGAGAAATCACAAGAAGGTGTTCCGATCATTTATTTATTTACAACACCTTTCAAAGTGCTTCAGCTTGAGAAAAAAACCCAAAGATCTATAATAAAATACATGTTTCATCAGCATAATTCTGACAGAACGAAATGTTTGAATAAGGAAGAAAAGTACAGATGGAGGAGGTATTAATGTCTCTTTTGATTACTCCCATGTGTTTGTGTCCCTTCCTTCAGGGTAATCTCAATGGAGGCTCTCAATGCATCCACTCAGTACTGTAGGTTCCAACACCTTGGATAAAATTCAGACTAAAATCCAGCATAGATTCATTGTCCCATTGAAGCCATCATCCAGCAAAGAGGGAAACTTGTAATAAATGGATCTCTTGAGGGAGATATGCCAATTCAGCTGTAGAAGTATTCAAATGTCAGGACCTACTATACATGCTACAAGTCTAAGTCACTGACAAAAATGAAATGATCCACCAATTATTTCCATCCTGTTTTTCAATTCCATTTTACATTCTTCCCCACAGATTGTTGTCTAGGTAAGGAGGCTGTGGTTTTGCTTTTAATAGGCTTCTGCCATGCTCATTTATTTTAGTTTCAATAATGTGTGAGTTTCATGGAGCTGTGAAAACACCCCCCCTCTCCACACCTCCAGGCACAAGTACATTTCAGTCCTTTGTCATGATCATTATTAAAAAGCTCTCCAATCCTAAAGGAGTATAATCGTACTAAGTGATGAGCGATATTTAAGCGGCAATTCTTACATATTAATTATAGTATGGATTATTAAAGTTAGGGTTAATAATACATACACAGCCCATTGTAATGTCCATCACAATGAAGGCACATTTATATTATTAACCAAATGAATACTAACGAAAGGGAAGTTCTTCTTTATACTGTGCACTTATGTTATGCAATTATTTACTGTGATGTAATAAATCTGACTTTGATCATTTTTAATAGAGAAAATATGAACTCATGACAGACTGAACTATTATCCTCTACTTTCTCCAATAGCTGAATATGCTGTTTAGTGAAATTGCTTCATTTGTAGAGAGATCATCACAGAGGAGAAACAAGCAGAGACAGATATCACCTTCATATTGTTTCAGAACTTCATAGTAACCTGTCAAATTCCAATCTGAACTCATTCCTGTGCCATATCTTCAGATGAAAAATAAACAAAAACAAGTCCTCCTTTCCATTTGTTTTTATTTATTCACTCTAAGAAATTGTTGTTATGTGCCTCCAAATGAACTCTGGCATCCTGTTATAGGATTTTCTTGGCAACACCTATTCAATGTCTTTCTCTTAAAGAGAGAGATTTTGATGACCTTATCTCATTAGAATGCAGATTTGCCACATATCATGGTGAATCCATGAGGTCCCAGAGGGGGGCTTGGAGAACTCTTCACTCCACACCCTACATAATCCAACTTACCTGGATCCCCATCCCACAAGAGGCAGTGTCGCTGCCCAGTTTCACTGCCCATTGATCCAAAGAAAACACAGGAAGCCTCCAATGTTGCTGTTGTGGCAGCATGTGCCTCTTCCTCTCCTTTTTCACCATGGAGCCCAACCAAAAGTCCCTGTGTGTCATGTAATAGGATCCATGGAGAAAAGGGAGAAGAAGTGGCGTATGATGGGTAAATCAGTCTGTCTGATGAGGTCGTGAAACTTGCCCAAGGTCACCCAGTGGAATTCAATGGCTGAGCGGAGATTCTAACTAGTTGAGCATTCAAACCACTGTATCACACTGACTTCATGTAAGGTAAAGGTTTTCCCCTGACAGTAAGTCCAGTTGTGTCTGACTCTGGAGGTTGGTGCTCATCTCCATTTCTAAGCCAAAGAACCAACATTGTAGACACCTCCAAAGTCATGTGGCCAGTGTGACTGCATGGAGCATGGTTACCTTCCCGCTGGAACGGTACCTATTGAGCTACTCACATTTGCATGTTTTCAAACTGCTAGGTTGGCAGAAGCTGAGGCTAACAGCAGGAGCTCACTCCATTCCCCAGATTCAAACCTGTGACCTTTTGATCAGCAAGTTCAGCAGCTCAGCAGTTTAACCCACTGCATCATGGGGGGCTCCACTGACTTCATGATTCCATATGATAGGACTTTCCTTCAGGACTAGAGAAACAATCAAACCCTGGGCGGAAAATGTAAGGAAGGAAAATGGAGGAATCTTTTATCTGTGGCTCTCCTGCACTAAACAGGAACACGGATGGATCTGGATCTGATAATGTGGGTCATCTAGCTTTAATATATACCTGCTGCTCCCCTCACATGTTGAAATCCATACCGAGATTTGGATAGGAGCTATAAATGCAATGGATATGCACAAATTCTGTTTAGATAGATATCATTATTATTAGATATACTTTAAGCTAAAATAATTTTTCAGTGAGTTCCAAAAGTTCAACACTTCCTTTAACATCTATTTTAAAAATATTTCTGAGTAGCTATAGTTACAGTTCTTTGACCATCTCCTTAGGGAGCTTATTCATCTGCCTACTAGCTGTAAACTATTAAAAGGTTTTCTTTGTCTAACCTACATATTTCTTTCATTGCTTCAGGCTATGGTTCTTTCTACAACCAACTTCTAAAACTATGAATAATTCCCTTCCTTCATTTATACTGTTACCTGGAAGGTATTTTAAACTTTCAACATGTCCCCTTAGAATTTCTTCCTCATTTTTAAAGACTATATAAAGTTCATTTGCTCAATAAATGCTCATGAGTCTTCTTATATATTGTCCCTTTTATTACTTTTTATTGCTTTACGTAGGTTTGGTGTCCACCCCATCTCCAAAACCATTACATGAGGCCCCTTAACCTAAAACTGTATATTGCTTGGACTTCTGTTGGTGGCATTGTCAATAATTGTCATTGAGTCAGCTTTAACTTATGATGGTCCTATATTCACAGTGAATACCTTTATAATCCCAGTCATCAATAGCCCAACCAATGTCTTGCAAACCTAAAGCTGCAGCTATCTTGGCTTAGACTATCCACCTGGTTTCACTTTTCCTAATGCCTCCCTGTTTACAAGTATTAACATCATTAGTCATGCAATTTCTTAATATGTCAAAAGTATGATAGTTTCATGTTAGTCATTTTGATTTCTAGGAAGAAATCAAGCTTGATTTGTTTGAAGATACATTTATTTGTCTTTTACCAATCCATAGCATCCACAGAACTCTCTTCCAGTGCATCATGAAATTCTCAGCTCCCTCTCCCAGGCATTTCTGAAGATCTGAAGGTATTAACATAGCTATGTACTGCCTGGCAGTGAGAAAGTGGTGACCTGTCTGCAATTGTTATGTCTGCAGTTGGAAGGAAGAAAAATGAAGTGACCATCTTGGATCTTCTAAAGTCACTACTATGGCCAGGAGACAGTCATAGCAGTGTGTCCAGGAATTGACAGCTGTTTAGGTGGAATATTGGAGACATGTGCATGAAAAGCATAATATTCTACACACCCCAATGCAGAATCTTAACTATCGTGTTTAAGGAGCAGTTAAAAATGGTATTATATATCACAGGATGCACTGCTCCCTTCTTGATAATACTTCATAAAGATGTTTCTTAAAATTCCAGTTAAGAAGCAAATACCAGTTGGAATAATAAAATTATCTGTGACATAATAGGATTTTTAAAAATAAAAATAAAATACCACTGTAATGGACTCTGCATATGTGGGTGGGGGTACTTTCAGGTTGCCTGTCAACTAATAACAAAACCATACGTTTAGTGGTGTTCTGTAGGGCAAGAAATACTCAGAAGTGATTTTGCTAGTTCTTTCCTCAAAACTATAGCACCTTGTATCTGTTGAAGGTGTCCCATTTGAGTCCTAGCTAGGGCTGACACTGGTTTGCATTCAGGCTCATCTGGATCTGGTGTCTTCCGAATAACCCGCCATTTATTATTGTGAAGGTTCCTGCCATGAAGTGAAGTGAATGTTACCTTGTTATGTAATACACTGGAAATCTGGATGAGCATGATATAACATTACCTACCATATGTTTGCAAACAGTTCATTTTGAAGTTAGAACCGCTATGGGATGCATTTAAATAAGATCTGGAAAAAACTCAATTTAGAAAGAGTCACTATATAGCTGACAAATATATCCAACAAGAGGATAAAGCTCTCACAATCATTGACTGTTTCCTTGCTTTATAGTAACTACTGAATGCAAAGGGAGTGGGGGGGGGGGGGTGCTTAACAACAGCAAGGAAGCAAAGAGTGTAGCAACAGGAGTAAACAAGCTCACGAGAATAAAAACCCCAGAGAATATACAAAAGCCCGCAATATATATCAATTGAAATCACTGTATTGATACACATAAAGTTGTACTACATGCATAGAAGAATTTACAAAATAAACAGTAAAGGCAGGAGCGCTCCCTCATCTCTCGTGTGAACAAAACCACATGGCATAATATCAATACACAAAATGTGGCATATATTTGCAACACAATAAGCAAACCTCCATGAATCGCTGGAGGCAGTCCAAGAGAGGCGAAAATCCAGGGAGGGGTCCGCCGTGGAGCCGGGCGGCTTGGAAAAAAGCCGCGGCGAGGAACTGAGGTGAGGTTTGGAGCCGCGTTCCAAGCGGGAGGGGGGGAGCTGCTCGGCGTTCGCCGAAAGTGAAGCCAGAAGGCAAAGTGAGATTTCCGACAGCGACTGTCGTGCTAAGGGAAGTAGCAGCGCGGATCCCAAAATCAAGGGAGAGCTGGGACAGTGCCAAACGGCCGGATTTTCTCCTAGGCGCCAAGGCTTTTTGCCGTTTTCGCGTCCTAAAGACGCTTCATATATATTAGAAGTATGGAATAAATACAGGAGAATGTTAATAACGGATGGATCAGTAATAACCCCAATCGTAATGGAAAAGAAATTTCCAAAGAATTTAAAACAAATAATGGATAAAAAGTTAAGGGAAAAAAATTAGATAAAATGGAGGATTGGATAAAAGTAGGAACGAAGAAGGAAATGATTATGGAAGAATTTAGAGAAATAAAATTGACATGGTTCCATTGTATACAATTAGAACAATGGTTTAAAAATTGGCTAAAAAACAATAAAAAAGGAAGTAAGGTTAGCCAATTTGAACAAATAATACAAAATGGGAGGGATGTAGAAGAGCACGAAAAACTTGAAAGGAATAACTAGTAAAATATATAAGATAATAATCGAAATAAAGGAAGGAAAAACAAAAAATAATACCCTTAAGGAGATCTGGGAAGAAGACTTAGGGATAAAAATAAAGGAAACAGAGTGGCAACAATTGTGGAGACAAAGACATCTTAAAAATTTATCAATAAGGATTAAAGAAAATTATTATAAATTAATATGGAAATGGTACCTTACACCAGTAAGAATGGCAAATATAAATAAAAACTACTCGAAAAACTGTTGGAGAGGATGCCAAGAAACAGGAACATACATACATATGTGGTGGCAATGTAAATATGTAAGCAAATTTTGGGCGAAAGTATTTAAAGAAATAGAAGATATAATGAATATTAAAATAGAAAGAAGTCCTAGTATAGCTTTACTATCATTATATAATAGTATACAATTTGAAAAAAAGGATAAAGATGCGATAACAAACCTCTTCACAATAGCAAGACTGCGTATAGCAAGGAATTGGAAAAAGAAATAAATATACTAATAGAGGAATGGTACAAGGAAGTATGGAAACTGGCAATAAATGACAAGTTAACATGTTTATTAAAAGTAAAAGAGGTATATGGAAACAAAGTGATTTTTATGAGGTATGGAGAAAATTTATTGAAAAGGATTAGAAAAGGAAGAAGGAAGGTTACCTCCACAAGAAGAAATGAAATTTTGGACGAATGATATGTAAAAGCAATGGCTTGGGGAGGGGGAGGGGAGCACAGCGGTGAGGGATACAAAATGTATAAGAAAAACATAATGGCAGATGCTAAAGATTGAAGTATTGTACCTAGAAATGAATAACATGAATCTGCTGTAAATAGACATTGTATAATATTGTGTTGATAATGATAAAACAATAAAAATATTAAAAAAAAAAAATTAAAGACGCTTCATCAGGGCGCGTCGCTGTGTATATCAATCTAAAACAACACAATCAAAGTAACAGCATCTTGAAACTGGCTAAAGCAACGATACAAAGATAAGCACAGTGTCCATGGAACAATTTACATTAGCATACATACCAAGAGATGTGAAACAAGGAGCATCACAGGTAGATCAGTCTTATGGCTGAATGCAGCAAGTATCAATGTAAGCAAATGACATATATAGAGTGCAATACAGGTGTAGGTTATCACATTAACAGTTGTTGTAAAGAAAGGGAATCATTAAGGCCGCAGGGCGTTTCATTTGATAACAGGAGGGCCCATTTCTTCTCAGCCTTAAGCAGTGATTGAGTAATGTTGCAATGTGGAGGGGGGTTAACCCTTTGCAGCCCATACACTTTGAAACTGTCAGACGTATGTTTCATTTGAAAGAAGTGGCTATAGAGAGTGGAATCTTGAGATAAGCATCTGACCCTCGACTTATGTTCATAAATTCTGGTCCTAAGAATTCTGGAACTTTGGCCCACATAGTGGAGCCCACAAGGACACTCGAGACAATATACGATGCCAGCATGGGCACAGGTTATTTCATCCCTGAGTTTCAATACTCTACCATTGGTTCTGTTGGTAATACTAGTGGACGTGTTGATCTGGGCACAAATGCCACAGTGTGCACAGGGTTTGGTACCCGGGTTGTTAATCGTGGTCATGGTTCTAATGGAATGATTGGTGTGCACAAGTAAGTCTTTAATGTTAGCTGAGCGTTTATTAGCAACCATGGGAGGATGTTCGAGGCCTGGTATGTCGGCAATCATGGGCCAAAACTTCCTTACTATTTTGGAAATCTGGTTGGAATGTGGGCTCAGTGTCATGGGCCAAATGAGCCGAGTTGTGGGTTGTTTTGCTGCTGGGGCAAGTAGTTGGGATCTATCTTTAAGGTCTGACTTGTGTTTGGCAGTGCAAAGGACTTGGAAGGATATCCCCTGGCCTGCAGTTTGGCAGTGAGGTGAAGGGCATCTTGTTCATATTGATGTGTATGTGAAGAGTTCCTTTTGATACGAATGTACTGTGAGTAGGGTAAACTATTTTTCAAGGAGTAGGAGTGAAAACTGTCATAATGAAGGAGGTTGTTTCGATCTGTGGGCTTATGGTATGTTCTTGTCTGTAGTCTGTTGTTTTCTTTGAAAATGGTCAAATCAAGGAAATTGACTGTTTTGGTGCTGGTAGTCAAGGTAAATTTAATGTGGGGATGCCACGAATTAAGCCAAGTTTTTAGAGTCTGGATATTGGTAGTAGGTTGGGCTAAGATCAGCACGTCATCTATGTACCTCCAGTATTTCAAAATTTTGGGCCGTATGTTGTGAGTATTGGTGGAATGTAGATGGATGTCTTCTAAGTGATTCATAAAGATATTTGCTAATGAGGGAGCTACGGTGGCCCCCATGGAAATGCCTCCGCATTGCAAAAAGAAATTCTGATCGAACTGAAAATAGTTATAATCAACGATGCAATCGTAGATTTCTGCCAAGAAATGTGGGGGGGGCTGACGTGGAGTGGGCCTGGTATCTAGTAGATCTATAATCACTTGTCTAGCCTCCATGGTGGGCACGTTCGTGTACAGCGACTCTACGTCGGCTGTGATGAGTATGTCGTTGGGTCAAATTTGTAGGTCCGAGATCTTATTTAATAAGTCCGTTGTGTCTTTGATAAAAGAGAGGGATTTCGAGGCGAAGGGTTGTAGGTAGAAGTCAAGGAGTTGAGACAGGGGTTCCAGGATGCCACCACTGCCGGAGACAATGGGGCGTCCTGGCGGGGGTCTTCTGGACTTGTGAATCTTCAGGAGTAAGTATAGACGGGGGATTCTGGGGTTGGATTTGATGAGGAAACTAGCTGTCTTGGGGTCTATATAGCCCATGGCTTCTGCATCATGGATTACATTTGAAATTATCTTTGAAAATTTGGTGGTGGGGTCGGATGGAATGGCCCTATAATGCCTAGTGTTGTTTAATTGGGAGTGGGCCTCTGTCGTGTAGTCAAGGCGATTAAGAGCCACAATGGCCCCTTCCTTATCTGCTGGTTTAAAAAGGATGTCGGGGTGATTGCCTAGGCGTCACAAGGTCTGAATTTCTTTGTTGGACAAATTAGGATGTTTGCGATCATGTGTGTGGTCTAGCTTACCAACCTCACGCAATATAGTTTGCTCAAATGTGCGCGTAGTGGAGGTGGATGGCGGAGTGAATGAGCTTTTGATATAAAATGAATTCTGGGATATCTGATTGGGCATGTCCGTGAGTGAGGAGAAATGTTCCTTCAATCTGATACTCCTGAATAAGTGTGCTAGATCATGTCGAATGGTGGTATCGGAACAATGGGGTGTCCCAACAAAAGAAAGGCCTTTACCCCCCAAAAAAATTCCATTTCTTGAGCCTCGGGAGCCCCTAGTGCCCCTGCCTCTATTGTCCCTGTCTCGTAAGTTATAGTTCTGTTTTGGTCTGGTGTCTTGTGGTGGGTCAAACTGGGTATTGCTGTCTTCCTCATCTGATCTGTTGGAGGAGTTGGAATAGATAGATTCATTGGAAAATCTGCCAGACCTAGGGATGGAGTGGTAGAAGGATTTGTAGTGCCAGCTATAGATTTTGTGCTTCTGGTAATCTACCTCATCTCTTCTGAATTTTTTTATTTTGAGTTTCCTAAGCTCTTGGTAAAGAGTGTCACATTTCTTTTTAATATTGTCAAAGTCAGTGTTGGTTAGAGTGGACCCAGACTGGGATTTGATGGTGGCAATGTCAGTATGAAGTATCTGAATCTCTTCAGAAGCCCTCTGGATCAAGAGTGTCAAAAGATCAACAGAGCATTTGGCAAGTATTGCTTCCCATTTTGTGACAAACTGGTCATCATCTTCATAATTGCCCGGAGCTGTGGTCATTCTCAAGCCCCTGGGAATGAGACCCTGTCTGACATACTCAGCTAACGTGTCAGCGTTCAGTTTAACTCTAATCAGCCTCTCCTCTTTACTAGTGAGGTCCCTGATAATGTCTGCGGTGCCTGTGTCTGAAGGTAGAGCTGCTCCTTCCTCTGTATTAAAGAGGCCATAGCTCTGTATAATATCGCTTCTTTGTGCTTCATCAAAAGCATTGAAGGCAGCCGAAGTTGCCATAACCCCAATAGGCCTGAGACAGGTCTATAAACAGCTGAATGCAAAGGGAGTGTGGGGGGGGGGGGGTGCTTAACAACAGCAAGGAAGCAAAGAGTGTATCAATAGGAGTAAACAAGCTCACCAGAATAAAAAAATCATTGACTGTTTCCTTGCTTTATAGTAACTACTACATAAATAATACCTTGAAGAAATAGTTCCAGCCAACAATTCCACCTACTTATTGGTTTGGGGGCTCACATGCATAACCCATCCATCCATCTGTAGAAGCAGCCAATAATGCCTGAAAAGGGTTTCTGAATATCTATATATCTAGTTATATTTGTATTGTTGAATCAATACATTTGCTATGTTTTGGATATAATCCACATATAGGCAGCTATGTTTCACTCAAATAGCTTTTAGATCTGACTATGCAAAATGTTCTCAGTTACAGTAATTCAACTGAATGTAATATCAAGGACAAACAACTAATGTGATACTACACCTTAGTATAATAGTTAATAGCAGTTTCTGAAAAAACCTCTTCCTATTCTAAAATTTCTATACTAGGTCACACACTTCTTGGAATCACTTTAGTACCAACATTTGGATATAGACAAAATAATTTAATTTATCCATTTGTTCTTCCGGCTACTCACACAAAGTAGATGCTTCTCATAACAAGATTACTGAATTTGCTTAGACCCAGAGACTTCAATGTCAACCTGTTTTCAAATGGATTTCAGCATCAATATGTCCCTAGTGCAGACGTTGACTATAATGCAAGAAGGCAAGTTTTCCTGGAACTGAAGTGGCCTGCATTTTCTTTCTTTAGCATTTCATAGATTCTAACAATACATTTTCTTTTTCTTTTTCCTGCTTCCAGAAAAGCATTTTAAGTAATCAAACACCATGTAAAAGGAAGTCAGGAGTAAGCTACACAATTCCCTTTAAATGCCTTCTCTCACACAAACACACATGCAGATAGAGAGAGGGAGAGAGGGGGGGAGAGAGAGAGCACCCTTCCACACAGCCCTGTATCCCAGAATATCGAGGCAGAAAATTATATCACAATGTATTTCAAATATATGGTCCAATATAGCACAAAGGATAAGTTTAACATAGAATGTAAAATAGAAAAGTTCAAAATAATCATTCTAAAGAAATAAAGCATTTAAAACATAGTCCAACAAACCCAATTAAATACAAAAACATTTACAAAATCAATTAAAATAAAATGTAAAAAGGTTTGCTTTGTCCAAGAGCTCAGCTCTTGGGAGAAAATTCTATAATTTAGGAACTGCCATCAATAAAAGCTTCCTCCCTGTCTTCACCAATACACTACTGATACTAAAACAAAGCCTTTCCCCAAAGATTGTAAATCTAAAGCAAACATGTAAGAGAGACAGATACATTGACTTAAGAGTTTAATTTGTTCCATTACTGAGTTCTTAACTCAAAACATGCTTATCTCAAAGCAAATTTCCCATTGAAATGCTATTACTCTGTTCCAGTTCACCACCTCATTTTTTCCTTATGTGTTTCTAAATTTTAAAAATGCACTTTACAAATAACAAATAATGTATAAATTAACATTCACATGGAACAATAAAAAAAGAAAGATCAACTTTAAAATGTTAAAAACACAAAGTTGTGGCAAGGAAACACAAAGCACAAAGTGAAAAAGCAGAAACATCATTTTCTTCATACTATTCTCATTTCAATCTACCTCCCCTCCCTCTCTCTGTGTGTGTCTACATGAGGCCAAACATACCAGGAATAAAAACCACACAAAACCAACTAACCTGAAGTTCCTTAAAGCAGACATCAGTCTCCCAAAGTAGACAAGAGCAAAGCAGACACCAATCTTCCAAAGCAGACAAGAGCACGATGCATGGAAGCTGCTCTCTTGAAGCCCTAAAGTCCTGTACCTCGTGCTAGCGCACCCTCTGGTGCTAGCACTTCCTCTGGTGCTAGCCTTTAACTCAAAATTCTGCTCATACATCAAAGTGAAACCCAGGCCAAGCAAAGGCTCTTACCTTTAAATGCCTTTAAGTTGGGATGCTCTTCAGTCAAGGTTCCACTGCATGGCCTTTCAGATAATCTGGCAATCCATTCAGATTTATAAGCTTTAACTGTGTATACACTCCTGATCACTTTGGTTTCTGGATGTAAGACTAAATCCAGGAGTATACTCAAACTACCTGGTCAAGCACAGACTGGATTCCTATTCTCTGATCTGCCTTTCGACTGACCAGAAACATCTCTATCTTGTCTGGATTAAGCTTCAGTATTTTCAACTTCATCCACTTCATTAATGACAGTAGCCACTGGTTTAGAACCTAAACAGCTTCCTAGGGAGATGGAAAGCATGCTGCAGCACCAACCCTGCAAATCTCCAGACAACTGCTTTATAGTTTCATATGGATAAGCCCCGAGGGACATTACAGGCCAATGTCTAGTCAGCACCAACTTCTGGATTTTTCTTCCAGCAAAGACCAGATCAACTGCAGATCCATGCAATCAGGTCTCATCTCAGAGAAGTAGCGTAGAAGAATACCATGGTTGATAGTATCAAAAACTGAGATCCAGCAAAACCATACAGCACACATTCTTCCAGCCAACATCTGGTGTAGATCATTAATCAAAGTAACCAATCCATTTTTGTCCATCCGTCATGGTCAGGCCTTCTTCTTTCCCCGTGCAGAAGAGAACAAATCTATCTTATGGTTCCTGGGTTGCTCTCACAGAGATCATAGGATTTGTAATTTATGCACTCCTGGAAATGTGTGAAAACACTTGCCATGTCCTTTTACAAAATTATCTCTGATCAATTTCTCAACAATGCCAGCTTGAAGCCCACCCTATTGGTTTCAATATGGGTCAATAAAACAGTAACTCTACTGTGTCATCTCCCACTAAGGCCATGAGCTAGAAGATGGTTAAAGAAATCATTAACTCAAACCTCATTCAAGTTACAATATAAACATCTTTTTTTAAAAAGATACACTCTGCAAATTGTCCCTTTATTGTTTTGGGTTTTCAAAGTAAGACAATTTATGTGGAAAATTATCTAAGGCTTACTGATTTTCAGACAGTACATATTCACGTCATCTTTAATATCTGGTGATAACCATTTCATTATCCATGGCTAAATGTGCCACTTGTGTTACAGAAAAATAAAAGGTCACTGATCATTTGCATATATTAATTTACTTTTTTTAAAAAAATAGCAAGAGGAACATAAATACTGTCACATCAATTTGAAATTGGCTAACTGTATGTTGCATGAATCTTTTAAAAAAAGAACTGTTACATGATAAGACTTTTGATCGAACATATTACAAGAGCAAAGTATAGATGACTGTTAAACAGCAAATATTATATTGGCTCATGATCTAAAGAGTCAATTGCATCTTATTGTACTTTTATCATATAGCAGAGAGCTCTTAAAATGGTTTGGACATATACAAAGAGTGTTCAGGGAACAGTCTTTTCATAATGCCTTTGAACAGAAATTGAACGTTGCATTCATTAAATGAGCAACAAAAACGATTCTTCAACTGGCAGCCTTTATTCAAGGGAAGGTCTGGAAGAGGTGAGTAGCAATACAGTATTGCTGCCCTTATTTAAGGATAGCCCAAATCACTTCATTCAAAGTAATAAATGGATGTTTTTGTCCAAGTGTGCATTACATGAATACCAATACATTTACCAATATCGAAAGAGATACACTTTGCATAGCACCACAAAACAGGTGCCATTTTATCACAACAAAACCTGTGAAGTAGTTAACAACCTGTGGGTGTTGGCTAGTGCAGGGACTATTCCTAATTTTATCTCCAGCCAACATGGGATGACTCACCCAAGCTCTGGTC
Organism: Anolis apletophallus; assembly: GCA_030556195.1. Lineage (NCBI taxonomy): Eukaryota > Metazoa > Chordata > Lepidosauria > Squamata > Anolidae > Anolis > Anolis apletophallus. Next base: position 130,476,078 of record JARBWK010000003.1, on the reverse strand, counting down.
AAGAGGCCATAACAATTGTAAATTAGGGAAGATTTTCTCAGAGGATGTCCTCTCTGCTCCAAATTCCCTGAGTCGAGAGGAGACATGTAAGGAGTTCACCTGTTTCTCATCCTTTAGACTTAACAACAAGATGAGCAGGTCTGAGGGATCCAACTCCCCCGCAACTTTATCTGCCATGTGATGAACTATTTATAAAATACAGCACCCATGAGATCCATCCAAATGTCCTCCCAGATTCAATTCAAGAAGAGGAGAGAGGGAAAAATACTTTTCCTGAAAGGTAAGGGAAAGAGGTAAACTTTGCTAGCCAACCACAATATCACCTTCTGCATCTGTTATGCTGATGCCAATGCATCCTCTGACGTGCTGTGGTCATGGAACCATTAACCACACACACTTAAGACAAGTTGGGGGCCACATTGACTCCCTGTAGGATTCTGGAGGGCTGCATCTTTCCTGTCATGAACCCTCAACTCAAGCTGCAGCTATGGGGCAAGGGAGGCAAAAGGAGAGTATTGCCCCCAAAATAAAAAGTCTACTCATCTCCTCCTTCAGTTAGCAATTTTCTGACTTTCCAGTCACTTAAAACTCTAGTCTAGCTTTTTAAAATACAGTTCAGGCATCCAAAGAAAAGGATTAAGGAAAGTGACCACAGGAATGCAAGCTTAGCAAATATAAGAGTAGTAGTACTGGGTGTGAACAATTCTCAGTGTCCACTTTCTGTAAAGCTAGCAATTTGAAGACGAGGAAAATTTCCTTGGGTAAGCAGAATGCCTTTTTGGAGAAGGGATGTCCTTATTTTGTTCCCTCAGTCTCATTTTTGTGCATTTTTTCACTCAAAACATCCTCTCCCCCCCTCATTTTCCAACAACTTACCCATCTCAGTTGTTTTAGGTCTTGGTAAACAAGGAAACGTCATGGAGGCCAACCTCTATTCTATTTCTTTTTTAAATAAAGACATCTCTTAGGGCTAAAATTGCCTAGAAAAGTTTCAAAGCATGGCAAATTTGCTAGGGGTGTATGTGTAGTTAGAATAAAAACAAAACAGAGGATGGAAGACCCACAAAAAACCATCAAAGGTTGCTGTATGCAGACTGCAAGCTGCACTTTCCCAACCGCTCTCTTAAGATATGTGTGGCTGTAAAAGTCCCTCAGAATGGCTCTGTCACGATAGAGTTCTTAAGTTGCATTTGGACCAAATTTCATCTCACCTAATGTTGAATTGGATAGAAATCCATCTCGCTTGAGTATTTGTAGCACTGTCTAGTTTCAATCAGACTACATTATAATTTCAAACCAGGAAAGAGATCACAAGGTATTGGTCAGGACTTGTGGCTATTACATGGGGAAAAAAATTTCCTTCCCCAATCCACCCCATCTCATATTGCATCTGGGACAGGGCAATAAGGCAACAATAGGAAACATTTCCCTGCTGACCAGATTCAATATTAATTATTTGAGATGGTTTTAAACAGCTGGTTGTAATGAGTAGAGAATTGATTTTCATGTTTATGTATGTTTATAGTTTATTTTATGTTCTGGCATTGAATGTTTGTTGTATATATGTTGTGCTCCACTCTGAGTCCCCTTTGGGGTGAGAAGGGCAGAATATAAATGTTTTAAATAAATAAATAAATAAATCTGTTCTTGTTCCAGTTTATTATTATTCACCTGCTTCTATGCCCACAATATCATTTAAGTATAGTCCACCCCAATTGAGAATCACATCTTGCCAAATACGCTGCTTTGCTTTGATCTTGCCTACATAGTCCCATCCATAAATTGGGACTATGATTCTTGAGGCCAGGGTTTAATACCTGCTCAGCCAAGGGTGACCGTGAGCTAGTCACACACTTCATCTCCAGACAACCTCATGATAGTTTTGCCTTCAAGTCATTTGGAAGTGACTTGAAGGCACACAACTACTACAACAAAAACAACAGGCTATATTTCAGTCTATAGTTGTTCTATTAAGTTCCCTTAAATCTAGTTGTCTCTAAAGTATTTGTTCGTTTTCTGAAATATCCATGTCATTAGTGCTGTCAAAAAGCAGAAGGATGACGAATATAAACCACTGAGTATATTGCACCCAATCCTAGATGCATCAGTGGGAGCCTCAAATCTAGATTCAGCTCATCTTCAGTACAAGCCCTTAGAGGTAATTGCTTCATAGCCATTCAGGGTTTGCAGATAATGGTGACTACTTTCAAAATGAAACCTTGCTCTCCAATTATGACCATTTCCAGAAATGAATTATGAATCCACAGTATATATGCAGAGCAATAGAAAGGCAGTAATTAGAATCTCTAAAAGACACCAAATTGCTTTTTGCTAATGGGAACACATGGAAGAGCTCATTATAATGGGGCATTTGAGGCTGCAATGCTGTGGGAGAAAAAGTCTGACATTTGATATATTGGATTACTCTGGAAAGACATTGTTTCCACATTAATAAAGGGCTAACGTGATGTCTAATGGAAACACCCTGTCAAATTGGATAAGACCATCCTAAAGAACTTCATAGCATAAATAAAAACAGATTCTGGGTTCAGTTGCTGGCTTTTACAGCAGATTTTCAAATCCCTCTTTAAAAGTCTAAAAATTCTAGGGACCCCTTCATATTTTTATTTTAATATTTATTTATTATTTCAATTTGTATACCGCCCTTTCCAAGCAGACTCAGGGTGGTTTACAGCATATCAGCATATAATCATTAAAATTCACTTAAAGCAGTAAAATAAAATACCAGACCACTAAAACAATATTATTTTCAGCACCCTAGGGAGGTGGCTAAAGATTAAACACCTGCCGGAAAGGAGCTGTCTTACAAGCCTTACGAAAAGCAGGCAACTCTTTCATCGTTTGAACCTCAATCGGCAAGACGTTCCACAAGCTTGGTGCCACGACAGAGAAGGCTCTCTGTCTAGTGGATGACAGACGGAAAGACCGTATAGAAGGAACATTTAACAGGTTTGGTCTTTTGTTCGGAGGGATCTTTGGGAAGCATATGGGAGTAGACGGTCCCTCAAGTACACCGGCCCCAGACCTTACAAGGCCATAAATGTCAAAACCAACACTTTGAAGGTGATCCAGTACTCAATTGGCAACCAGTGCAGTTGCTGCAGAGTTGGAATGATATGGGTCCTGGACGGCACACCTGCTAGGAATCTCCCTGCTGCATTCTGCACTAGTTTAAGTTTCCGGATAACCGCCAAAGGTAGACCAATGTAGAGGGTGTTACAGTAGTCTAGCCTCGAGATGAGCGTTGCCTGGATCACCATAGCTAGGTCATTCCCGGTGAGGTAAGGCAGCAGCTGCCTAGCCTGTTGCAGGTGGAAGAAGGCAGATCTGCTGACAGCGGAGACTGAGCCCTTACTGTCAGCAGCGGGTCCAATTGGACGCCCAGACTCTTTACTAAGGATGATGGGTGTAATGCCTCGCTGTCCAGAGTAGGCAGCCAGAGCTCACAACCCCCCTGCCCCGGGCGACCCATCCATAGGATCTCCGTTTTCGATGGATTCACTCTCAACCAGCTGGCTCGTAGCCTACCAGTCACGATTTCAAGGCATATTAAAGAAGTTGGGGACTTTGACTGCTGTGGCTACATCCTATAGGATCCTATGATGTGTAGTTTGTACCTGAGAATTCTCAACACTCCTCCATAAACTGCAAATTCTAGGACTCAACCAAGATAGTTAAAGTGGAATCATAGTGCTATAACTATGTAGTGTGAAATGAACCCTGGTGCCATTCAGCATAGTTAATGCTATACAGTGTGTAGTGTGGGGAATATATTAACAGTGACCTCACACAATACAAGGCACTACCATATATTCCTAAATAAACATTAGAAAGTGTTTTGATATCTCCATGAATGAATCCACAAAGAGCATGCAGTGTGCACAGAAAATGCTTAGTAATAATAGGAGGGGGACATGTATTAGCCGCTTTGAGTCTCCTGTGGAAAGAAAAAACAGTATATAAATAAACAGAAGAGGAGGAGGAGGAATACCAAAGCCACCTAAGTAAAATTATCAATGATAGCTATCAAATGTAGCATCCAAAAAGAAATATTGATTCATAGATTAATAAAAACCCATCAGAATTAAGGAAATGTTGAAACAAACTAAGCTTTATCAGTGCATATCCTCCATTATTTTACAGATTAAAAGAAGAACTTGTGGCTAAGCAATATCAGAGTACTAAACCTATTAATGAGTAAGCACACATGAAATAGTAGTGGCTGCATTAATTTGATTTTGCCTGAGGCTGTTGCAAAGGGCAAGACCTCATCCTCTCCTTCTCTCTCACCCATATAGAGTTAGTTATGCAACTGATTTTTATGCTTGGAGCTCAATTTGAAGCAATTGAAGAAAGCTGTGAACAAAGGAGAAAAATGAAGACAACTTGGATATTTTAAATGCTATTGCCGAAAGCAGGATAATGAAAAGGGGTGGTAGCAACAGAGGGGGTGCAGTATGTGCCAGAAAGCTGCAGGCGGCAGCATAGGTGGGGCTCTCCACAAAGAGCAGCCAGGTGGTAGTAACAACAGGGATCCTATAGAGCAGGGGTCCTCAAACTACAGCCCGGGGGCCAGATCTGGCCCACTGAGAGCATTTATCCGGCTCCTGAGGAGGAGGCCTCTCTCTCAGTGAAAGCAGTCTTGGCTCTGTTAACGCAAAGCTCTTTTCATTCTTTCTGTCTCCCCCTCACACTCTCTCTTTCTCCCCATTTCAGTCTCTTTCCTTTTTCCCTCTCATTTTCTTTCTCTTTCTCCCTCCTCCTTACTCCCTCTTTTTGCTCTCCTTTTCTCCTCTCCTTCTTTTTCTCTCTCTTCTTCTTCTTCTTCCTTGGAGGAGATGGAGGCGACGGTGAGTTTGGAGTGCTGTGACTGCTGCGACTGCGGCCTGGAAGAGTGGAGACAAGAGAATTGCCTCTGCTCTTCCAGAAAAGACACAGAGCTGTGCAGCCAATAGGCAGCCCCAAAGCCTCCCCTTACCATCCAGCCCTTCCTTCTTCCCTCCACCTCTACCTGGGCGCAGGAGTCAAGTTGGCTAGAGACATCTAGATACATCTTCATGTGGCTATCGTTGGCAAAAGGGAAGGCACAGAGGACAGCTCATGGCACTCTGTGCACCTTTCCTCCTTACCCCACCACATGGTGTCACTGCCCCCAGCAGATGGGAAAAAGAGTGACAACATGCATTGCGCCGCCACCCTTTTCCTCATCATGAGGGGAAAGGGTGAGGAAAGTGCAGGTAGTTCCACTGGAGCTACCGAAACGTTTCCCTCCCCATAGTGGTGGGGGAAACAACTTTCCGCCTTTCCACTCTTCCTTGGGAGGAATGTGGGCGGGGCCTACTACGCATTATGTGATGGCACATGACAGGTCCCATCCTTGTCATGCAACAAAACAGCAAAATAGGGCAAAAATGGCCCATGTGAAGAGGTGGTAGATAACAATATCGGACAGGACAGTGGGAAGAAATTTTGCCTGTTTATGGAATCCCCCCCCCCCCCCTGCACTTGCAATCTATTCAAGCTGTCGGCAATTGCCACTAGAGGTTTCTATGTCTGGAGACTAAGACCCCTTCTACAGTGCTATATAATCCAGAACTGGATTATATGAGTCAACACTGCCATATAATCCAGTTCAAATAAAATAATCTGGATTTCATCTGGCAGTGTAAAAAGAGCCTTAGTATTCCTTGCTTAAGGAAACCTATTAAATTCATGGGATCTTCATAAATCAACATGTGACTTGAAGGCACATGTAGACATGGCTACCACTATCACTATCACATGGCCATTATTGGTTTTAGGACAGTATTTTCTTTTTCAAAACTTAATTTCTGTAAGATACAATATTACCTTCTTATCCTCAGATTCACTAAGGTCTTTGAAGATATCCCCTTTGGGGAGTAGGATGATACCACATTCTAGATGGCACTGGAAAGGTTGCTTTTCAGAAGCAGATGATAATATACTAAGAGATGGCACTAATTAATCAGTAAAGAATACAGATGGGTGCTTATAAAGTAAATGATTCCAGATGATGGGAGCTACATGAGCACAAAAAAACCACATGGGTAAGCAGATGAATAGATTAAATGAGGTGTTTTAGCCAATTTGACCAGCGGAAAACTCCTTCTTGACCCCAAATGCTGACAACAAGCAAAATATATTCATTGATATTTTCAAAAGGGAACACAAAAGGAATAATGGCTCAATTTCTCAAAGACTACCCTTGAAGTTCCAGAGGAAGTAAAAATGTAATGATATAATGAGATGGGGCTCTTTATGACCCAAAATGTCCGTGACTGAGATATCTGAACATAGAAACTAATTTCCCCACTGTCATTTCTGATGAAAGAGCACACTGCTAAACTATGCTTGCATTCTGTCAAAGGAGAATAACAAGAAGAATGAGACTCCAGAAGTCTCCATATTACCTTCCCTTTATTTTTTGTGGGAAATATATTGTTGGCACAATACCAGGATTAACTGGACCACACATTCGTAATAAAGTAGGATTCACATATCTGTAGAACCATTATCTGTGGTTTCATTTATTCATGTCCAACCAAACATATCCTCTCTATGCATTTTCAAGGTTTTCCTGTGTGGCTATGATATTCTCGGCCAGATTCCCATTTGTTTCAATAAGATTCAATGTTATCTATAGTTTTGCACATCCACACAAAATCAAGGTATGTGTCTCCTGCAGACACAGAGGTTGCGTTGTACTCAAAATTGATGTTCAAAAGTTGCATCTGAAGTATATGTTCACAATAAACTTTTTGTCTCAAATTCCGGGTATTGTCATCTCCTGAATGATTTCCCTCCCAGATATTTGATAAGATGAAATGTCAAAAATTGTTTACTGTCAAATGTTAAATAATATACCACTGCTGGTAATAAACAATTAGACCCTGGGGCATTTACTTTTGATTCTAGGAATCTGAGGGAGCTATCAACCAATAGTTGCCAGACAGGCACCAAATGATCTTACATGCCTATAGACAAATATCAATATTATTACAGAATACCATCGAATATTGTTGATCCATAAAAAGGGCCATGGCTTTGCCACTTAACAACACATGTCACATAAAATAACAACTGTGTTTAAGTGTTGAAATCAAGTAGAAAAATTAATTAAATGAAGACACAAAATATTTGCAAACATTGGTCTACTTGCAGCAGCAAATTTTACAGTCAAGTTGGCGTCAGTTGTTATTGAGAGCCATATGCCTGCATTTCTGTGGGTAATTTGTGGCTTTTGTTATATCCCGTGTAACAATGAGTATTCCATCCTCACAATAGTGTCCAGAAGGTGTCTTTTTTCTTCCCTAAGCTGCTCTAATTGAAGCATCCAATTGCAACCAGTGGCATTAGCAAAGAACAGCTGCTCATTACTGTGCAGTGCAGCAGCAGTCCTTTCATTGCTCTCATTCTTTGATATCTTTTTCATTGTTATCTTTTTTGAAAGATCAGATATTAATCTATAGTTATCCACTGTATCTGCCTGTGTTCAGAAATGGGAGTCTGTATATTATTAAGAGCCAACAAGCCATATCTTGAGTATGAACTACGTTAAAAAGATGAAAGCCACCCAGGTTCCTACTAATTCCATCATCCTAATGGGCTGCCACTGTGGGTGAAGGCTACCACTTGTTCTATATTCATCTTGCCATTCCAGGGAGGCTTTTCCTGCTGCTCTACATTATCCTAGATACCGGGGGCCAGAGACATACCATTCCTAAAGATACATCTTCTCAACCTATCTATTTTTTTAAGACCTCAACATCTTCAATCTCATCTCCTAAGAGAACTATCCCCCTTAATGAATGAAAAGACATAGCTCACTAGAACGGACAATAGTGGTAAAGTGGATGGAAGTAGGAAAAGATGAAGACCACAGTTAGGACAGTGAATTTGCAAGATCTCAGCAAGCCTAATGAGGATAGGGAGGCTTGGAGGGCTCTCATTCACCATAAATCAAAATTGACTTGAAGGCAGTTAACAACAAAAGCAAGACCAAAATTTCTGCATCACTTTCTAGCCCAAAACAACTTCTGAGTGATGAACAAATAAAAAATGAATTAAAATAATGCAAAGATAGAAACATTTTTGTAATGCATAATATACTTTTTAAAACTAAAGGCAGTTTAAAACATAATCCTATAATCCAGTTCTCTAACAGTTAAATGTCAAACACTAAATGCTATACGAAAGAGCACAGCTTTAGTTGCCTGCAATAAGCTTAAATGTGATTGATCCAGCCTAACCTCCTTAGGTAGGGAGTTCCACTGTTGAGGTGCTCCTACATGCACCCACCAACTCCTGTAAATTGCCCTGAGTCTTTCTGGGGAGAGAGGGCAGGTTATAAATAAAGTCTTTAAATTATTTATTATAAGATTAGATGATACATATGGATAGAGATATGTACAAATATTAGGTATAAGAAGATAGTATGTTTACAGTGATATTCCTACAATGAGACTCTTAACCAAATATACCTACCCAGCCATGCTTATAAAGATTAGCGAGTACATGACTCAACCATTTCTGCCATTGTATTTCCAAAGATTAGTTACTCATATAGCATATCTACAAAGATATATGTATAAAAGTTAGATGATTTACAGATAATACATTTACAAAATATTCTTACAAAAACTAGGCAATGCAATTACATAGACATGCTGTAGTCACCCAGCCATACTTTAGATTAGATGGTACATAAAAGAGACACTTACCAACTTATATTAACAAACATAAAATACCACATAGATGATATACCTACAAAAATATACATAAAATTCCATTGCACATAGATGATACACTTACATATACTTTGAAAGCTTAGAAGGTACATTAATCAAAAACTTACCCATCCATACTTATAAAGAAAGATTAGATGATGCATAGATAATATACCTACAAAGATATGTAAATCGTATTCTAACAATGCACATTGCATAGATATACTTACAGAGAATAGATTACTCAACCATACTTACAAAGTTAAGATGATGCATTAATGATACACTATTCAACAATATGTGTAGTGCTTAGGTAATATATTTTCAAATATATACATACAACTAGAATATACATAGATGATACAGTTATAGATATTTTACTGAGATTAGATGACACACTTATCCACTTATACATATATATCTTTATTCCCTAAGAAAAGAAAACTGATAATTTCTGAAAAAATGTCAAGAGATGCAGGAGCTGAGACAATTCCTTGTAATACTAAGAGTTGTAGCATTGTTTTAGATGAAGGGGAGCCCTCTTGCCCATTCTACAGATAAATTGCTGTTCTTATCACTGCTTTTAAAATCCTTGGATGTTTTACTTGAGAAGGAATATCTACATTAGTTTCAGATGTTGCTTCAAGTGTCAGTAGAGATGAAACCCAGTGACAGCTCATGGAAGCACAAATTTCTTTTGAGAAAATTCAAGTCAATCTCCCTTTTGTACAAATTTCAAGGTGTATGAAGGAGTCCTTTCCAGTTCCAGTTGTGGCAAATTCATTGGCTTCAGGATAGGTTCTCTTGCTAATTCTAGCCCACCCCACAAATTACGTAGAAATAGTGTTTTTGTTAGTTGATGAAAGTTTATGGAAAACTGCAAAAATATACAATCTTGTTATGGAGAAGAGTAGCACTAGGCACTTTTTCTTCCATGAGGCACTTGCCAGATGAAATGGACTGCAACTCCGAGAATCTCTAGCAAGTAAACCTAATGACAATTGATTGGGGGACAAATATTCTCAAATTTCCTCCTTTGCAACAACAACAACAACAACAATTTATATACATTCCACTCTATCTCCCTAAAGGGACTCAGGGCAGATACCAAACATAAAAGGCAAACATTTAATGCCAGAATACAACAATACATCCATACTAACAAAATTTAAACAACCCAACATATAAACATGAATTGTGACTTAACAACTAAAATTAAATAAAAACACAGTTTGTTATAACAGACATAAGACAAAAGATCAAACATTGAATAGAAACAACAATTTTCTAGTTCCTTGGGACAAATAGATTAATCATTGCTCAAGATATCTATTGAGCTGGTGGGGCGAGCAGGGCACAGATACAGATAGTATCTATTAATCTCCCCAATGAGTTTAGGTCTGCCCCCTCCCTTCTGACCTTTAGGAAGCAGCTGAAATCCTGGCTTTGGAATCAGGCATTCACAGATTGCTGGATTGAACATGTAAAAATTAAGAGTTATTGGATCACAATGCTTGGATTGGGTTGGGTGTTGTTTTTTAACTCGATGAACTTTTATATGCATTTATAATTTTATTTATTATCTCTGTTGTTTTTAAAAATGTTATTTATTGTGTAGCATTGAATTTTTGCTGTTGTTAGCCATTCTGAGTCCCTCCACGGAAGTAGAGAATAATGGGATGTAAAAGTTCTAAACAAACAAATAAATAAAGGTAGCATTGTTTATTTATTTTATTTATTTATTGTTCCATTTTGTATACTGCCACTCCTCGAAGGCTCGGAGCAAGAATCAGCACATACAAACAGAACAATTAAAATAATCAGGCCAAGCCACAATATCTTAATCAGCCAAGATTGAATGCTTGCCAAAAGAGAAATGTCTTATACGCCCTCCGGAAGGGGAGTAGATCTCTAATAGCTCGTACTTCTTCTGGCAAGGCATTCCACAGCTTTGGTGCCACCATCGAAAAAGCTTGGTGCCTAGTAGATGACAGATGTTAGGTCCAGATACTAGGGACTTCTAACAAAGTTTGATCTTCCAACTGTAGTGATCTCTGGAGTATATAGGGGGTAAGGCGGGCCCTCAAGTACACCGACCCTAGACCATACAAGGCCTTAAAGGTTAGAACCAGCACTTTGAACGTAATCCGATGCTTAATCGGAAGCCAGTGCAATTGCTGCAGGATTGGTGTGATGTGACATATCGCCGATGCCCCGGCTTGAACTTTTGGATTACAGATAAAGGAAGGCCAATGTAGAAGGCATTACAGTAGTCCAGCCTCAAGATGACTGTCGCCTGGATCGTCGCCATAGCTAGCTCACTCCCAGATAAGAAAGGTGCCAGGCGCCTAGCCTGCCGCAGATGGAAGAAAGCGGATCTGCTCACAGCAGAGGCCTGGGCCTCCATTGTCAGCAGTGGGTCCAACACGACCCTTAGACTCTTTACAGAAGACAACAGGTGTAGTGCCTCGCCATCCAGGGTAGGCATTCAGACCTCCCCCTCACCCGGGTGACCCAGCCAAAGGATCTCCACTGGGTTCACCCTCAGCCAACTGGCACACAACCATCCAGTGACGGCCTCAAGGCAGTGATGGAAATTATTGGGTATGGAGTCTGGCCGACCCTCCATCCTCAGAACAAGCTGGGTGTCATCAGCGTACTGATGGCACTCCAGCCCGAAAGTACGCACCACTTGAGCAAGTGGTCGCATGTAGATGTTAAATAACAAAGGGGAGAGAATAGCACCCTGAGGCACCCCACAGTTAAGGGGGAGCTTCTCAGATGCTACACCTCCCATCTCCACTCGTTGTCCCTGATCGTGGAGAAAGGAGGACACCCATTTAAGGGATGTCCCCCTGACTCCTGTCATGGCTAAACTGTGGGTCAGTAATTCATGATCGACCATATCAAATGCTGCCGTGAGATCCAATAACACGAGCAGTGCTGATCCCCCTTGATCCAACTGGCAACGAAGCTAATCTGTGATGGCGACCAGCACAGTCTCCGTCCCGTGCCTTGAACGGAAGCTGGACTGAAAGGGGTCTAGTCCAGCTGTGTCATTTAGGAACCGCTGCAGCTGTACCACTACTGCCCTCTCAATCACCTTGCCCAGGAATGAAAGATTTGAAACCGGGTGGTAACTGGAGGGAACCAAATGATCTAAGTCTGGTTTCTTCAGCAGCGGAGATACCATAGCCTCATTTAATCCCTCTGGAAAAACTCCTTGCTCAAAGGAGCTATTGACCATATTCAACAGGGGGCCTTGTAATTCCTCCCAGCTATACTTAACTAGCCAGGAGGGGCACAGGTCGAGGGAGCAAGTAGTTGGTCTAATGAGAGCCATGATCCTATCGACAGCCTTTGCGTCCAGCAGTTGTAACCGGTCAAGGGTGGGCCCAGCGAGCGGCCACGGAGTCTCAAGTTCACTTACTGTATCAATCGTAGTAGGAAGGTTCTGGCGGAGGAATGAGATCTTGTCTGCGAAATAGCTCTGGAAAGCCTCAGCTGATGGAACCAAATCATTACTATTTGGGACAGTAGGGACCATTGTTAAGGATCAAATAATCTTAAATAGTTGCGCTGGGCGTGAGCTAGCAGACGCTATCAGGGAGGCATAATGATTTTTTTGCTTCAGTGATAGCATGCTCATAAGACTCTTTAAACAACTTATAAGCTGATCTCGAAGCTCCATCACGGAGTTCCCGCCACACGTCCTCTAGCCGTCTCTTCTACCGCTTCATCGACTGTAGCTCCTCGGTAAACCAAGGCGATCGATTCTTGCAGGTTTGGAGAGGGCGTTTGGGGGCGATCTCGTCTAGTGCATTGGACAGCTCAGTATTCCATGCCTCCATCTGCAGTTCGACCGAGTCGCTGACAGGCTCCATGTCCCTTAGAGCATTCAGGAACCTAGTGGGTTCCATAAGTCTCCTCGGGCGAACCCAAGTAGGTTTGGTCCCTTGCAGGGTGGTGTAGTCTGCTCTAACCAGATTTCCAGGACACAGTGATCAGACCATGGTACCTCTATAAATGTAAATAAATAATAGAGGTTAGGGTCACTTGGGTTCCTGCACCGAAAATCAGATCCAGTGTGTGTCCTGCCTGATGTGTAGGCCCAGTACTACAAAGTGAGAGTCCCGGTGTCCCAATGGACAACACTAGGTACTCAGCTGCAGTTGAAAAGGAGGCTGTGTCAGTGTGAATGTTGGAATCCCCCAAGACAATAAGCTTGGGGAACCTCAAGGCCCAATCCGACACTACCTCCAGCAGTTTGGATAGGCTGTCTGCTGGTGCGCTAGGCACATGGTACACCAGCAGAAAGTCTATACTCTCCTGTGAATCCCACACAAGGCCGACACATTCAACACCAGAAATGATCGGTGTAGGGACCGTCCTGAAAGAAAAATTATCTCAGACGAGCATCGCCACCCCCCACCCCCCCCCACACACACACGTCTTCCGCTCCTTATCTAGTGATTAACTACGTAGCCTGGAGATGTTAACTCTTGTAGGAGTTACCAACTCCTACTCCTCCTCATAAGCCAATGAGCAAAGGTACATCTTCAGCTGTTTCTTTTTTTAAACAAATTTTTATTTTATTTTAACACACACAAAAAAAAACATACCAAACACTCACAGAACATTTACAATTCCCACCACCAACATGAGGATTATTCCCTTTTATATACTCATTTCTTATGGAGACATTTTTTTTATATCTTTATCTTTATACCTTTCCATTCTATATACTGTATAACATTTGTATCCTATTTCTTATGGCTTGATCTCCAGAATGATTCATAATATGATTCTTTACCCTTGTCCATTTTTCTTCCATTTTTCTCATTCTATTTTCATTAATTTTTGAAGCATTTAATTTCCCATTCATAATTTCAAATTCCATTTGTTCCACCATATAATGATACCATTTGTTTACTGTCAATTTTGATTTATCTTTCCATCCTAATACTATTACTGTTTGTGCACATTCTATTATTGCTTCTTTTATTTCCCTATCATTTTCCGTTTTCACCATTATTCCTATTACCGCAATTTCCTTTGTTATAATCCATTCATTTCCTAGAATTTGTTTTGCCTGATTTTGTATAGTCTGCCAAAAATGTTGTATATATTCACATTCCCACATCATGTGCATAAATCGCCCTTTCTGTTGGCATCCGTGCCAGCACTGACTACTCCCCTTTTTATAGTAGTATGCTAATTGACAGGGTGTATGATACCATTTATGCAATATTTTCCTCCTCATTTCTCGTACTTTGGTATTCCTTTTCATCCCTATAATCTCTACCACATTTCTCATATCTTGTTCCGTAATTTGTAGCTCCATTTCCCACATACTTTTCAAATCCCGTATTGTACCTCCATCTGCCTCTAATAGCATTGTATATATATTGCTGGCCTGTGCCTTCATTCCTTCCCATTTGTCTCTTATTATCTTTTCAAAGGCGGTATCTTCACTCTTAACCATATTAATATTATCTTTTATTCTACAGTATGCACAGATTGCTCTTATCTGTAACCAATTCTCTTGTCCAAGCCATTGTTTAATTCTATTCTCCCTTACCATTCCCTCTTTGTTATATAATTGTTCTACCCTCTCTATTCCCTTTTCCTTCAATATCTGGATATTTCTATTCATATTTGATTCCTTATCCTTATTAATTATCCATACTGTTGACATTTTGGATTTTAAGCTACTTATTTTCCCTTGCCATTTCTTCCACACTTGCATAGTTCCTTTCATTGGTCCTATTAATCTATCTATATTTCTTTTATCCCATTGTCTAAAAATTATTTCTTCACAACTTACTCCATTCATTTCCTTTTCAAATCTCACCCATTTTTTATTAGTCACTTGTAGTTCTATTACTCTTTCAATTTGGAAGGCATCACTATATAGTTCTATGCATGGACATCCCCATCCTCCTTTCATTTCTTTTGCAATTATCAATTTTTTCCTTACTCTTGGTCTTTCCCCCCTTCAACCCAATTATTTAATTTCCTATCCCATTCCTTTAATTTTGTCATTGGAGGAATTCCTGGGAGAGCCTGAAATAGGTACATCATTTTTGGAATTATCAATATTTTCAATGCCCTTATCCTAGACATCTGTCTCAAATTCTTATTCTTCCACCCACTCATTTGTTTTAACATTCTCTTCCATACCATTTTGTAATTTCCGTCTATTATTTTATCAAATGTTTTATATATCCAAATTCCCAGGTACTTCATCTTTTTTATTCCCAATTTTAATCCTGATTCCTTCCTTATGTCTAATTGTTCCCTTGGGGGTGTATTGATAAATGATATCTCTGATTTTTCCATATTAACTGATAGCCCTGAATCTTTTTTAAACTCCTCAAGATTATTTGAATTGATTTAATCATTTCCCTTGGCCTCTGTGTTAAAATTATTGCGTCATCCGCATACAAATTCAATTTCAACTCCTCCTTCCTCCCAATCTTATACCCTTTCCATGTTTCATCCATCTTTATTTTATATGCTAGGGGTTCTATTGCCAGAGCAAATAACATTGGAGATAACGGACACCCTTGTTTAGTTCCATTTTCGATTTGAATGTTTTCCGTTCTTTGTCCATTCACTCTAATACAAGCCTTATTCTCCCTATATACATTTTTGATCATTTCACAGAAGTTATTCCCCAAATTTAGTTCTTTACATAATCTATGCAAATATTCATGATTTACTTTGTCAAAAGCTTTATATACACCTGCCTGCCACCTCAGGAGGAGAAGGAGGAAACACTGCTGCTCCCCCCCCCCCCAAGGCCAGCTAAGAGGAGGAAGGGGACTGAGGTAGAGACTTTAAAAACTCTTGTCTCCTGGCTGCTGCTTCTTACACCTGCCTGCCACCTCAGGAGGAGAAGGAGGAAACACTGCTGCTCCCCCCCCAAGGCCAGCTAAGAGGAGGAAGGGGACTGAGGTAGAGACTTAAAAACTCTTGTCTCCTGGCTGCTGCTTCTTACACCTGCCTGCCACCTCAGGAGGAGAAGGAGGAAACACTGCTGCTCCCCCCCCCCCAAGGCCAGCTAAGAGGAGGAAGGGGACTGAGGTAGAGTCTTTAAAAGATGGCGGCGCAGAGCAGCCGAGTGAACGCCGAGCTCCGTTGGGGTCTGTGCAGTTCTCCCCTGGAAACCGCTCCTCCCGCCTCACCAGCCACCCCAGCTGGTAGCCCAGGTTGGTGCGACTACAGGAGCCACCTCTTGGGATCATTCCTGGAACCTCCGGAGCCCCCGGGGAGGCCTCCTCTGCTTTTGGAGGTCCTCCAGTTGGAAGCCGAGGAGGTACTAGAGGCCCATGAGCCTCCCCACCCGGCCAGGACGCCGGAGGCACTGAGGCTGAGGGAGACCCTGAGAAGGACCCTGGAGGCCGCAGTACATCGGCGAGACCGGCCTCCTCGGTCCCCGGTGCCCTGGCCGGAGCTGACAGAAGGAGAGGACCGGGAAGGGCCGACAATTACCTTCCCCCCAACTCCCAACCCCGAGGACACGCGTGGGGACTCACCAGGCCTCCCTTGCTTGGCAGGGATAGCCGAGCGGCTGGCGGCTTGCTCGGGTGAGATTGGGAGGCTCAGCCGGGAGCTGGCGTCCCTCTCCCGTAGGAACAGACTCTGCAGCCCGGACCCCTCCCCTGTGACGAGGGGAGCCCCCCCTTACCTGACCCCAGGGTCCCCCGCTGCCCAACTGCTTTGGAGGCAGATGGGATTGAAAGTGTCGGCCTGATGTGGAGTGCCCCGGAGAGTACAGCCTTCTTGCTGGTGTACCGTGCACCTAGCGCACCAGCAGGGAGCCTGTCCCTGCTGCTGGAGACTGTGGCGGAGTGGGCGTTGAGGTTTCCTAGCCTAGTTGTGCTGGGGACTTCAACGTCCGCGCCGACACAGCCTCCTCACCATCGGCAGCGGGGGACCTTGTGTCGTCCATGGCGGCACTCGGCCTCTCCCTCTGCGAGTCAGGCCCCACACACCGGGCCGGTCACACCCTTGATCTGATTTTCCATGCAGGTGTCCAAGTGTCTGTCACCTCTGTTACAGAGGTGCCATGGTCGGACCACTGTGCTCTGGGAGTCCGGGTCGAGCAACCGCGCCCCCCCGGCAAAGGTGCCGAACCAATTTGGGTTCGCCCGAGGGGACCTATGGAACCAACTAGGTTCCTGAATGCCTTGAGGGATTTGGAGCCTGCCAGCGATTCGCTCGGTGAGCTGGTTACCACCTGGAACCACGCGCTGTCCTCCGCTCTCGACGAGATCGCCCCTAAACGCCCTCTCAAACCCCGCGCATCCTGTTCCCCTTGGTACACAGATGCACTAAGATCTATGAAGCGGGAGAAGAGACGGCTAGAGCGCAAGTGGAAGAAGCTCGCGACGGGCCATCGACATCAGCTTATAAGCTTTTACGGATGCTTATGAGCATGCTGTCAAGGAGGCGAAAAAGTTTACTATGCCTCCTTGATAGCGTCTGCGGATTCACGCCCAGCTCAATTGTTCAGGATAATTCGGCAGCTGACGATGGTCCCTACCATCCCAAACAATGACAATTCGGCCCTCTCTGCTGAGGTTTTTCAGAATCACTTCGCAGACAAGATTGCGTTGCTCCGCCGGGACCTTCCTTCCACACTTGATACAGTCCAGGAGCTGGAGACTCCGTGGCCCTCCGCCGGGTCCACCTTCAACCGGTTTCGACCACTGGACGCAGAGGATGTTGACAAGATTGTCGCAGCCCTTAAGCCGACCACCTGCTCCTCGACCCGTGCCCCTCCACGCTGATTCGAGCTTGCGTGGAGGGGCCACGAGGCCCTCTGTTGAAGATAGTCAACTGCTCCCTTGAGCAAGGGGCTTTTCCAGAGGAGCTAAAAGAGGCGGTGGTCAGTCCATTGCTGAAGAAGCCCGGATTAGACCCCGCGGCTCCCTCCAATTACCGCCCAGTGTCGAACCTTCCGTACCTGGGCAAGGTGATTGAGAGGGCAGCAATGGACCAGCTGCAGACCTGCTTGGATGGCGCAACCTGGCTAGACCCCTTCCAGTCCGGCTTCCGTTCAGGCCATGGGACGGAGACTGTCCTGGTCTCCATCACAGACCTACTCCGCTGCCACTTGGACCGAGGTGGATCGGCGCTGCTCGTGTTATTGGACCTCACGGCAGCGTTTGATACCGTCGATTACCAACTTTTGATACACCGCCTGGCGGTGGCGGGGGGTGAGGGGGGACAGCCCTCAACTGGCTGTCCTCCTTCCTCCAACGCCGCCAGCAGCGAGTGAAGTGGGGAGGGGCGGTCTCCGGAGGCTCCCCGCAGAGTTGCGGGGTGCCTCAGGGGGCTGTCCTCTCCCCGCTGTTATTTAACATCTATATGCGACCACTCGCCCAAATGGTGCGGAGTTTTGGGCTGGAGTGTCATCAGTACGCTGATGATACCCAGCTCATTCTGAGGTTGGACCCGGGGCAGTCTCTGTAATAATTTCCATCCTTGCCTTGAAGCCGTTACTGGATGGCTGCGAGCCAGTAAGTTGAAGGTGAACCCGGCGAAGACGGAGATCTTGTGGCTGGGCCGCCCGGGGGGGGGGGGGGGTAGTGACCCAGCTGCCAACGTTCGATGGTGTGGCCCTCTGCCCTCAGCCATCGGTAAAAAGTCTGGGGGTCCGGCTGGACGCCCACCTGTCCATGGAGGAGCAGATTGGCTGCACCTGCAGGACAGCATTCTACCACCTATGGTTGGCTAAGCGCCTGGCTCCCTACCTCTCCCAACGCGACCTTGCTACGGTGATCCAAGCCACGGTCATCTCGAGGCTCGATTACTGTAATGCGCTCTACATTGGCCTTCCCTTGTCGATGATCCGGAAGCTTAAGCTAGTGCAGCACGCCGCAGCCCGCCTCCTCCTGGGTGCTGCAAGATCTGACCGCGCGACCCCACTCTTGCGCGAGCTGCACTGGCTCCCGATTGAATTCCGGGTCCTCTTCAAGGTGTTAGTTCTCACCTTTAAGGCCATCTATGGTTTGGGGCCAGTGTACCTGAGGAGCGACTTACCCCTTATGTGCTCGCGAGATCACTGCGCTCTGAGGAGCTTAACCTCCTTGAGGTGCCTTCCCTTGGAACCTGCAGACTGGCCACTACACGGCGGAGGGCATTCTCTGTAGCTGCCCCAAGTCTCTGGAACGGCCTCCCGGAGGAGATCCGCGCCATCCGCGCTCTTCTGCCCTTCCGCAAGGCCTTGAAGACTTGGCTCTTTAGGAAGGCGTTCGGCCCTTAACTCAACCACACTGTGTGCCATGCCGCCTATGCCCCCCCAGATTCTTATCTTGTCCCCCAGCCTTTGCTGAGGGCTAGTGTTTTTAATATGTTTTAACTGCTTTGATGTTTAATGTGTTTTAACTGTTTAATCTGTTTTATTACTCACGGTGTTTATGCTTCTTCTGTAAACCGCTCTGAGCTCCGGAGTGAGCGGTATACTAAATTGAAGTTAATAAATAAATAAATAAATAATAAATAAATACATCTAACTTTAAAATTGACAATTTTCTTTTTGTTTTTGTCGCATGGCAAATCGGATTAACAACATTTCTTATTGGTTCACTAATTCTACGCCCTTTGACAAACCCATATTGGTCTTCTCCTATAATCTTTGGTAAAATAACTTCCAATCTATTTGCTATAATTTTCATGAATATCTTATAATCTTGGTTTACTAAACTAATCGGACGATATGATTCTGGGAGCTCTGGTTGTCTATCTGGCTTCAGAACTGGAATAATTTCTGAAAGTTTCCATGTTTCGGGACAATCCCTCTCATATATACCTCATTAAACATTGCTGCCATATATGGTGCCAACTCATACATAAATGTCTTATAAAATTCGGCTGTATATCCATCTATACCAGGTGCCTTATATTGTTTCAGCCCTTTAATTACCTGAATTATTTCTTCCTGTGTTATTTCTTCATTTAGCATGTTTTTATCCTCCTCATTTATTTTATTCCCAATTTTTATTTCTTTCTTATTCACCTGTTCTTTTTGATACAGTTCCCTGTAAAATTCTCTCATTATATCTTCTAATTCTTTTCTCCCTTCTTTCACCAATCCATTTTTATCTTTAAGTTTTGTTATACATGCCTTTTCCTTTCTCCTCTTCAAATATCTCACCATTTGTTTCATTGATTTTGTACCCCATCCATTAATTCGTTGTCTCACACACTGTCTCATTTTGTTCCATTGCACCTCGTCCATTAATTCCAATTCTTTCTTTTTCTGCCTTAAAATACTATTTATATTTTTTCTCCTCATTATTCTCAATTGTTCCTGTAGTAATTCAATTTCCTTTATACATTTTTCTCTTTTCTCTCGCCAACTTTTTCTTATATGGGACTCAGTGCTTATGCAATGACCTCGAAATACACTTTTAAATGCATCCCACACCACAGTTTTAGATAACTCTCCATTATCATTTATTCTATAATATTCTTTTATCTCCTCCTGAAGCTTCAATTTATGTTCCTCTTTTCCTATTACCACCGAATTATATCTCCATATTCTTTGACTAATCTCATTACTCAGTCCCAAGGTTGCAATCAGGGGACTGTGATCTGACAAAAATATTGGTTTCCTTTCTACCTTCTTTATTTGGGCTTTGCTTGCTTTATTTATTAAGATATAATCTATACAGCTAAATTTATTATGTCTTGCTGAGTAATACGTATCCCTAATACTTTGATTTGCATGTGCATCCACCATATTGAGCTTATTTACATTTATTGTTTTTTTATTTTTAGTTGTTTCTTGAAAGTTGGGAGGGAGGAGGCCATCTTTAACTCCTTAGGAAAGGAGTTCCAGAGGTGGAGGGCAGCCACAGAGAAGGCCCTTTGTCTCATTCCCACCAGCCATGCTTGGGACGGGGATGGAACTGAGAGGAGTGTGTAATCCCACACCCTAATTTGCCTTACAACTGACCAAGAGTACCTCTGTCTTGTCTGGATTTAGTTTCAGCTTGTTGGCCTTCATCCAGTCCATTACTGATGACCGGCACCAGAACGGCATCCATTAGGTGGAGAGGAGTAATAGAGTTGGGTGTCATCTGCATAAATTTGACACTGAACTCCAAAACTCTGGATGATCTCTCCCAGCGGTTTCATGTAAGTGTTAAACAGCATGGGGGACAGAATTGAACCCTGAGGGACCCCACAGGCCACAGGCCAGGGAATCGAACAGGAGTCCCCCAGCTCCACCATCTGGGTCCACCCCTCCAGAAAGGACCGGAGCCACTGCAGAACAGTGCCTCCAAGCCCCATCCCAGAGATATGGCCCAGAAGGATACCATGGTCGATGATATCAAAAGCCGCTGAGAGGTCCAGGACAACCAAGGTTACATTGAGACATCCTGTTGAAAAAGCCAGGCTGCAAAATTGCTTATCCACCTTTCACAAGAGCCCAAAGAATAGTCATATTGCTCTTATTATTTATATTATTTTATTAAAAAGTTGGCTTTTTAAACATAGAACATATCTTATTTTGGCAAAGTCTTGGCTTTTTAATTGTTGTTGCAAAAATGGAAAAAAAGTGGGGAAATTCTTGTAATTTAGCCAGCAAAAAGAAAAACCCTTCAATTTCTTTGTTGTTATTTTTATTGGTGGCATAGGAGATCACTAAATAATGAGAGAAGCAAATAATAAATAAAGCAGCAGAAGACAAGCAGGGTAGGAGTCTTGCAATCCGTCTGCTGAAACTAAATATTCTAATTCCCAGAGCTGCCTAGAATGACTTTAGCTACAGGGTGAGTAACAAGCTTATGATTTTGCACTCAACCTGACAAGAGAATAGGTAGGGAAGATTGCTTCTGACTGTGCAAGGCATGTACTCCCAATGGATGAGGGAGTTGCAATAGATTTCATTCATTAAAACAGCTGCCTCTGTAGGAATTCACACCACACTAGGATACTTCCTCCTCAGCACTCTTCACCAAATAACAGTCACATTAAGGATACTCATTGGGCAGTGATGGCTCCAGAACCGCCGAGGCATAGACTTGATGATTTAACTACTCAAAACATCTGGTCACAACCCAGGAGGGATGTCTCTCTGCTAACCATGCACATGTAAATCTTAAATAAGGCATAAGTTAATTGCCTGCAGTACTGTGGTATTATTTCTGCTCCAGCATATGTTGCTGGTATTTACTAGGTTTTCCTTTTTTCACAAGCTTTTAGGAAGTTATTTACCATATATATTAACAGACTGATTCTACTTTGGTATCTACAAGAGAACAGAATGATCAAGTTTTTTTTAGTATTTTCTTTCAAAGAAGTATTATGGAAGCCATTGTGTACATTACAATCATTTGTATAATATACGGTTATTACAATATTCAACCTATACATATACTAGTATTTTTAAAGCCCAGTTGTACACATTGCAAAACAGCAACACTTTCCAGAGTGTGTGATTGTTAAGTCTCAGCTATAGTTAAAAGGAGCAAGAAACCAAGGACACAAAACTCATGACACCAATGGCAACCTCCCCATCCATGAAAGGAATTGCTTACCATCACACAGCATTGTTCTATATTTAATCCTAACTAGTCTGCAACTCACCTGTAAGCAGTGCTTTTCTAAAAATGGGGAACTACAATTTTCAAACAGCAGAAAGCACTTTGAAGCTGTTCAATACCTTTAAAAGGGCTTCAAACGTGAGTTTAGGGACTGATGTGTCATAACATAACATAACATAACATTTACATTTGTTAATCGCCCTCCATCCGAGATGCTCCGGGCGATTTACAGCAAGAAAATACAATACAATATGGGGGGAAAGGGGGGAGGGGAGAGGGGAGGGGAAGGGGAAGGGAGGAGGTCCAGCGGCGATACCGACTAAGGCCTCAGCCCGCCATCAAAGGGTGGCAGGCAGGGGAGGCCCAGGAGGATCGCCGGTAGTGAGGGGCGGGTTGGAAACAGCGTCCGCAGACCACCCGATGGCTGCCTACGATGCGTGTTCCAAAACACCCGCGGAGAGTCCGCTGCGGCCCTCGCATTGGCCGGATTTGGTGTGTCCACTGCTTGGAGCTCTGGCTGTCCATAGCGAGAGCTCCAGAAGGTCCTGGCTCGATAACTCTTCACAGGCCTAGCAGTCCTCGGCACCGGGTACTTCCTCATCCGGTCGATAGTAGACCTGAGGGCTCTACCCTCTCGGAGGGGAGCTGTTCCTGGCGCACGAGTTGCCCGGCGCTTCCGGCGCCGGCGCCTCCTCTTCTGGGGACCACGCTGCTTCCGGGCAGGGCCCTCGCCGAGGGCAGGGTCCTCCAAGGGCGGAACTTCCGGCCGAGGACTGCATCCGGGTCCTGCTCCCTCTCCGGAACAAGGCACATGGCGTAGGGGAGCGTCCTCAAGGCCAGCCGCCATGTTGGGCCGTTCCAACTCGAGTTGGCTCCCCCAGCTTCTCGCCATGCGACGCCGGCGGGCACGGGAGTTTCGGGGAAGAGCCAGGACAGCCGAGATGTCGAGTTCGGGCATCAGCGGGTCACACGCCGGCAGATCCCGATGGTCGACTGCCAACTCCTCCACTGGAGGTAGGCAGGCTTGCAGGCAGTTGGTTTGCGAGGTACCTTGGCCATCAGGGTCATCAGGGTCCAGTGCCTGGTCGAGGGTCGCCGATAGTACTTCGGGAGTCATCGCCGTCCGCGGGGCAGCTTCATCGGTGAGCGCAGGGCCTGTCTGGGGGTTGTAGGGCAGGCTCTCTTGAACTGGGCTCAAACTCTTAATGGGAAAATCCCACGAGTGGTCCCAATCGAAGTCCGGAGCAGCGGCGGGCACTGGTTGGGATTCAGGCTGGAGACAGGTCAGGTTTCCAGGTCTACCATTCGGAACTGGGACCCGGGGGAGCTGGGGGAAGGACAGGCCTGTCCTCTCCAGTAGGCTCCCGAACCTTCTCCTGAACTTCTCAATATGATCCACGAGCTCATTGTATCCTTCAATGAGCTCTGGGACCGATATAGGGTCGAGCTGATCGGGGTCGGGCTGGTCAGGGATGGACCCCGAGGCATTGGAGAGCTACTCCTCGGGGGCTCCGGTGATTCCAGAGGCTGCGAGTCTCGGCCAGCTATGGTCGTTGCCTCCGCCGGGGGGGGGGGTCCGAGCTGACATCTCCTTCCAAAGGACCGAAGGAAACGTGCGGAGGCCGGTGTTATTGGCCGGACAAACCACCGAACCGGTTTCTTCCGTCGCTCCCGCTGGCCGTCGTAGTCCTCACCTTGTGCAGGCTTTGGGGACGGGGATCTGTCTGCCGGGCCGTAAGGCCTCAGGGACCTCCGGCGCAGCGCTGCAGCTTTCCCCAGCCAAATCAGACTGTGGGGGGTCTGTGGGTCGCCAAAAACCATCTCCTGGGACGGGCGATCCACCGTGGTTTCTCCCCAAGGAGATCCACGGGATCGGCAGGCCATATCCAGGGTAGTATCCGGAGAAGTAGGCAGGCTGGGCCGGAGCTCACCTAAAGGGACCTCAACAGCCGCCGCCATCTTTAAATGTACATCATAGTGGATGTGTTGGGGGTATTACCGCTTCATTTCGCTATGGCCATTCACTTCCAGCCATCAGAACAGCAGAAGCTCTGGCTGCAAAGCTCAAACTGTCATTTCTTGCCCCGCTCACTCCCTTTTTAAAAAATGTAAAAATTGCACAAATCCAAAGCCCCTTTCAGGCACTTAAATTTCTCTCTTCATTCAGTATCTCCAAACTGTTTGCAAACTTTTGTTTGTTCTTTTGCAAACATCAGAACCAGATTTTTTTTAAAAAAAACTAGCATGAGCTGCAATGACAAATGGCACTCTTCCTTGCAGAATACACAAAATAGGAAAAACACTAAGTGCAAAATGCATATTTCCATTTTTTTCATTATTTTAAGTATTCAAAGGGACATTTCTTATGAACTTGCAGATCATGGACTTACATGGGTAGAACTGTATTCTTATGTAGAATCTAAGCCTAAAACATGTGACGATGTGACCAGCTGTATAGCTTTATGTAACATAATAGAAAGAACACACAAATGGTTTAAATTTTAACGGAGATATGCAAAACACAAATCTAGATATTGTACATATTTTATCTAGGTGCCAAACTGTAGGGAATATTTTTGTGTGTCTCTAAGCCTATCAACTTAAGGTGGCCCCATTAATTTCATAGGGTTTTCTTTGGCCCTAAATGGTCACAGGTGATTTTGCCAATCATTTCCTCTGAAATATAGCCTCTGATCTCCATTGACAGTAATTAGAAGCAAGACCCTGCTTAGTTTCCAAGATCAGCCAGAATCTGAGGCCTTTCAACAGAACTATCAAACTGTTGAGTCCTAAAATTGAGAAGCCTAATGCCTTAAGAGCACAGCTGTTCTTGGACCTGTAAGTGTTACTTCTGCTGCAGTACTTCAAATAGCTGTACTGAGATTGCAAGTGCCCGAGGACAGCTACTCAACTGGAGCATTATCCAATGCCAGGATGGGAATAAAGAGGAGACAGAGCTTTTTCTCAGCACAGTTCAAATGACTTTTTATTGATGCCCAGTGAAAGCTGTTATTGGTGCTGCATGAAGCAGCAAAAAGTCCTATAGCTTTTCCCCATCCTCCCTTTGGCTCCCCGCTTTACAAATCAATAGAGAATATTTTAAGGCCTTTTAGATCTTGTAGTGAGATACAGCTGAACTCTTGGAAAGCTGCTGTATTTGCTGCTTTGTAGAGAAACTCCTTAGATACTGTTGCTAAAAATCCAAAATGTTCCAGCTGAATCAATGGCTCAGTTATCCGTGTGATTGAAAGGTAACATGCTGGGAAGATGTGGAACATAAAAAAGAAGCTTAATTATAGCATTTAGGTGAAGCACTGGAAGGAAGAAGCATTCAAAGCAAAGGTAGAGATTTTCTCTTCTTGTTCTTGAAGGACTAAAATGCCGGTAGTCATAAAGAGACTCATGGAAAATACTGCCAAGTAGGTAACAAAGTAAAATGTAGCCCATTGCCAGGTAACAAAAAAAACACCTGGTGTGAAGGGATTGTGTTAACTGCTAACAGTGCTCATTACACAGCTTAGCTTTGTACCAGAATGATGAAGACATGGTTGTATTATGCTGGGGATTGGTGAAGGGAAAATGTGCCCAAAAAGGTTGGTCATTTGCCAAAGGTGGGGTTTTCCCCTTTCCTTTCAATGAGATTTACAGTGAAGTTTTTTCCCCTACAAGATATGAGATGGAGAAAAAAAAATAGGTTGGCTCTTTTGCTCAATGCTGTGAATGCACAAGCCTAATGTTTATTTATATTATTGCAATCTGCTAGAATAGTAGGCTTTTTTTCTTTTCTTCTCTCTCATATTGTCAGAGCACACAGAGAATTGACAGGAATCGATATGTAGTCCTTATAAATGGGTGGGATCTCCATCAAAACCTTTTAGTACAACAAATAATGCTACTAAAATTGGTCTTACCCATATTTGGGTGTAACTTAGCCAAACCTCCAATAAGTTTCAGTAACAAGAGGGTGAAGAAAAAGAAATTAAGCTAATTCTGAAACATGGCTGGAGAAGAGAAAGTTAGACATAAGGGTTCCAAGAAACGAAGTGGAATGGAATCTCACCCCACTTTATTTGTAGTATAAACTACTCAATCTGGAACACTGCATGGTACAAAGTGAGAGGATTTGTTTTAAAATAAACCTCTTAGGCCAGGATTCTGTATGTGATTTGTGTATGTGGAAGCACTGTATTTATAATGCTATGCAGTTAACACCCGCCTAATCTCTCCACTCTGTATTTATCAGGAATATGGATCTGTTCCTCCTGTCAATTAGGAAGCAGCTGGTTGCTGTCTCTGCCTCCTCATATGAGTGATCTCCAGTACTACCAGCAGAAACAGGACCCTTGTTAAAATTCCCCCATCATGCCATATATCACTTGTGCTGGGGGAGATAGGAGCAACCCAGTGATCCTGAATAGGTAACAAGCATGAATAACCCCAGGTTACAGATTTTAACTGCCAGAGAGGATTCTGACCATTATTATCAGCTCCACCAGCCCTTTCTGAACTTCTTTCTTTCGCTTATACAAAAGCAGGGTTCTTTCCCAATTATCAAGAATCATGTGAGTGTTGTGATGTAATTAACAATGCACACAAATTAGACCAAATAGAATAACTAGAAAAGACAATGGGTAGAATTCTCAAATATTTCACTTTTTCTCATGTTATTTGTAAACATTTGTGAAGATATAGAGCATGGTACATATGGATATTTAAATAGTTGATATCTCCATTGTAAGGTATTGCTTCTTAATAGTGTTAGTAATGTGGCTAAATTAGAGGTATGTTTAACTTTTTTTTAAAAAAAGAAGAAAACTTAAAGCAAAAACTCAATGTGTCACTCTTGAGAATTTGGCTATCCTGAAAAATGTGTCATGGCAGTTTATCCATTGTCCATACCTTCACTACATGGAGAAAGAAAACAGGAAAATTGAAGGGCCATATGATGTCTAGGGGAAGGTGCGATTTGGCAATAAAGTGAATTATCCTGATATCATCACACAATCCAGTGGTGTCAAGGTCAACCATAACCCCATAGAACAAAATCACCAACCCCAAGATACTACATCTGCATTTTTCCTTTGTAAAATGAAACAATAACTTGATTGTCACTAAAAATATTTTAATGTATTTAAGAGAAGGAGGACAGTCTGCATTATCTATTATCTCACATGCTATTTTCACCGGGAAATGGTGCAGCTGGCTGGGTGTCAGTTGTATAAGATCTCTACTTACCTACCAGAGGGTCATGAGTTTGAGGCCTGCCCGGGTCGAGGTGGGCTCTCGATCTATTGTGTAGCCTGTTGTCAACCTTTGCAACCCGAAAGACAAGTAGGAAATTAAGGTACCACTTAGTGGGGAGGCTAAATTTAACTGATCTACGAGGCCATTAAAAAGATCTCCAGGAAACACACTGAGGAATGAAGGAGTGCGACAGATCCCCCTGGTGGCCAGATGTTAAATTGCCTCTGTCTGTCTTGTGTGTTTGTGTGTCTAAATGTAATGTGTACATTGTAATCCAGCCCGGGTCCCCTGCGGGTTGAGTAGGGCGGAATATAAATGAAGTAAATAAATAAATAAATAAATAAATTATCCACATAATTCCTTAGCAATGTACTATCTTCCAGCTGGAATCCTCCCCTCAATCCTGATCAACCAGGCAGCAGCCTCTAAAAGTAGCAGAGATCTGTTTCCCTTTTGTTTGTTCCCCTGACAATCAGGAAGAAGCTGACTGACATTTCCAACCTCTCCCATGAGCAAGCTCTAGTGTGATACCCATTAGCAGGGTTCCTGTCATAATTTCCACTGACACTAGAGATAATTTGAGTGAAGAGTGTTGTTAGAAACATCAGTCAGCTGCTTCCCAATCAACAGATGTACAGACCCCTATCAACTGCAGTGGCTGCTGCCTCATGCTATTTACCTAATCCTTTCTGACCCAAAAGCTATCGGCCATGCCGTTTGTGAAAAATATGGTATAACATTAGGAAATATTTACCGACAGAATGCCAACAGCTTTTGAAATTTATGTGGGGTGGCGGGAGTGGGGTATTCTTCTTGTATAATAATGTGTTATACATATGCATTGCAGCTGACATTCTAGACATTATTTAGCTTTCTGTATTTTAAAACAAATGTTAATGTTTTCTTAATGTGTTTAAACTGAATTGGGGCAGGGAGGGTAAAGATGTTTCTTATTCAAAATGAAAGCATACTTTCATATTTTCCCTCTGACTTAGACTGAGACAACAAAATTACATTATGGCAGTTAGGCATATAACAAGATATCAGACTTCTTTGCATGAGTTTGTTTGCCAGTCATAAAGGTTAATGTACCTGACAGTATTCTTTCCCTTTCATAAATTCATAATAAAATACTGTGGGAGTCTTGGTTGTCATGGTTTCCAGCGGGTTAAAGATCTCACCACAAGAGAAGCATTAAACACTTAATCTACTGGAGTTCCTAACAACTCACATGCTATTTTATTGCAGATGTACAGAAGGGGAATAGTACCCTCAAGTGCATTAACGACTTTGATTGCTAAACAAAATAAGCTCTCCCATTCTGTTATTTGTTACAAGCCTATGTGATGAAGACTTGTTTTCTCAAGCCCCATCTACATTGGCTATCCAGGGCTTCTAGTGTAATCAGCTCCACCTTCAATTTAATTCCTCTTCTGCCAGTTTCACATTGCATTACATAAGTGGTTCTCATCCTGTGGGTCCCGAGGTGTTTTGGCTTACAACTCCCAGAAATCCCAGCCAGTTTACTAGCTGTTAGGATTTCTGGGAGTTGAAGGCCAAAATATCTGGGGACCCACATGTTGAGAAGCACTGCCTTAAGTGGTCAGTAAGTATAGATGTACCCTAAGGTAGTGTGATTCCCAAACTTTAGCCCTCCAGGTGTTTTGGATTTCAACATCCAGAAGCATCTTCTTCCTTGGCCAATGATCTGGGATTCTGCGCACTGATTTTCAAAACATCTATGACTCTAAAATTTGGGAAACATCAGGAAAAGAACCAGATTACTTTTAACTGGTTATATTGGCTGAAATATGTTCCCTTTAGATCAGATACAGACAAAGTGTAGTCCTTTAGAAACAGCTACACTGAAACTGCCAAAATAATAACTATTGTGTTTGCTGGGTGTGAATTGCATTTCAATACACATACAGTATGTCTCTCAAACAACTAATGATACACAACGCTATCCCATACACTAATACAAGGGACAGGCCGGTCTGCTGTAAAAATCACAATACGCTCGATAGCAAACAGTATCAAATTGTATTATTCTCACATAACAAATGGCTCTATGTCGAACCAATATCACTTTCAGTGCAATGTGTTAACATATACAATCGAGCACACATTTGTTATAAAGCCCTTACAACACATAAATGGGCATTAAGGCGCAAGCATCCAGTCTGTGTACCCCTATGGGTAATCCGGAGGCAATTCACTCACGGATTGGGGACCGAGTCGTCGGGGGAGCCTTCAGAGTAGGGCGAGCTGGCAACTGCTCGATGGGCAGGCGCCTACGGCAAGAGGTAACGACGCCAGAAGGCCGTTTCGCGTATTCTACGCTTCCTCAGGGCGCTGGTTTCTTTTAGCCGCTCCTCCCCGGTATTATGGTCATCAACTTCAGACTCATGGTCTATACGGAAGGTAGCTGGGTATGGAATGGCACAGAGTAAACATAATGCTACATGGCTAAGGGGTATCAACATCACAGTTACATATCAACATAGCACAATATACAGTTACAGTGTTCATCAGTACATACCGCGTTGGCGCTTCTTTTTACAATTCACTCGTGCAAATCACCTCCCGGGCTGGAATCAGCACCGGGATGAGGGGGAAGGCGGTTTAAGTAGCTTACAGTTAAAGCGGCACAGGTGTGCTACAAGAGTAAAGTTTGTACCGATAGTATTTCATTCAAACCGAATGGGGACTCACAGGATAATAATAAAATCCATTTTCTTTCTACAGTTAGTAGTATCTTTTGTTTATCACAGTGGGGAGGGAAATGTACCTTTTCCAGCCCTATAACTCTCAAGGTCTGTGGGTCTATTTTCATTTGAGCACAGTGTTGGTAAAACCCTGAGTCTGTGGACCCACACCTTATCCTCGACAGGTGTTCCATAATCCGGATTTTTAGACTTCTGGAGGTCATCCCTGTATAATATCTGTTGCAACCACAGCTGCATAAGATGGCATAAATGACCCCTGTGGAGGTGCATATTATTTCATCTCTAAGCATTTTTGCTAGAATTGTACGATTGTACTACAGACTATAATTATTTCTCATTTGAAAATAATTTCTATTTACAACGGTCCGGAGTGAGTATGGGCGCAGCCACAACGCCTAGTATCGCCAACTTATTTATGGATAACTTAGAAACACGTCACCTTACTCCTAGTCCTACTAATCCGATGGCTAAGTATATTCTTAGTTATCATAGATTCATAGACGACATCTTTGTAATTCTGGACAAATCAGCGCAACTAGACATGTTCAAAGCCTGGATGAACACCTGGCATGAGAATATTAAGTTTTTGTTCACTATGAGTAAAACCGCAGTTAATTTCCTTGATCTCAAGGTATTTCTATATGAGGGGTGCCTCAAAGTGCAAAATTTTTTAAAAAACCCACCGATAGGAACTCCCTACTTCACTATGATAGCTTCCATGCACCATCATTAAAAAGAAGCCTTCCGTACTCGCAGATGCTCAGGCTAAAAAGGAACTCGTCCTTTGACACTCACTATGAACGTGATGCCTCAGCCCTTGCCCTTAATCTTAAACAGAGAGGGTATCCAGGTCAAGTTATACAGCAAGCTAAACGTAAAGCTGACTCCATGCCCAGAAATAGACTGCTTCACAAAGAAAATAATAACACCACACCTAAACTAGTATGGCCACTCACTTTAACACCGCATTCTAGACAAATACAGAGTATAGTGAGCAAATACTGGCCACTAGTATCATCCATACCAGGACTGGAGACCCCCGTGCAGTGCATACAAACGTACTAAGAATCAGAAAGAATATCTCATACACAGCAATCATGTAGTTACACCCAGAACACAGGTGACCAACCCAGGTACTAAAAAATGTGGGGGCTGCCCGATTTGCCCCTTACTCTTACCAGGGATACTATCCAGAATAGAAAATCAGGCAGAACACTTCACCTTAGAGATGAAATAATATGCACCTCCACAGGGGTCATTTATGCCATCTTATGCAGCTGTGGTTGCAACAGATATTATACAGGGATGACCTCCAGAAGTCTAAAAATCCGGATTATGGAACACCTGTCGAGGATAAGGTGTGGGTCCACAGACTCAGAGTTTTACCAACACTGTGCTCAAATGAAAATAGACCCACAGACCTTGAGAGTTATAGGGCTGGAAAAGGTACATTTCCCTCCCCACTGCGATAAACAAAAGATACTACTAACTGTAGAAAGAAAATGGATTTTATTATTATCCTGTGAGTCCCCATTCGGTTTGAATGAAATACTATCGGTACAAACTTTACTCTTGTAGCACACCTGTGCCGCTTTAACTGTAAGCTACTTAAACCGCCTTCCCCCTCATCCCGGTGCTGATTCCAGCCCGGGAGGTGATTTGCACGAGCGAATTGTAAAAAAAAGCGCCAACGCGGTATGTACTGATGAACACTGTAACTGTATATTGTGCTATGTTGATATGTAACTGTGATGTCGATACCCCTTAGCCATGTAGCATTATGTTTACTCTGTGCCATTCCATACCCAGCTACCTTCCGTATAGACCATGAGTCTGAAGTTGATGACCATAATACCGGCGAGGAGCGGCTAAAAGAAACCAGCGCCCTGAGGAAGCGTAGAATATGTGAAACGGCCTTCTGGCGTCGTTACCTCTTGCCGTAGGCGCCTGCCCATCGAGCAGTTGCCAGCTCGCCCTACTCTGAAGGCTCCCCCGACGACTCGGTCCCCAATCCGTGAGTGAATTGCCTCCGGATTACCCATAGGGGTACACAGACTGGATGCTTGCGCCTTAATGCCCATTTATGTGTTGTAAGGGCTTTATAACAAATGTGTGCTCGATTGTATATGTTAACACATTGCACTGAAAGTGATATTGGTTCGACATAGAGCCATTTGTTATGTGAGAATAATACAATTTGATACTGTTTGCTATCGAGCGTACTGTGATTTTTGCAGCAGACCGGCCTGCCCCTTGTATTAGTGTATGGGATAGCGTTGTGTATCATTGGGTGTGAATTGCAGCCTAGCAACATTTTGCGGGTATGTTTTACCTACCCTTAGGCAATTGATTTCATTATTAAATTGATCTAAAAATGAAAAAATGACATCTAATGCTCAACAAAAGATATATTTTAATCTATTATTCAGCCACACAGTTGTCATATCCATAGATGTAACTGTGTTCGTCTGTGTCAATATTCAGAGAGATTTTGTAGCACCTCTGTGTTGCACCTTAGATCTGAAGGACCCCTCAGTAAACCACTTGAGACCAGCCATGATTAAATGCTTTATTTAGAATAAATAAAAAGAGGTAAAGAATAAAAGTATAGTCCCAAGATGCTCTCCGCATCCAGTATTGCAAAGCAATAGTCCAAAGAGTAAAAAAGGTTCAATGAATGAAAAATAGTCTCAATGCCCCAATGGGCCAAAATCCTGGATAAGTTCTTGGTAACAAGGCTTGGCAATTACTTGAGTCCGAGGACTTGAAGGCCCAATGGCCCAGACTGGAACTTGAGTACGTGGAACTTGACAAGGTTGCTGAACGTTGGCGAGAGATACCTAGAGCCAATGGGAAGCAGCTTAAATAGGTTATTTCCCTTGAAGACGCAAGCTGCGTCGGAACGTCCTCTCAGGCTCCCTTGTTGGGCTTACCCGTCCCGGGCCTCTCGGCAGAGGCTGGAATGTCAGCTTGTTAGTGAATGCACCTGGCCTTTCAGGAGGCACCGAGGCTTTGCGGTACCAGGCCTCCTCAGCGGCCTGGGAAGAAGGAAGGCTGCGCTTGGCCTTGATCAGTAGTTGACACAGAGGCTTCTGTACAGCTGTGGTCTCAGGTCTAGCTGGGATCTTGGAAACATGGCTTCGGTCTGGCTGGACTATGGGACCAGGCTGTGGCCTGACACTCTGAGACTAACTAGGAGAAAAAAGTTTGATGCATCTAATAAAATAGATCCAATCAATGAATACTTATCAAACTAACATTTATTTCAAATTAGTCTCAAAGACACCACAAGATTCCTTTCTACATAAAGGTGTTTTGGCCTTTAACTGAATGTTTCATATGGTGTCATTTAGTTTTATATATGTGCAATTGCTGGTTTGAATCCTGTTGGACATATACATCAGTGTAACTTTAATAAAAATAAGAATAATAGCTTAAATCCTGTATTGGATTGGCACAAGAACCATAGTTGCAGTGCTATGCAGTGAATCCCTGTCTAGTCTGCATACCAGGAAGCAGCCACTGTGCTTAATGAGGTTCTGTTTTCCTGTTCCTTGGAAAGCAGCTGACTGAAGTTCCCAGACCCACCTATGAGAGATCTCTGGTGTGACAGGCAGAAACAGTACTTTTGTCACAGTCCCTCCTTGTGCCAGAGATCATTCATGTGAGAATATGTGTGGATCAGCCATTTGCTAAAGGACATCCAAGTGCCACCTCGGAGTTGGTTGAGGTAGGCAGGATTTCCCTGGGTACTGGTTGTGGGGGGTCGGGAGCAGGTCAGGGTTTTGGCCTCCCTTCTGCTCGAGATCCCCGTGTACAACTGGTGGGCCACTGTGTGATACAGAATGCTGGACTAGATGGGCTGAGGTCCGATTCAGCATGGCTCTTCTTATGTTCTTATGCTCTCCAAGGAACAGGAGAACAGCCCATCATCAATCACAGTGGCTGTTGTCCAGTAAATGAGGATCAGTGGGAGGCATTCTTGATCCCTGCATATCTCCTAAACAATGTCCTATGTAGGAATTGTGAATGTATAAAAGTCACAAGTGTGTAACTGGGGGCTTGTCTACACTAGGCCCAAACCCCAGTGTCATAGCAAATGGAAATCTTCTGTCTTCAAATACAGTTACTTTACTATACTCTGTGGTAGTTATAGTTTGGTGAGGCTATAATCATGAATCATGCCAGTTAAGCTGGTGTCAAACTACATTAATTTTCCTGTGTACATGCGCCCTAAGAATTTATGAGGAGCCATAGAGAATAAGCCTAAGGCCTATCTAAACCTATCTACAATTTAGCTCATACAGTGTCCAACCAGTTGCTTACGAAAACTTATCAGCAAAGCATAAGTATAACAATACTTTGGTCTCAAGTTTATTGCAAGTGGAACACAGAGATGCTGTCTCTGGATGCATCTGGAGGTGATACATGGCCAACTTAACTCTTAACCTTTGGTGATAAAAAAACCCCTCAATAAATTGTTCCATAAATATATTCTGCAATTCCAAGTGTGCCACTGAAGAGCACATACAGTATATAGTTAATACTATCATCATATTTCTTGCTTTTAGTAACGGCTAAATCCAGACATGTTTTATTTTCCCTCACCAGGCTCTCTCCTTCTTGCTTTCCCTAATCATGGTTGACTACTTTAACAGATTACTTGCAGATGCAGTTGTAAAAAATCATTAGCTGTGGTCGACAGATGCTGGGTGCTGGTAGAAAGCAGTTCCAAACAACTTCTTTTCTTTAATTAAAATTCTAAATAAATCAGGAGGCTATGCAGGCAAGAGCCTAGAGTCCTTGAGGAAGATGAAAGATATATTCTGACTGCTGGCTGTCTTCTCAGAACTCCTTTGCATCCCGTTTTCTCAATTTATTTCTGGCCTTCACACAACAGCCGATACGGACTGCCTTCCTATTTGAGAATCACGCTTCTAGAAGATCAATACCAGAAAACATATGTGACTCTTTCTGGTGTATGAATGCATTCTCTCTTTTTGAGAACAAATGTAACTTAAAGAACAGCAATATTTACCAGTCTATTTGAATCCTCATTCCCTCCACACGTGTGCACACACAATGGCATGCTTAGAAATGGAGATGGAGGCACTTAAATATGTGAAGAAGTGCACCAAAGGTTTCTGTACCATAAAAGCTTGAACAAATCAAGCCCTTTTTGTGCCTCCTAGTTTCCATGGGGACAGATTTGTATTTAATAAACAATGGTAGAAGCGTATTTTATTACTTCTAATTATATTAATTATAATGCAATATAGCGTATTAGAGCTCATTTAGGTTGTAATGAAAAACTTCCATTTTGGTGTAAGTATGGGGAAAGGAGGACATTTGCATAAGAAAACAATTTGCCTGGCCTATAATTCTCAGTTTCCATTGCCATTGGTACTAATCACTGAAAAGGTTTTGCATTTGAAATTTTAATTGGGTAATGTTTTAACCTGGCAAATTAAAGGGTAGTTTTGACATAAAGAGCCAATAATAATGGCAGCCAAGCAAATAGGAAATATAATTGCACGCAACCAGGAAAATCCTTTGGGTTTAAAAAAAACCAACAACATATGACACATGGTTTTACAAACAAAATTATAGATGGAAATCCAGTGGTGTCCATACACCAGCAGAACAGATATAAGGGCATAACTGGTTCCCTTCTACACAATTTCCCTGTCTATTAAGGCTGCTTTAGAAGATTGGGAGAACATCTGAGAATTAGTGTGCTATCATACAGGGCAGAAAACTATTGGCTGTTCAGATGCTGATGAACTACCACTCCCATCATGTCTTACTCTTGTCCAGGCTGTCTAGTGCTGATGGAAATTAAGGTTCAAGAATACCTGGGGTCAACTGGTTTCCCATACTTTAGAGTACATGTTAAACACAAGGCCCATTGGCCAAATCTGACCCATCATATTTTATGAGGCTTTCAATGCCAAGCCAACATAGTTAAATCTATACAGTCTTATAACTACAGCTGCTCTTGTAAAGGTAACCATAAGGCTGATGTGCCCCTCAGTGAAAATGAGTCTGCTTCAACCCAGTCTATCCTGGCCACATATCTCAAGTTTGACAAGAAGTTACTCCTGGGTGTCTAGACAATATCAAATTAACCCAACTCTACTCTGTATTAGGAAAGGTTGCAGTATGCTCCAGAGCTTCCCTAAAGCTCCAAAGTATGCTGACTAACCCACTTGTACCTAAGATAGTGAGGGTTTTTTGTCACTCAACCTAATCTGAGAGACAAAGTATGTTGTTGGAGAGGGAGGGGGATAAATCTCAAGGGCAAGGGATGTATGTTCCCTTCAGTTCTATGGAAGTAAGACAGATGTGGTAAATATAGATATATAACTTTAGAATATTTATCTTCCCTTCTTCAAGGCATTGATCCAATTCTCCCTCTCTGCTCTTTCTGCATCCATCACACTGTCAATGTTTTTATCATCCCTCTATGTCTATTGAAATGTCTTTTGTCAGCCAGTCTATATTGAAAGATTCAAAATAAGAAGCTAAATTGTGTAAGAGCTCAGAAAAGGCATTCATTATTATTAGTACATCTGAAGTCTTTAACGAGCAAGGCCCAATTAGTTCTATATGGTCTATGCACTATAATCTACAGCAGGTCTGCACAACTTAGCAGTTGTAAAGGGCAAATATTTTTTTAAAAACTTCTGCAGGCCACCCTCCCCTGCTCCCTCCCACAAGAACAGTGTAAGCCTGATGAAGGGGCAAAAGGGGCTGGGCTGTCCCTTCACTGCTCAGCCCTTCCTCTCTCTGTGCTCCTGGTCAGGGGAAGCCCAGCTCCTTTCATGAGCCACAGGGAAGTCCTTTGCAGGCTGCATCCATTCTGGGAGCTGCATGTTATGCAGGCTTGATGTACAGCTTTGACACAATCATTTTCAAATCCCCCAGGCTTCAGTCATCTATTTTTCAATATAAATATGTCCTCTGGTTCCCTGCAACAGCCATTAAAAGTGCTTCAGTCAGATCTGTTCTTTAGAGAATGCCACAGATAGCTTTGCAATACCCAATTGCTCACACAAAGGCTTGAGGAAATGTGGTTGGAAAAAAATATACAATTTTTTCAAGTGTATGGAATATCTTGTGTGAGAGGAGTTTCAGATTCTACAGTAGGAACTCAAGGGAACTGTACGCATAGACTGCATTGTTCCTATTTCTGGCCAACAGTGCATGACTCTCCAGGTATCCATAAGTTATTCTAAAAGGGTCTGAGGACTGGACTAAGGACATTCTGCTTATAATCCTTCCCTTGAAGTCTTCTTAGGGCCCTTCTACACTATGCTAAAACCTGGGTGGAAGCAGGTTAAACCATCTCGCTTCCTCTTGGGTTCTAGTCCCCACCCCCAACCCATACCCTGGGCTTTCTTCACCTCCAGCCTCCCATTCCACCACCCAAACTTACCTGGCAGTGATGGCCCCTTAGTACAGTCCTCCTAATGTCAGAAAAGTCACTTCTCCCCTCACCTCCTAGCACACCATTTTCTCGTATCAGGAGTCCTGTACAGAGGGTCTGCACTGCCTTCAGGTCTCTCTGGCAGGTTTGGGCGATGGGAACTGGGAGGGGAGAGGAGTGTCATCCCACTCCTCTGGGCTTTTGGGAGCCCGAAGAAGTGGGATATGGTCCTCACCTCTAAAGACCCAGACCTTAGCTTTAGAGGTGTTTAATTAATGTGGAGTAACCTGGGATGAATGTAGAGTAACCTCTGCATGAATTCGCTTGTATCTGAGACATCATTTGGACTCAATAGGTTAAAAGTGACACAGGTCCAGCATTTTGTGTCTGTCTGGAAGGCATTTTTAGAAGGCATTTTTGTTGGCTTGTCTTTAATTTCTCATCTACTTTATTGTGTTGGTATGGGAGCCAGTGCAAAGCAACTCCTTCCAGGTTTTAAAGATCATATCAGAATTACAAGTTTATAGGCACTCATGTTGCAGCTACTTTCCACTCCAACAGTGATTTCCATCCTACAAATAGTAACATTCTAGATATGTGCAGTGTACATAGAAATTTGTTCATTTTTTCCCCAATTGGTTCACACAAAGACTCTCCAACTCTCCATCAGTCTGCCACTGGCAATGTGTCAAATAGTTTGACCATACCTGATATATACACAGTAAATATAATATAATATGAATAATACAATATATATAATTTATTATATAATATATAAACATTTATTGGGGTTCCACAAGAAACTTTTGCTTTAAGAAGGGCTCCACGGCTGAAAATGTTTGAGAACCCCTTGCAATATATAATTTAAAACCTACAACATACAAACATTAACATAGAATCAAAAATAGAAATATTAAAAACACACAGTAAAAATCAATAAAAAACATTAAACAAATCATCATCATCTGGGTGCACTGTACAGCACTAAAAACAAAAAGAAAAGTATTCAAATTACTGTTGAGAATGATGAAAACTGTTAGTTGTAACAGTAACTATTTGAGGAAAGTTTGGAGTTATTAACAGTAAGCAGTTACTTTCTAAAATAACTACCAATTCTGCTCTTTGTGATTATTTAGGTATGAGCTAACAAGTCTCGAGTGAAGGGTTACTTTCTCTTTCTCTATATTTAACACATAATACTGGACATCAAAAGGGATGATTGATTGTGATTGTGAGTTCCTGCATGGCAGGGAGTTGGAATGGTTGGCCCTTGTGGTCTCTTCCCACTCTAGGATTCTATAAAAACAGAAAATCCACATTTTGCAGTTGGAATTATATTGTTACAGTGTACATCTGGTTTTGTGTTACAGAAATGTACATCTGGCATTTTGTGTTAGGCCTTACTGGTACATTAATGAAATTTATATCATGGTCTGATCACCATGCTCATTATTCTACTACAGAAGCATGTATCAGAGTCAAAACAGAATATGACCCCCATTATTGGTATTTGACTTCTACAGTCTCTCTCTATTCTCCCGATATATTTTTTGTATTTGACCAATGACTTTCAGCATCACAGCTGGTGCACTGTCTCTTGCTCTTGTGATGCTGTCTATGCAATGAATAATGGCGCCAGAATGTATTGGTGATGAAAAGATTCTTTGTAGTCAAATAATATTCAGTGAGTTCTATGGTTACCTTGTAAAATTTGAGCTCCTGATCAATCTTAATAGTTAAGATGAAAGAAAAAAGAGTTTGCTCAAATCGCAACACTTTTTTCTTATCTATTGCTCACTGCAATCCAAATTATCCCTCCCTCTAGTAGACTATTCTCTCCCATCTACACATTTCAGAAAAAACACAGGATTAGAATGACTAATATTAAGTAATTAATATTAAAATATTATTAGAAATATCAGGATTATCTTCGTCACAGTCCATTAATTCCACACCCCACCAAATATTCCATTTTCATATCTTTCCACTATTCTCTCTCTCCTTTCACATATATACTCATATAGACTTCCCAGATTTTGCCATAACTGGGAAACATGTGATTCCTATCCTGACCTTCTATTTTCTTCCCAAAGTCAATATTTCTCTTATTGATATTTTTTCATGCACACTAGTGCTTATCTAACCATTCTCTCTACTCTCCCCCCACCCCACCTTCCAACAGGCACACAACATTCAGGAGTCTCATCCTTTCTTTTCAGCTGTCTGAATATTTCTATAGAAGGAAGCTTTGAGGAGCTGTCCAGAGACCCAGTAAAGAGTCATTTTTTCCAAGCCTGCCTGGTGGTTTAAGAGGGTGCTGCAAGATACAGATTTTAATTAAGTGATTTCACTGAGCTGAAAAACTCCTGGGTTCTCTGAGCATTCATTCATCCTAAGTTTTACATATCTATATTTGGGCATATTTCACTCAATCTCGGACGCAGAGGCAGGTAGACAATGATACATGGGAATGGCCAAATCCATTTCATTTAGAACAATTGTTCTAAGCTGTTATCTTTAGGGGGAAAATGCATGAATCTGTTTCAGTATTGGAGACCTCCATTCAGGTACATTCCCTGCCTTGATGAAACTTGGAAACATGGTAGAAGAAAGTGTTTCCTAAATTAGAGTCTAAAGCACTAATACCTAGTTTCAGCTACTGCTGTTTAGTCCAGACTTTTAAACGAAGGAACTGAACTCTAGCTCCAATTCAGATTCAGCACTTTGCACAGCCTTTTAACATTTTGTCAAAAATGGTTACAGATTTAGCAAGCTACCACCATAAAAGCCATAGGTCACAAATAGTCCTAAGTCATCTGTTGCTTCAGTTACCAACACATTGGGCTTTACATACTGTAACTTAGTGATATTTGAACAGTGAATTAATTTGAAGCTAGTGCTAAAATTCTATAAAACTCTGTACATGTGTTCATAGTAGCTTGCTGTTGGAAATTGGGCACCTGCATTTTGCATCACTGAAATTTCAAACAGTTTTCAACAGCAGTTCCACCGACAACACAATACAGTAATTACTACTCCTAAAGATTACTGAGACATGGCATGGATTACAATTGTCACTTGACTGCATTCTCCAGAAAAGGTGAAGAAACAGCAGATCAACTGTAATGCACCTGGCTATGCAGAAGCAAATCATCCATGCAGGAAAATTGTCATCATACACACACACACACACACACACACACACATATATGTGTGTGTTCAAAAGTTTAAGAAAATAGAAATACCATATTGCAGAAATGACAAAATTATCATCAAGCTTTCAGAGAATAGCTCAGTGCAACAACAGATTTGAAATATTTATTTATTATTTATTTATTCAAATTTATTTGTCGCCACTCCCAGTTGGCTCGGGGCGACTTACAAGATAAAACAGGGATTAAAACAGACATTTTAAAACCATGTACAGGATTAAGAACAATAGCAATAAAATACACATAGTATCAGGAGAAGCTGAACAATTTAAGACCCAAAGGCCTGTTGGAACATTAGGGTCTTGCAGGCCTTCCGGAAAAAAATATGTACAATGACTATGGAAAGGCTTGGACTACAATTATGGATGGCATGATTTTAATATGTGCTTTTAGGCATTGAATAATTGCCTCTATGTAAGCCATGTTGAGTCCCCTTCGGGGTAGAGAAAGACAGGGTATAATAGGGTAAACAAATAAATTATAATTTTAACTTGTTTACAATAGCAAGGAATTGCTCAAATCTGAAGTCAAAAGCTAGAAAATATACCTCTGGTAAGAATCATGACTTTTAAAAGTTGTGGGAAGCTTCAATAAACTCAGTAATTCAATAAAACAGGATACTGAGAAAAAAACAAAAAAACATTCAAACCATACATGAGAAAAAACCTATTTAATAAGGCACTTGTCACCACAGCAGGAAAGAGTGAGAACTCTTGAAGCATCTGCTTAAAATAATTTATTTAATTAATTTATGTTGCAGACACACAAGAAAATGCTAGTAAAATATTCAAAATGCTTTACTAATCTACACTCAGCAAACAGTAGACCTATAAAGGGATAACTTATAAAGTTTCCATGATAAAAAACTGAATGACTCAATCTTTTTCAGATATATAAATGGTGACACCTTAGTAACCTAGGTAACATTCTAGAAATATGATTAATGTAAAATGCTACTGTTTTAATTGTTCACTTGTTTTATGTTTTTAATCTTTGTTTTATGCCTATGGCTCTTGTGAGCCGCCGTGAGCCTCCGGGAGTCGGCGGCATAGAAGCCTCAATAATAAATAAATAATAAATAAATAAAATAACATAAATAACTGATTGGGGAGCAGGACTCTCTCTTGGAGGTCCCTGAAATTCTCTGTTGATTTTCCCTTCAAATATTATCCAGGCCTATCTTGTTTAGCTTCCAAAATCAGATGAGATTAGGTATCGCATGGTGGTATAACATATTTCTATAGTGGCTTTGATGGCCTGGAATTATTGGTTTAGGTTGTAATCCTCTACAAATCACTTGGGAATAAGTCTCACTGAGTTTCATGGGGCTTACTAATTTGTTTACAGATACCAAGTATTTAAATACTACTGGAATAAAATACTGCCTACAACACTTTCTAAAATATGTAGAGAACTTTAACAGAAGACTTTGAATAGCAGCTGTATGCTGAAATCTTGATTTCTTTCTTTAAATAATAATATTTTTATTTATCATGTCAGAAGAAAATTGAGAATACAGTTATAATGTATTTAAAAAGACAAACAAAGTTAAAACTTGGCATTATGCTAAATTTCCTTTGACCAGAAGCTAACCACTTCAAGTGCATTTGATGACGCTGTAAGAAGGTCCTCCATTGTGTATGTGGCAGGGCTCGGACTGTATTGTAATAGGTGATCTGTGGCATGCTCTTCTCCACACTCACACGTTGTAGACTCCAATTTATTGGGGGCATGAGAGAAACCTACCCACAGGATAGTAACACATCCAGGTGTTCCCTGGGCATAGACTTTGTAGACAGCTGATTTTCTCATGCAGTATGCAACCACAACAACAACAGCCTTTCCTTTGGGATTCTCCAAAAGTCTAGAACCAGTATGAGCAGTTTGATGTCTACTGCCTTGGATTCATCCCATAATGTTAACATCCTCCAGATGTTTTGGATTACAGTTTCTATTGGGGTATCTAATAAAGAAGCTGCTTGCTCAGGTTATTGAGCCATACTACACTGTCTTTTATTAATACCTACAAGCACTCACTCTTCATAAACCTAATAGCTTCATGATGCTTCATGATGCTATAAACTGAAGACCAGAAATATTGAAGATGTGCTTCTTCATCTCAAGATCATAGTAAAGCTGTTATTCTGATCCCAGTGGGAGACCTACATTGAGAGAAAAACATGCACATGCTATCTTTTTACAAACCTATTAATCACCTGAAAACATTTGGGGGCAATCATAAGATTATGACAAAATATATTGCTTTTTTCTAGTTACACAGAGTCTTAAAACATTTAGTATTAACAGTGTCAAACACAGCAGAGTGTGCTGTAAAGCAAGGGTGAAGCATCTGTGGTTCACCAGATGTTGTTGATCTCTCATTCCCATCAGTTTCAACCAGCTGTGAATTTGCACAGTTTTAAAAAGCAGGTGAAACATGATATTATGATAGCAGCTGCACTGATGTAGAAATTTAGTATGTCTACACCAGCTGTACCTCACAGATCAATGTATATGGTACATGACCAGTTACAGATAATATTCCTCCTTAGGTTTGACTTCTGGGTCACCACTTACAGGAAAGTGAGCATATCAGAAAGACTTGTTTCTCCAAGACGTTCTTGGTATCTAGGCAGGATCTAGATACCAAGAAGAAGCCCAAATCAGAAGAAGCCCAAATCCTGGTCAGGGTTTTGATTTTCCACCAACCTTAGGGTGTGTGAAAACCATGCCTTACTGGGGCAGTTCCTAACTGGAACAGGTCTCAAATGTCTTCACTACCCTCCTGCATTCCCTGGGCTTGTGCAGTCTGGGGACACAGGATGGCAGCCCTCCATATCCACAGATTCTGCATCCAGGGATTCAACTTTCTGTGGCTTCAAAAGGTTTTTGAAAATTCCAAAAAACAAAGTTCAATTATGCCATTGTATATAAGGGACATAATTTCACTATGCATTTGCATATAATGGGATGAGCATTTGGTATCCACAGGTGGAGAATGGGGAGTTCTACAACCAAACCCTTAGTCAACGGATGTTCCCCAACACAAGGTAGCCCTAACATTAGACAGAGTGATGTAGCTGCCTCAGGAAGTAAATTTGGGACAGCAAGACAAGCATGTAATTCTTTAGTGCTATTATTGCATTTTTACTTGCAGCAGAAGGACACCTGCGGGATTTACTGTCTCATGTGCCAAAACTATTCACTGTGTACCTCAATTTAGATGAGTGAGTGATGATGCCACTAGCTGCTCTGCTTCAGGCAGAAAAATGCCTTGGGCTGGCTTTGCTGGAGCAAACTGCCATTTTTTCTTTCAGTTGGCTTTGATTTCTTGAAATATTCCTCCCTTTAATGTATAAGTGTTCCTGTT
This sequence comes from Anolis apletophallus, assembly GCA_030556195.1. Taxonomy (NCBI): domain Eukaryota; kingdom Metazoa; phylum Chordata; class Lepidosauria; order Squamata; family Anolidae; genus Anolis; species Anolis apletophallus. Next base: position 130,431,761 of record JARBWK010000003.1, on the reverse strand, counting down.
TTCTCATCTCCCTACAGGCATCTCAAGTCCTTAAAAAGCACAGTGAAATCCTATTCTATAAGCATATTCTCTTCAGTAAAATAATTATGATTTGAACACAGTGTAAAGAAATAAGAGAGTATACCTATTACAGAGAAAAGAATAGTTTCACTGAAAACTGCAAAAATGAATTATTTTCTGCATTTAAATTAGTCTTGCTTTATAGCTGAAATCAGCAAGGGCTCTAAGGACTGGAAGCAGTAATATGTCATTAAATCAGTACCTGTCTCCGTTGCCAAGATCTTGGATCTGAGCCTCCATTTGATTTCTCAAGTGGACTGGTGGACAATTAATGACTTTTTCATAGATAGAAAGGATCTCAACTGAGTTCTCACAGCATGTACTAAAATATGACTTTGGATGTCCTCTTTTGCCAATTTTCTTGGCATCTGCTGTGGAAAAGAAATCATCCAAAAGCCCTGTGGCAAGAGCAGTATAATAATTGTGTGCCACAGTTTTCAATAGAAAAGGGATATTAGTAGCCAGGGAATGTTGGGTGAATTTTAATTAGAGGGTTGGACTCTTGTCTGATTTCTAAGGGGAGATTAATGTAGCAACTATTTAAAATGGGCAGGTAAAGATATTTTCTCTTGGATCTTGTTTTGAGGAACCACCAATTAATAGACAAAAAATTGTATTATGCAATTATTTGTAGAGAAATGAAACCAAATGGGAATTTTACAGCTAGAAAGTAAATTAGCTTTAGATGGCCCTTCAGAAAAGTAATGGAAAGATATACAAGGGAAGGAAATTCCAGAAAGCCCCTGTGCACAAAAAAAAAAGGAATTTTTTAAACACATTTTAACACATTTTCCCTGAAGATTCTTGACAATGTAAAACAGTGTCTTCTAGATCTCTAAAACCATGTAGTGGATTCTTGTGCATATCTTGTTAATTTCATTGATATACAAAGCAACCCGTAACAATTTCCAGTAAACTTCACAGCCTAGCTGTGACCATTTCAGTTTATTTTATTAAGTTTACAGCCCATCTATCTCTCAAAGAGGCTCACACCAAGCCAAGAACAAACTACACTCTTTTTTTAAAAAAACAAAACAAAACAACAACAACCCTATTTGATAAACAATTTTTTTAAAAAAAATTACATAAACAGACAGTATCCTCCAAGAGTTCAAAACACATTAGAACATCTCAAAAATGTAAAAATATAGAAACAAGTTGTTAGTCATTGAAATTGATGCAATATGCAAGTTATGTGTTCCTTGTCATCTGGCCTAGTCAACAAACTAGCTACAGCATTTAGGATCTGCTGCAGTTTTCAAAGAACTCCCTAAGTAATATATAGTATATTACAGTGATACAAGTGGGGAGCAGTGAAATATGTGTCACTATACCAGTATCTTTGAACTCATTGTGTTAAAGAAAGACCAGGCACAGAAAATAGATCTAAAGGGCCATTTCCTAACCTATTTATTTATAACTTCTGGAACCATCTGTGAATGAAAACATTGTTAAGGGAAACTAACCTGTAAAGACTTAACTCTTGTGTTATTAGCTACTGAGTGAGAACTGTTCTTGGGCCTGGCGTCTCTCTCTCTGACCACCTCCCAGGACATACGAGCACCATAGATCCTGAAGCCCAACCAAATTTCTTTGGCTGCACCTCTCGGCAATCACACTCCCTCCCAAACCTCATAGTTTTTCAAGAGTGAAAACCCTGATTCTAGTCCTAAGGGCAGCCTCTTATTGCAGGTCCCCATCCCTCAAAACTTGTAGGAACTATTATTTCACTTATTCAGTGCCAAGGGAACTCATTTAAGTGACTCCACTACTAAGCCAATTATCACACTCAACCAAAACAGTGTGGGTAGGCGACAAAACCCCCAAGGAATTATTGGGGGAGAAATATCTTACCTGGCCCATAAGCAACCAGTTTCTACTTACACTGCCCAGAGGGGGGGGAGGTGTCACAAGATGAATGATGGACCATTGAAGGTGTGGATCAACTTTAAATAGCTTGCCAATCTAACCAGTGAAGCTAGCCATCCCCAACCAAGTTTGGCCTCCTTCATGTGGGCCTTCAAGTGCCCACCCGTGTCTTAGGTTTCACCTGCCAGTGGTAGCAGTATGTGTGTGTGTGATTTGTCTCAGTGAGTTTCCATGGGCAACTGGGGATTTGCACCCTGAGCTCCAGAGTCCAGTATGCAAGCCACTATACTAGGCCTGTTTGATCAAGGAAAAAATGGTTCAAAACTCGTATAGCATGTAAGGGGCACTGGTGATTCAATTCCGAAGTAATTTCTGAAATTTTCCAAAAAAAAGTCAGAATTTTCTGAATTTTCCAAAATTTCCAAATTGCTTCGTTAATGATAGGCACGATTGCGCAATACGCGAAAAGCTGCAAACGGGACAGGCAAAACTTGGGGGAGATTTCTTGTTTCCAAAAGTACAATGTGTAACCCAATGCCAACAAAGGGGCCTCCAAACTTTTATTGTGTGGTTCTCCAAGGAAATTATGAGATTAGGAGATTTCTAGTTTCCAAAAGTACAATGTGTAACTTCATGCAGAGAAAGAGGGTTCCAAAGTGGTATTTTGTGTTTCCCCAAGGAAATTATTTGCAGATTATAGGAGATTTCTTCTTCCCAAAAGTACAATGTGTAACCCCAAGCAGACAAAGAGGGCTCCAAAGTGGTATGGTGTGGTTCCCCAAGGAAATTATTAGCAGAAAATGGGATTTCCAAAGTCCAAAGGGACTTTCTGGGATCCCAAAATCCAAAGTGTAACCCAAAGGGGATTGAGGCCTGTTGAAAGTTAAAATCACTGCTTCAAAAAAAGAAAATAATCAGTGGCAGGCAAGAGAAGAACACTTCTCCCAGCTGCCCTGCCCTTCTTCTCTCCCCACACACAAGGAAGCCTCGCAGGCAAGGGGCCTGCTACTAGCCGTTCTCCCCAATTTGTTCCCTTCCCAAGCGGGGGCACCTTTCCCACCCAAGCAGCCTGCCTAGTCCCTTCCCATTCGCATCCCCAGCTTGCAATGAGCCCATAAGGCACACGCGAGTGAGGCCTAAAAATGACAGAAAAGTTAGCCTCTAAAATATTCCCATTGGTGGCAATGGACTAAATATTTTGGCATGAAAACAGAAAATGGCATGAAAACAGCATGAACCCCCCCCCCCCCGAATTCGGGAATCTCTCTAAAAATGGATCAGAGAATCAGCCAGAAAACAGACACTGAAAACAGCATAGGGTTTTTGCCGAATTGCACACTCCTAATCTCTAATATTAATCTCTCTCTAAAAGAGAAACATCAAAAAGAAACATTTTCATTGTCAATACTGGGTGCCCAAGAACTTGATATTAAATTATCGTACCAATATTTTTACAGGTTATGTGCTGAATTAGCAAATTACCACTCTCTTCATGTTTTGTCAAATTCCACTGACAAAGAGTATATCTACACTGTAGAATTAATGCAGTTTGACACTACTTTAACTGCCATGGCTCAATGCTAGGAAATCCCAGGAGCTGTATTTTGATGAGGTACCATCACTACAGCATCCACAATTTAATAGCATTGAGTCATGGCAGATAAAGTGATGCATTAATTTTGCAGTTCGGAGGCATTCACAGATTGTAAATAGCACATACCACAATTATCATTTAAAAACCTTAATGCTGAAAGGTTAATAGGATTTACCCAAGCCTGAGGGGAAAATCTGTATTATATTGGTACCATTTTTATCACAACCTTTAATTATTTAATCCATACATGAACTAAAAGAAGATTACAAAGAAAATAGAGAGTTTTAGAGTGTATTTTCATTCTATTTTACATCCAGATGACACAAAAATGTGCATCTCCTTTGATGAACTACCAGACAGTGAAATCTTCTAGAGACCTGAGTGACATCATTCTGTGTTTGTGCTAAATTTGAAGATGACCCTGCCTTTGTAAAGATTGTGGTTTTGTTTTCAGGCTAGGTTGACAGCTAGCAAGCCTAGAAAGCAAGTGACATGTTTTGAAATTACTAACACTAAGATGTAGATGGAAAATTATCAACAACTTGTAGAGCTTGTATTGCTATTGTACTCAATTATGATATTGATTTTAAACAATCAAACTGATCAAAGTTGAAGGCATCTACATTTTGCAAATAAGTATTATTATGGGGTGGCCAACAAAAATGGCTTATCTGAAACATAGAATAAAAATTTGCTGGTTATCTTCAGGGACTGGATATAAGCCAAAAATCAAATATTTAGAATTTTTCATTAGATCTAGTTCTGTGGGTTTGACACAAATTTCACTATTCATACCTTTACCATGACAATTGCTTGAAAAGACACACTTCCTGCTTTTTAATGTGAGGATGATTCCATGTTGCAATTCATGTTTTAGATTATTTATTCAACTGATTAATGAAATAAAGATTGTTTTTCTAATGGAGAGATAAAGAATATATCCCAAAATTTTATCTCAAGTCCCATATCAGTTTATGACTATCCAAAATCTTATATATCTCAGGGGACATCAAAATGATTACTGTATTTTCACTGTATAAAAGTTTGAAATGACATTCAGTGTTCAAGGCATGTTCCATACTTTTTTTTTTGAAAAATAGTGTTTATTGATTTTCACACAAAGGATTAAAAAGGACACACATACCAGCACTCCACATAAAGCGCTGTTGACGTACATAAGACAAAACAGTTCTATACAAACAGACACTACATGAGTACTTCCCACCTACAGACCCGCGTCCTGTAGCCCCCTACTTGGGGTTACCTATAGTCAGTTCTCCTGTTGTAATTACAAATAAACCGATGTTAAGTAAATTGTTAAATGCTGATATTGGAAGTATCAAGATTTCAGATCATGCTCTGGTGTCAATTGAGATTGCTTTGAAATGTGATTATGATAAAATGAGGAGGTGGAGACTGAATACAAGAATTTTGAACCATAGAGAGATTGTGGATAGAGTGAAATCAGAACGGCAAGAAACTTGGGATTTTAATGGAAGGGAAGTATCAAAAGGAGTATTATCGGACACAATGAAAGCGGTGGCGAGAGGGTTATGTATAAAAGAGACAATTAATCTTAAAAAAAGGCAAGAAGAAAGGAAAAAGAATTTAGAAAAAGAAATAGATGAGTTGGAAAAAAAGTATATAATAAAGAGAGAGACACAAATTTATGCAAGGTTGAGAGCCAAAAAAGAGGAATTGGAAAAAATGGAAATAGATGAAGTACAAGAAAATTTAATATATTTAAGGAGGGAATTTTTTGAATTTAATAATAAGAACCCAAAGATGTTAGCCAAATCCACACAAAAAAAAGAAAATGGAAGGTATAATAAGTACGATAAAAGATAAAACGGGTAAAACGTAGATCTATGAAAGAAAAATTGAAGGTTTTTGAAGAGTTTTACAAGGAATTATACCAAACAAAAGCCAGCTCCATAGAAAAGAATAGGAAATATGTGGAGGAAAATTGGGAGAGTAGGTTGGAGGAGAATGACAAAGAAATGTTGGAACAACCTATTAAGAGGATGGAAATAGAGGAAGTTATTAAGAATTTAAAAGTTGGGAAGGCTCCAGGTCTGGACGGTTTGGGAACATAATATTATAAAAGCTTCGGAGATGTATTGATTCCAAAACTATTAGAACTGTACAATGGAATAATGAAAGGAGAAAATATCCCAGGATCATGGAGGAAGTCATTGATAATATTAATACCAAAACCCGATAGAGATTTAACAGACCCAGGGTCATATAGGCCCATATCACTAGTTAACCAAGATGCAAAGATTCTATCTGCTATAATAGCCAATAGAATGAATAAATGTATGTACAAATATATAAAAAAGATCATTGTGGGTTTGTAAAAGGAAGACAAATGTCAAACTTGATAGGGAAAGTATTAAATAAAATTTGTGTGGTTCAAGAGAGGAATATAAAAGTAGGGATATTATCATTAGATATATTTAAAGCTTTTGATTGTGTGGAATGGCGGGCTTTAAGCGAGATTATGAACAAATTTGGAATGGGAAGTAGAATAAAAGGTTTACTAGAACAATATTATTCAAGAAATTCAGCAGTAGTAAATATAAACGATGGGGTGACAAAAGAAATAAAAGTGACAAGGGGAACAAGACAAGGATGCCCTCTATCACCAATTCTGTTTGCGATGGTGATAGAACTATTTGCAAATGCCATTAGAAACGATAAAAACTTAGAAGGGGTAGGAATAAAGGAAAAGCTGAAGGTGAGTTTATTTGCAGATGATACATTGTTATTTATTGAAAATATAGTAGGTAAAATGGATAAAATAAAGGACCATCTAGATAAATTTGGGGAATCAACGGGTCTACAAGTTAATTGGAATAAGTCAGAAATGATGCTATTTAATTATACAAAGAAAGAAGAAAAAGATTTTATAGAACAAAGAAAAATGGGAATTAGATTAAAGAACAAATTAAAATACCTTGAGTAATAATAACAAAAGATTTAAAAGAAATGGAAGAGGTAAATGTAGTAGCATTGAGAAAAGAGGTTCAAAAAAATTAACAGAGTACAAAAGTATACATTTATCTTGGTTTGGAAAGATAGCATTAGTAAAAATGAAAATACTCCCAAAGCTAAATTTCATATTTAGAATGCTGCCACTTCAAATTACAGAAGAAGAACTAAACAGATGGCAACAAATGATAAATAAATATTGTAATGGTAATAAAAGAAATAGATTAAACAAACAGTTATGGTATAAATCGCAAAAAGAAGGAGGTTTAGCACTCCCTAACATTAAAAAATATTATGAAGCGAGTAGATTGAGATTGGTTATAGAAGGAATCATTTAAAAAGATGGTGTAGAATGGCTAAGAATGTACTCAGGAAAAGTGGAAGAAGAAATATGGAATTTTTTTAAAAAACAGTTCACAAGAAAAGAAATTCGGGAAATTAGAAACCCAATGTTAAGTAATATATTAGAAGTATGGAATAAATATAGGAGATTGTTAATAATGGATGGTTCAGTGATAACCCCAATTGTATTGGAAAAGAAATTTCCAAAAAATGTAAAGCAAGTAATAGATAAAAAAACTAAGGGAAAAAATCTAGATAAAATAGGGGACTGGATAAAGGTTGGAATGAATAAGGAAATGATTATGGAAGAATTTAGAGAAATAAAATTGACATGGTTCCACTGTATACAATTAGAGCAATGGTTTAAAAACTGGGAAAAAATAATAAAAAAGGAAATAACTTTAACCAATTCGAACAAATAATACAAAATGGGAGGGTTGTAGAAGAGCACGGAAACTTGAAAGGAATAACTAGTAAAGTATATAAGATAATAATGGAAATAAAGGAAGGAAAAACAAAAAATAATACCCTTAAGGAGGTTTGGGAAGAAGATTTAGGGATAAAAATGAAGGAAACAGAGTGGCAACAATTATAGAGACAAAGACATTAAAAAATTTATCAATAAGGGTTAAAGAAAATTATTATAAGTTAATATGAAAATGGTACTTTACACCAGTAAGAATAGCAAACATAAATAAAAATTACTCAAAAAATTGCTGGAGAGGATGCCAAGAAACAGGAACATATATACATATGTGGTGGCAATGTAAATATGTAAGTAAATTTTGGGCGGAAGTATTTAGAGAAATAGAAGATATAATGAATATTAAAATTGAAAGAACTCCTAGTATAGCCTTATTATCATTATATAATAATAAACAATTGGGGGGAAAAGATAAAGATGCAATAACAAACCTATTAACAGTAGCAAGATTGCTTATAGCAAGGAACTGGGAAAAAATGAATATACAAATAGAGGAATGGTACAAGGAAGTGTGGAAATTGGCAATAAATGACAAGTTAACATGTATATTAAAAGTAAAAAGAGGTATATGGAAACAAAGTGATTTTGATGAGGTATGGAGAAAATTCATCGAAAAAGGACTAAAAAAGAAAGAAAGCAAGTTACCTCCAAAAGAAGAAATGAAATTTTGGACAAATGATATGTAAAAGCTATGGCTTGGGAAGGGGGGAGCACAGTGGTGAGGGATACAAAAATGTATAAGAAAAATAATGGCAGATGCCAAAGAGTTAAGTATTGTATTGTAGTTAGTAATGAACAACATGAATCTGCTGTAAAATAGACATTGTATAATAAATTTTAAAAAATAAAAAATACAGTACCCACAAAAAAACCTATAAATCCCAGCAACTACAACTCACCAAAAAAACAAATAAACAAATAAACTGATGTATTTTATCATGGCATCATAACATATAGCCAAAGTCCTTACATAGCCTGTGATGCAAAATTTGCCCATCCTTCAAATTTATTTTGTTTTAGGAACATCACCACCCTCTTCCAGTCTGTGTTCTTGCGATTATCTGTTTGTGCCAGTTTTTGAGTTAGCTTGGCCATTTTCATGATCTCGGTAAGCTTAGCAGACCATCGATGCTCGGTGTGACGGCTTCTTTCCAGGACCTTGCCAGGGTCAATCTGGCTGCAGTAATACAATACACAAAGATTCTTTCAGTATTTCTATCAACATCAAAATCCAGCAGGCCCAATAAGAAATATTCTGGTTTTAATTGAACCTTCAAATTCAGCATGTTAACCATTGTCTTATGAAGTTTGGCCAAAATTTTTGAACTAATTTACAGTTCCACCATAGATGTATAAGGCTTCCCACCTCCGATTTACATTTCCAGCATAGATGGCTATAGTTTTTGTTATAGCAAGCAATTTTTTGGGGTGTATGGTACCACCTATGAAATATTTTTATATTATTTTCCTTTAGATCGTAAGAGTATGTGTAGCCCCAATGTACAGTACTTTCCATATCCTTTCCCACCGAGCAAGGGGGACTTCATGACCGAAGTCTTGAGCCCACCTTACCATGCAGGTTTATATTACTTCCTGCTCGGTTTTTACTTCGAGCAGTTTTTGGTATAATATAGTTAGTTTCTTTGTTTATTTCTGTAGTATTTTGTCCCAGAATTGTTGCTTTTTCACAAGACCTAGAACTTTATCTCTATTAAAGATCTCTCTTATTTGTAAGTAATGTAGCCAGTTCATGGTACCATCTAGATCTCTTAACTCTTTAAAATCTTTTAGTATCCATTCCTTATTTTCTTCTATAAGTATGTCACTATACCTTAACCACTCCCTCCTCCCATATTGTCTCCTGAAGAAGGCTTCCTGCGGAGATAAGGCATGTTCCATACTTGAAGACATTGCAAAGTGAGAGCACTTGAATCTATAATGGTTGAAAAGTGTAATGCAAAGAAAACATTGGGGTAGCTGCAATTATTCCAGGACAGACCAAGTCAAACAACCAAACTCCCTCTTCATACATTTGAAATTTCTTCAGCTTGAAATGGCAGTAATGTTTATGGCAGCTAGGAAGTCTTGATATGAGCAACACATGTGAGAAATGGGGTCCCTATATATTTTAATGATCCATGAATCAGGGCAGTAATTTTCAGTGGCATCCAGACATATATTTATGATTGTGCATTACAAGCTATATTTAGTAGTGCAATATACAACCTTATCCTGTTAAGCCTGGAGATAAGTTGTTCTGGAATTTTTTAGATTAGGAAAGTAAAATACCAACCAATGGACCTGTATTCTGCAGTGTGGCACATTTTCAGTTACTTCCTCATAAGACTTTTATAAGACGGAATACTTGGAAGTAACTGTCTACAAATAATGATTTGCTTGTAATTAATTACAGTCTTCCAAGATCTTAAGGTTATAACGTAATGGTTGACATCACTCCTTTTTATTTTAATTAATTTGGCCTTACTAAATGAGAGAGGAGGAATATCATATGGTTCAAGTGCTGGCACATGATATATCTTGTACCTCTGTTGTTGAATTTTTCTGTGTTGAATTTTCCTGCATGCCCAACACAGCTATCCCCAGATGTTTTCAGATGGTGCTAGATGGTACATTGAACAACTGGATGCAAATATATTACAATATGGTTCATAGATTTTAATCTCTTGGGAAGAAGTAGAGAGTATCATAAGCCTTAAACCTAAGCCATGGTAGCAAGATCATGATGGCCTGATCCATTCGTAGTTCTCCCTTCTTTCTTAAATGCAAAAGTATTTCTATTCCAATGCCAATCCTTTTCTCTATCAGTTCAAAGCTCTGTGTATGTCACCTTCAAACCCTGTCAATATCATTCAAAACCCTGTGTAAATCTCCCAGATGCAAGCCTCTGGTTTTTTTGATATGTTCCCTGGCAGGCCCCTTCACAGCCTCCTTCCACAGTTTCTTGGGCCATGATTAGCTACTGGCTTCTTTGTACCATCTTACATTACTTTTCCTTAAAGAAAAATATCCCTTAAGAATCCGAATATGAAGGAAGGTGGATGAGCAACCCACACAACAGAGAGTAATGGAATGTATCTGTGAAAAGTTTAAAGTCCCATTGATTTCGGGAAGCCAAATGGATGATTGTTATGCCACTCTAGATTATTTTTTCTGAATCTATCCAACCCTGACATTATCCAAGAGGGGACCTGGGACTTTGATTAATCTCTCCCATCAGTATTGATATCTGAAACAGACACCTTCTGGAAAACAGCATAAGCTTTAATATGAGGAAATTGCATATTTATATATCTATGCTCAAAGTTGCATTCTGCCATAACAATCTGCAGAGTTTATCACAATTCTGTGAAATAATTAGAAGATAAAGCTTTCACTAAATGTCTTATATCTGTTCTTTATAATGCAGTACAAATAAGACATAGCTAATGGAATGTGGTAGAAACAATGAAAATGTAATAAAATACGAATAAGATTTCACACACGAGCTTATCAGCTCAAATGAGATTTTTATAAAGACTTGCTTTCATGGGATGAAAGCGAATAAGATCTCATATTCATCTTCTTTCTTCTTTGGGAAATAAAAACAAATTCTGAATGTTAATTTTTGACCTCCTCTCCCCACACTGTCAACCATGAAAAGGTAACCCACACTTCTTTCATTATGAAAAGACTAGAACAGCTGTTCTTGACCTGTGGGTCCCCAGATGTTTTGGCCTCCCAGAAATCCTAACAGCTGTTAAACTGGCTGGAATTTCTGGGAGTTGTAGGCCCAAACACCTGGGGGTCTATACAGATTGAGAACCACTGGACTAGAACTTAATGAGACCAGGCTCCTACAATTTTATAATCACATATTAGTAAAATAAGGCCAAGTTTCATATCTCTAGGTCAATTGCATCAAGGTAAACAAAGTTGAGTTCCATTAAGAAATACTAGACACTAAAGGCTGCATTTTAGAGGAAAATACAATCAGTCCCCAGGTTACAGAAATCCAACTTCTTATATGACTCATAGTTAAGAACAGGGGGGAAACCAACAGGGAGTGAAAGGAAGGGACATTCACTCCTGAAAGTGTTATCATGGGGAAAAGGTGAAGCTTTCTCACCAATCATTGCCTTGATTCCTCATGGGGAAAAGGCAAAGTATAAAAAAAGTTTATTATTATTATTATTATTATTTTACAGTCACAGCAATTTAAACTGCCCTTTTGTACAAGTGAATTGAACTCCAACAGGAGCCTGATAAACCACTGAATGAGTAATGCAAAAAAATCATTCACACATAAACTACACCACCCTCTTCAAGAACATAATGAAGAAGCTAAGTTGGTCCATGTCTGCTGTTGCGCAGGAATCGATACTAAAAGTCAGGGGATGTACAGGCAGTCCCTGAGTTACAAACATCTGACTTACAAATGACTCATAGTTAAGAATGGGGGTGAGGCACCAGGAAGTGAGAGAAATATTTATTTAAGAAATAATTTTTATCAGTTTACAAGTCAACGAAGAAAATAGGAGAAATTATTACAGTTTTTAAAAATTATTTTAAAATTAAAAGGTTGAATTAGATGGGGATGAGTGTGGAAGGTCTATTGGGGTATCTTAAAATACATGACTAAAACTACATAGGGACAATTTGAGATATGAAGAAAAGTAAAAAAGAAAAAGATTGACTTCCAATCTTATCCTCTATAGCATAAATTGTCCAAATGTAATTCCTTATAATTCTGCTGTCCCCTCTTCATTTCTTCTGATCGGAGAACAATTGTTCTTTTTGTCTTCACTCTAATTCTATTATCAATTGCATTTTTCCTTGTATCATATATTCTTTCACTACTGTCCAGTTGGTTGTTACTATATTTCCAGATGTACACTGGGATAGTAGTTGGGTTAATTTATTCATAGTTATTATAGCAATTATTTATGACATCCAATGTTCTATGGCTGGTATTTCTTTTGTTCTCCTTTTTTTTGCATAATTGATTCTAGCCGCAGAAGGGAAATTCACTTTTAGAAGAGTTATCATGGGAAAAAGATGTTTCCACTGAAGCTTTCTCACCAGGTGGCGAGGTGTATCCGCTGAAGCTTTCTCCTCGTTGAGAGAAGATATGGTGGCCATGTATAACTATGTGAGAGGAAGTCATAGAGAGGAGGGATCAGGCTTGTTTTTTGCTGCCCTGGATACTAGTTACCTGGAAACTACAGGAAAGGAGATTCCATCTGAACATTAGGAAGAATTTCCTGACTGTCATAGCTGTTAAGCAGTGGAACTCTCTGCCTCAGAGTGTGGTGGAGACTCCTTCTTTGGAGGCTGTTAAACAAAGTCTGCATGGCCATTGCTAAAAAAACCCATTGTTTTAAAAAAAACTTTGAAAAATTCTGAAAAATTTGTGGATGAGTGAAAAATTATGAAACTTGACAGGCAAAGAGTATAAATGTGTTCTACTATTGTAGCAAGTTTCACCCCAATAATAGTCATTTTATTTTATATGCCTGCACTAAACTACATTTCCCAGAATGCATTGGGCAGCAGCAGCAAATCATGGTGTTTAATCAGCCTATCTATATATATTTTTTTCTTGCGTCCGTGCAATGTCATATATAGACAACGAAACTATGGCTCGCAGAACCACCAAACTCAACAACCGCATTACCCATAGGACAAGGTACAGACAACGCCAAAAACCCCGGCACTACGTACCTCACAACACCCACAAAAACCAGCCCACAAAAACTGACAATGGAACTCCCACCCCGGCCTCTCCGCTGCCAGCGCTAATGTTTAGAATGTTCGCACATTGCAGCCAGAGTGCCTCCTCCGCCTCCTCCTTCAATCAGGAAGAGCAGCAGGGGGGCGTGGAAAGAGGAGGGGAAACGCCCCCCTCCCCCAGCCTCTCCCACCTCCTTCTGCACACACCCCGCCATCCCGGTAAGGAAGAGCGGCGGGGGGGCCTGGCAGGAGGAGGGGACATGCCCCCCCAGCCCCTCCCACCTCCTTCCGCGCACCCCCCTGCCGTCCCGGTAAGGAAGAGCAGTGGGGGGGCCTGGCAGGAGGAGGGGACATGTCCCCCTCCCCAGCCCCTCCCACCTCCTTCCATGCACCCCCCCGCTGTCCCGGTAAGGAAGAGCGGTGGGGGGGCGTGGCAGGAGGAGGGGACACGACCCTCCCCCCAGCCCCTCCCACCTCCTTCCATGCACCACCCCGCCATCCCGGTAAGGAAGAGCGGCGGGGGGGCCTGGCAGGAGGAGGGGACACGCCCCCTCCCCCAGCCCCTCCCACCTCCTTCCGCGCACCACCTCGCCATCCCGGTAAGGAAGAACGGTGGGGGGCCTGGCAGGAGGAGGGGACACGCCCCTTCCCCACAGCCCCTCCCACCTTCTGCGCACCCCCCACCATCCCGGTAAGGAAGAGCGGCGGGGGGGCTGGCAGGAGGAGGGGACATGCCCCCCTCCCCCAGCCCCTCCCACCTTCTTCCATACCCCCCCTGCCGTCCCGGTAAGGAAGAGCAGCGGGGGGGCCTGGCAGGAGGAGGAGACACGCCCCCCTCCCCGCAGCCCCACCCACCTCCTTCCGCGCACCCCCCACCATCCCGGTAAGGAAGAGTGGCAGGGGGGGCATGGCAGGAGGAGGGGACACCGGCAGGGGCAGGGGATGAGGGAGAGAGGGGGCTGGGCTGAGGAGGAGCAAGCAAGCCAGCTACTCCTTAGCCCCTCCTCCTCCGCTTCCTCCTTCCGCCGCCCCCTTCGGTGTTCCTGAACACCAGCAGGGGATGGAGGGAGGGAGGGGGCCGGGCCGCCGAGGAGGACGAACCGGAGGAGGGAGGAGACAGAGGCTGGCCTAGAGGCGGAGGAGACAAAGAGGGAGGAAGAACCGGGTGGGGAAGGCAGCTGCCCACGGTCAGGGAGGGAAAGGGAGGGGGGAGGAAGGAAGGAAATGAGGGGCAAGAAAGAGAGGAAGAGAGAGAGATACAAAGAGAGAGAGAGAGACAGAGAGATATACAGAGAGACAGAGAAACAGAGAGAAAGAGAGAGAGATAAAGAGAGAAAGAAAGATAGAGATATAAAGAGAGAGAAAAACAGAGAAAGAGAGACAGAGAAAAATAGACAAAGAGATACAGAAAGAGAGAAAAAACATACACAAACATATACACATACACACACAAACATCACCACACACATACACACACATATACATGAAAACATGCACACATACACACATGTACATGCACATATACATAAGAACACACACATAAACATTATACACATATAAACACACATACACATCAGCACACACATACACACATATACATACAGACATGCACACATACATACACTCATATAAACATGCACATATACATAAGAACACAAACATACACAAAATACACATACACATATACACACAAACATCAGCACACATATACACACACACACCATGTGGGTAGACGGGGATAGCCACAGACGATGGCACAGCAACGCGTGCAGGGTACAGCTAGTAATAAATGAAATCATAGAATCTGCAGAGAGGGCTAAAGTAAGTAAATATTAGTATAAATCTATGCTAAATTGTAGATATGAGGTTGGGTGTCAAGGGGAAGCATATTAATTGAACATCAGGAGGGTTTGGATTATGCCTTTCTGCCTGGAAGAAGGGGGGTCAGTCTAGATCAGGCATGGGCAAACTTCAGCCCTCCAGGTATTTTGAACTTCAACTTGCACAATTCCTAACAGCCAGTTAGACGTCCTTGGTCTAGATGTCCTTTGATGGTGTCTGTACTATGATTTCTGTTCCTGGGTTATAAATGCATATCAGATATTTACATTATGATTCACAACAGTAGCAAAATTACAGGTATGAAGTAGCAACGAAAATAATTTTATGGTTGGGGGTCACCACCACATGAGGAACTGTATTGGGGTCGCAGCATGAGGGAGGTTGAAAACCACTGTTCTAAGTGATTCTAACATTATACTAACAGTGGAGCATTCTGTTCCACCAAAGCTAAGTAAGCTCTTGAGTCTAAAAGATAACTTGTCCAAGCTATAAATGCCTAAACGCATAATGTAGAAGAAAAGAAACACACACAAAAAAGAGAAATCTTCCCTTGAATTGTCCCCCTTTTCTCTTGGAAGCAATTTTATTCCTTAGCAGGTCTACCCTTGTCCATTCTAATTTGATCCATAATCCTCATTTGCATTCCAGTGGTCTACAATAATAGATAGTAGTTGTGCTGCTGTCAATATAACAGTATATCATTTGCTGAATGTTTTCCTCCTAGGGCAAAGATCAAGACTTTTAGACCATATATAAGTCTGTATGCTATTGTGGTGAGCATACAGATGGTAATTAGCTGCAAAGGCAGACTATTATCATTACAATGAATGCATTGGTTTGGAGATTTTTAAAAATCCATGGAAGTTGAGTAAGACATTTTTTTACATATCTCAAAAGAGATAAATTAAGATTACACCAAAAGATTACACAGTAAAGTTGTAGAATTATAGGCCAAGAATGAAAAAGCTGAAAGCAACAAGGGACTGGTAAATAAAAGAATTAGCTCTTCGCCCCTCACCCCCCTAACTTTTAAAAGAATGACCTCCCTAGGATGGAGAGAAGAAAGTCAAAGCAAACTCATTCATGCTAGCAACATGTGTGTGTTTCTCACCTTTCTTTTGACATTAGGTAGGAATTTCTCTCAGTAGTCTGTCAGGCAACAATGTAATTGAAAGACCTGTCTGGCCTTTCCATCAGTCAGTATCTTGTCCACAAAAAAGTGGGGGGGGGGGGAGGAGAAGCTGGGGCTGTAACACACTGCTGAGAGTGCCATGGGACCTGTGTTCAAAGTTTTCCTTTTCACTGAACTGTAGCCTGTCATCTTGAAATGACATTGCACATCACTCAGAACAGTGATGACAAAGCAGCTACTGTATAATGTCAGCATGTGTTACAGCTTGCCTTTAAACTTAATGGAATTCTGCATTAAACCCGTGTGTCTGTCAGCACTGTCAGCAGAAAGTATCTCGCCTCTTCTCTTCCCAGTCTCTCATTCACATACACAAAACCACCATTAGAGCTAGAAAGTCTCCCCAAAGAAAGAAAAGAGGGAGGAGGGGATACAGCCAGGAGGAGATGTGGAACATGTAAACAATATTGATAAATACATACCACTTGTTATATTAGTGATGTACCATTTTAAATCATAAGAACAGAATGGATAAAAATGGGGCAAGATTATATACTGGCATAGAATGCTGTGCAAATTAGAAATCTCAATGCTTCCTCTTTCCTTCTGTTTATATCACAATAAAGATTTGTCTTGAAGACAAAGACAGAATCATGGTTCCTTTCCTTTAGCAGCTATGAAAGACTATCATATTCATTTATCAAATGATGATTGGAAAAGCAAGTGAAGACTTGTCTGCATGAGTGAACTATCAGGGATCGCATGTTCCAATTTTCACATCACAGCATTAGCACTTTTCCATGGAAAAAGCTCACACAATCAGATTTCAGTCACTGAGTGTGAAGTAATGACTTTATATGGTTCATTTTAACTTCATTTCAGTTTTCCATCTCAGAACCGAACAATGCCAAGACAGATTTGTGAATGCCCAACTCAAAGCAGGGTTCTTTCTGAACTGACCAAAGAGATGAGAATTCTCATCAAGATTGATTATCTGTTTGTTTTAGAATTGCCTTTCCAAAAAACTGAATACAGAAAACACTAGAGTAGCGAAAGAGGATGACTACATTGATCTAATTCTGAAATAATGTATGCCCTACTTTTCCCCTCCCATAAAATGAGTTGATCAATGTGTCTTCCAAAATATTTTTTAAACATAGCAAAAATAACAAATCATCAAAATTCAATATAAATTATAAGCAGCACAGACTAAAATGCAAAGCCCTTATATTAACAGTATTTGTCCAGGATCCTAGTAGTGATTTACAAGTATCTAGGGGCACGCCTACATTGGCTGCTGATTCTTGGGCCAGTCGGGAGCATAAATCCTCCAGACTAGCCCCAGAGGTGGCCACACACACACACACACACACACACAACCAATCCTGCTGTGGCACAGAATTGGCACTCACCATTGTCTAACCAGACTGATACCACATCGGCCTTGCTGGACTGTCACCTCATCCTCTATGTTACTGCTGCCACTCCCAATGAGCATTGAGCTCCATCCAAGCTCCTGATCATTAGGATGCCCTGTTCAGACATTAACCAGAGTCATCTATGCAACCAGAAAGAAGGTGAGGGTTATATTCCTATCCTGATCACACAGGTCTTATGTTAGTGTCAGATTGGGGCACCTTGATCTAGTTGTTCACACTCATGTAGGCACAATCTAAGTACAGCTTAAGTACAGACAAGTCCCTCTTTGGGTGGGTTACAGGGGACTCTTTTCCTGCTCTTGTGTTCCATTCAAAATCTCCCATGACCTAGCAGCTGTCAAACTCATGTTGCCCCTCCTCCTTCTCAGAGGGTTCACACCATGATAATGAGGGTATTATGATGTCCTGGAGAAGAAACGGTGGGTGGATTCAATGAGTGTACATCCTCATTTCTCCACACATGCCCCACCTGATCTGAGACCTGATCTGAGGCCTTCCGCTTCAACTCATTCATCACCATGAAGCAATGGTAAAAGGGGCCCTTCCTGGGATTTAATGGATGTGGGGACCCCGGAGAATACAAAAGAGCACGCACATGGGATATATCCACTAGGCATGAGAAAAAAGTTATGAAAATGAAATGATTCGTAAGAAATTCGTAAGAAATGCTACTTTTGAGTATTTCCGCACCTGGAACGCCAACCAGGAAGTGGAATTTCTTTATAGAACTTCGGGGGCCAGGATTTTCTTAAGTGTCATTATTAGGTCATAAGGGGGGGCAGAGGCGGTCCGTCCATATACGCGACCTACGCCCCCGCGTAGAGCGCCATCTTGGAAGGGGCGAATTCTCCCGCCTGCTGGGCGCATCGGGAGGCCCCGGCCCACCCTCCCCGCCACCGACGCATCCTCGGGCCCTTCGCCTTCCTCTTGCCTGCCTTCCTCCCATCTCTCTCTCCAGTCAGGAGGCAGGGCAGAGGCACGGGGCAAACACTCCTTTCAAAGCCCCGCCCCCGGCTCAGCTTCCGCCCCCTGAGCTGAGCGGCGAGGAGGAGGAAGAAGAAGGAGCAGCACCGCATGGCCGTCGCCTCCTCCTCTCTGACCGGCCCTCTTCCTCGCCGCCAGCGGCAGCGCCTCCTTCTCCGAGAGAGAGAGAGAGAGAGAGAGAAAGAAAGGAAGAGGAAGGAAGGAAGGAAAGAAGAGGTAGGGAAAGGGGAGGAGAGAAGGAAAGGGTGAAGGGGGAAAAAGGAAGGAAATAAAAGTTTTATAATACCTTTGAGTGTTGAGGGTGTGTTTTCACCCCCCCCCCTTCCTTCCCTGCTTCTGTCCTTTAATTGTATTATATTGCTGAGGTACCTTAAGGGGACCATGCTTCCTTTCAGGTGGCAGTTCCCTCCTCCCTGGCTTCTTTTGCTGGAAACAGAAGCTCTGGCAAAAGTCCGAATTATTCCCAGTGCTGGGGCATTCAAAATACAAGCAGTTGTTTATTCGGGAATGTTTGCTTTGTGAATACTTCCTGGCTCCAGTCCCTGCTTTCCTCTCTCCTTATTTCGGGGGCGAAAGCCTCACCAAAAGTGCGGACTTCTCTCACTAAAGAGGCGTTTGAAATCCAAGCCTCATTAAAGGTTGCTGTTTGGCTTTTCTATTCGCATTTAAATTGGTTTGCTTCAAGGGTGCCTTTGTCACAGTGGAGAGTCATAGGACCAGATCCTTATTAGGATAGTTATGCCAAAAATAATAAAGTATTAAGTAATATATATATTCAGTATTATTTATTCCTATTTAATAGTTGTGTGTGTGTGTGTGCGTGTGTGTATAGAGAGAGGGGGGGGGTTATTTAATACCAATTTATATTAATACCATATAGTATAATCTTTATAAAATATAATATGTATTTATATATTATAATGTATAACATAATATAATTAATATTAGTGCTGGCTCCTTTTTATATTGTCTATGCTTTTGATAAATATGAATATGTATCATACTTCTGTGGCACCCTTCTTCTTAATGGTGGATTATACAAAGGGAAAGAGGCTGTACCATAGGCAAAACAATCCAAAACAATGCTTTGAGCTGGAATGAGTGACAGTGTGGACACATATAATCCAGTTCAAAGCAGGCATTGTGTATCATCTGCCTTGTTATTCTGGGTTATATGGCTGTGTGAAAGGGGCTTTTAGTCCCCTCTATATACTGCCATATCAAATCCCAAACAATGCTTTGAGCTGGAATATGTGACAGTGTGGACACATATAATCCAGTTCAAAGCAGGCATTGTGTATCATCTGCCTTGTTATTCTGGGTTATATGGCTGTGTGAAAGGGGCTTTTAGTCCCCCTCTATATACTGCCATATCAAATCCCAAACAATGCTTTGAGCTGGAATATGTGACAGTGTGGACACATATAATCCAGTTCAAAGCAGGCATTGTGTATCATCTGCCTTGTTATTCTGGGTTATATGGCTGTGTGAAAGGGGCTTTTAGTCCCCTCTATATACTGCCATATCAAATCCCAAACAATGCTTTGAGCTGGAATATGTGACAGTGTGGACACATATAATCCAGTTCAAAGCAGGCATTGTGTATCATCTGCCTTGTTATTCTGGGTTATATGGCTGTGTGAAAGGGGCTTTTAGTCCCCCTCTATATACTGCCATATCAAATCCCAAACAATGCTTTGAGCTGGAATATGTGACAGTGTGGACACATATAATCCAGTTCAAAGCAGGCATTGTGTATCATCTGCCTTGTTATTCTGGGTTATATGGCTGTGTGAAAGGGGCTTTTAGTCCCCCTCTATATACTGCCATATCAAATCCCAAACAATGCTGAGCTTGAGCTGGAAATCCAGTGACAGTGTGGACACATATAATCCAGTTCAAAGCAGGCAATGCAGGCATTGTGTATCATCTGCCTTGTTATTCTGGGTTATATGGCTGTGTGAAAGGGGCTTTTAGTCCCCCTCTATATACTGCCATATCAAATCCCAAACAATGCTTTGAGCTGGAATATGTGACAGTGTGGACACATATAATCCAGTTCAAAGCAGGCATTGTGTATTATCTGCCTTGGTATTCTGGGTTATATGGCTGTGTGAAAGGGGCTTTTAGTCCCCCTCTATATACTGCCATATCAAATCCCAAACAATGCTTTGAGCTGGAATATGTGACAGTGTGGACACATATAATCCAGTTCAAAGCAGGCATTGTGTATTATCTGCCTTGGTATTCTGGGTTATATGGCTGTGTGAAAGGGGCTTTTAGTCCCCTCTATATACTGCCATATCAAATCCCAAACAATGCTTTGAGCTGGAATATGTGACAGTGTGGACACATATAATCCAGTTCAAAGCAGGCATTGTGTATTATCTGCCTTGGTATTCTGGGTTATATGGCTGTGTGAAAGGGGCTTTTAGTCCCCCTCTATATACTGCCATATCAAATCCCAAACAATGCTTTGAGCTGGAATATGTGACAGTGTGGACACATATAATCCAGTTCAAAGCAGGCATTGTGTATTATCTGCCTTGGTATTCTGGGTTATATGGCTATGTAGAGGGGGACTGAAGCCCCCTCTATATACTGCCATATCAAATCCCAAACAATGCTTTGAGCTGGAATGTGTGACAGTGTGGACACATATAATCCAGTTCAAAGCAGGCATTGTGTATTATCTGCCTTGGTATTCTGGGTTATATGGCTGAGTGGAAGGGGCTTCAGTCCCCCTCTATATACTGCCATATCAAATGCAAAACAAGGCTTTGAGCTGGAATGTGTGATAGTGTGGACACATATAATCCAGTTCAAAGCAGGCATTGTGTATTATCTGCCTTGATTTGAAGTGTTCAATTTCTTGTGTGTTAAGGATAACTCGATGTTTTTTTAAAAAAACAAAAACACTTAAATTTGTTGCAAAGATTAATAAATAACTGCATTCTAAAAAAGTTACTTTGTGTTAATTCTATGTAATGTAACTATATGAACATAATGTAATACGTAAACTTCTGGTTTGTTAAAAAAAATCTTTTATTTACCTCTATTTTTAATCTGAGTAATGAGTATATGTTTGTTTAAACAATTATTGTTTAATGATGTATGTTTTAGGGTTCTTTACATTGTATGTTTGGGCATCGATGTGCTGCCTTGTTAGCCACTGAGAAGGGCGGGGAAAAAAAGTTGCAAATAAATAAATAAATAATACCTTTTACCTTTTGTTATCAAGTGATTTGGGGGGGGGCGCCAAAATAATGTTCGCTTACCATTTAAAATTACCTTGGACCGCCCCTGAGGGGGGGGCACCCTCCTTCTCTCTCACCACCCTCCCGCCTCCCTTGCCAATAAGTATTATGGCAAGGCAAGCCCTAAACTCGCTCCTTCTTTCGGCTGGAAGCCCGGAAAAAATGTAAACAGAGAGGATTACTCAGAAGTAAATCTGCAAAGGAGGGCACTTTGGATGAAGTGCCCTCCTTTGTGGATTTACTTCTGAGTAAACCTCTCTGTTTACATTTTTTCCAGGCTTCCCTGCCTCTCCTGCCTGCCAGGATCTAAAGCATCAAAGAGTATTGGGGTGAGAAACCAACCTAATGTATAATACAATGAATGCTACTGTAAGTGCCTAATATTATAAGTAATCCAACTGGTCATACCTACATTCCATGCACATGCAATAATACAGCAGTAATAACAATAACAAGAGGTAAAATTCAAACCGAAGTATTCTGACTGGTCCCTGCCTCATGCGGTGCAAACGAGCCCGGGAAAAGCCAGCGTTTTCTGCTTGGGTGCACACACATACATATTCTGGGGGGGGGGGGGGATTTGCTGCAGAATCCCGGGCTCATAGAGAAGATTCTGCAGCAAATCCCCCCCCAAAGAATATGTATGTGTGTGCACCCAAGCAGAAAACTCTGGCTTTTCCCGGGCTCACAGAGAAGAGCCCGTTTGCACTGCATGAGGAGGGACCAGTCAGAATACTTCAGTTTGAATTTTACCTCTTCTTATACCCATTGTTATTACTGCTGTTTTATTGCATGTGCATGGAATGTAGGTATATGACCAGCCTGGGCAAACTTGGGCCCTTGCTCCCTCGGGATCGGGGTGAGGGAGAGGCAGCGAGGAGCGAGGGGGGGCTCCTCCTCCTTTTCTTTTGCTGCTTTCAAGAATAGAATACCCGCTCCCTCCCTCCCTCCTTCCCTCCCTCCTTCCTATTTAGAGAGTCCCATCTAGAATTCAGTGTGATTTATTCAAGTTTTGTCCTACAACTCCCAGAAATCCCAGCCAATTTACCAGCTGTTAGGATTTCTGGGAGTTGTAGGCCAAAACCATCTGGAATGTGCATGCGCTGGCATAAGAACTACTAAATTTTTGGAAATTTTTTTGTAAGTCTTTCTTTTACTAATCAAAAAAAATCCCCCCCCCCCATTTGATTTTAGAATCGCCATTTTTGGGTTCGAAACCATGCCTAGTATCCACACTGCAAAATTATAACAGTTTGATACCACATTAATTGCCATGGCTCAACACTATACGATTCTGGGATTTGCAGTTTTGAAAAATATTTACCTTTCTGTTACAGACAACTATGGTGTCAAAACAAATTGAAAATCCCAGATTCATAAAATGGAACGATGGCATTTAAAGTGATATCAAAATACTACAACTCTTCAGTGTTGATAGGAAGATAGAGAGTCTTGGCCAATATATTGAATTTAACAACAACAGAATCAAATGCATCTTTAAAGAAGGATGTCATTGTCTTCAGTTGCTAGCAGAAGATAGATAAAAAGAGGAAAATAACTTAGTCTCTTGGGGCAAAGAATTGTATAGGCTGCCAGAGAAAATCCTTGTTTTTAGCTTTCCACTCATTGTGCACTTGCAAGAATAGCTCGACAGCTAACGTGAAAGTATGGATAAATTCACATGAAACAAGACAGTCCTTCTAGCTTGAAATGAAAGCATTTTGGGCTTTAAATGGAAAAGCTACAGTATGACAACACTGAGTTGCGCTCAGAAGGTTTTTGACCAGGAAGAATCTAAATTTAAAAAATAATACAATGTCATGTTGAAGCTACAGTACCCATAATCTTGAATGCAGAATATATTATGTGGTTGTGTGTGAGCTGAAAGAGTGACACATTACTTAACATTGTTCTTATTGTTGCTGTGTCTTCAAATAATTTCTGAGTTGAACCCTAACACGGAGTTTTCAGAAAGATTTGTTCAGAGGGGATTTGCCTTCTTGTGAAGCTGAGAGAGTGTGACTTTTCCATGGTCACCCAGTGTTTTCTATTAAGCTTGTGCATTTTGGCTGAACCCCAAGAACCCCAAACCATTTCTGCTAACTGGATTCCGGGGTGTCAAGGATCTATTTTCACGCACCTCCCAAAAATGGTGGAGGACCCAGCAGGCTTAACTTACCACAGTTCTCCAAACAAGGGAAGGTAGCAGCAGGTGACCCCCCAGAAAGAAGGAAAAGGGAGAAGGGGAAATATGAGGACCCCTTAGGATGCCCAGGTTTCAGGAGTGATATAGTTGCTTGGCTGGCCATCAAACTTCCTCACAAAGAGCAAACCAATGCCCTAAGGAAGGGAAGGGGAAGGAGCGGGTGGAGGACCCAGCTGGCTTAAGTTACCACAGCTCCTGAAACAAGGGAAAGGTAGCAGCGGGGACCCGCCCAGAGACAAAGAGCACATCAATCCCTTAAAGAAGGAAAGGGGAAGGAGGGGGAAGGAGGAGACCCCCAGGATGACTGGAGGTGAGGGGTGGAGTGGTTGCTTGGATGGTCACCACCCCACCCCACAAAGACCTAATCCCGTCCCCTAAAGAATGAAAGGGGGGTGGAGATAGAGGAGACCCCTAGGATGACATGGGTGCTTTCTGGGGGAAGGAGTGGGATGTTGTAGCCTCCCAGGAATCTGACTGGTCTACCAGCTCACACTTCTAAGTCTGGCAGCCATAGTAAAATACCATCACTTATTTAGGAGACTGACTCACTCCTTGAGACAGCTGTCAGCTGCAGCTCCTCTACTGTATAGCCACCCTTAGTTTCTGTGTGGTTGTGTACATACAACAAATCCTCTATGGGATCCACCAAGGGCAAGGCAGACACCAAATTGCAGGTATTGGGGGTGTGTGTGTGTGTGTGTTAAACTCCTGAGAGGAGGAGCTGTGTGCATAGGGTAACTGATGGTCTTCTATAAGAGACTGACACTCCTTGAGACAGCTGTCAGCTGCAGTTGCTTTGCTGTATAGCCACCCTGAGTTTCCAGGAAAAGCCCGTTATTGTTGGCTGTGTGCATGCAACAAATCCTTCCTCAAAGCTTCCACAGAAGCCTGATTTTTTTAAAGGCATAAATAGCCAAAATATTATTGTTAAATTAAATTAAGAAGGAAGAAAAAACCACATTAAAAATATAAACAGGAAGAACTTGTGATTAGATTGGAAAGGAAAGAAATTATTGGTGGTAAATTTAGGTAGGTAGGTAGGAAAGTTGTTTTTCTGAGAATTGGGCTTTCCTGTTTGCTGAAATTCCTATAATTATTAATAACAATTAACTTTTAAAGGTACTACTTTGATGAAAGAGAAGATGGAGGAGAGATAAGAAAAGAAGCTAAAGGCTTTAATAGAGATTAAAGGCTGACTGAAAGCTTGGCATCACTCTAAAAGTAAAGCACGCCCACAAACGCCACACACACGCCCACCTGCACTTTCAAACTCCCAGTCCCACTAAATAAAGAATCCAGAAAATAAAGAAAAATCAAAAAGATTCAATGCTAGAGAGAGGCCAAGCCAAGATAAAAGCTAAAGCTGAGAGCGAGTGGTAGCAAGGCAATCGGACTGAACCATCTCTCTCTAGAGCCATGACACTACTGAGCAATGGAGGCACTTGCCCCATTAAATAGACACAGCTTGCATAAGACACATCAAAGCTGTTTCTTCTATTCTGATTAGCCCAGCAGGCAGGGCTCACAGAGAAACCTCATGCAGGCATGCGGCAGCCTCTCTGCGTGCCACATGACGCCAAATAGAGCAGAAGGAGCCACGACCGGTAGACACATGGTCCAGCCGTGTCAAAAAAACATGGTGGTGGAGCCCTTGCTGTTATGGGCATACAAAGAAGCCAAAGAAGCTCCTTTCAGGAGCTCAAAACATTCTACATGTACCTCCACCTTTTTGTAAAGGTAAGAAAAGTGGAAACACTCTTTCTTGGTTGTGCTCAATATTTCTTTCATCAGATAGGTTTCTTTAGTACTTCCATTTCTTGATGCTCATTCTTTGGTGTTGCATCTCCTCTTCTGTAGTCCACAGTGTTGACCAAGTTATGTTAAGTAAAGGGAGAGCAAATATATCAACATTCTTATGTCAGGAACCTTTGAAAATCCATGTTGATAGGAAGGCCCTTTTCACTATGATTCCCTATAACTGATTTCATTATTCTATGGCATACAAGATTTATGAAAATGAAAACCGAGGGGTGTGACTATGAACCTGAATTTCTAAAACAGACACTCAGCAATATAGAACTGACATAAGAACAAGTAAAAGAACTTAGAGATCGTTTTATCTGAAAGGGCACAAGGAAATAATTTATAATAGGACCTGCTCCACTGAATGTCAGCTGAGTTATGGGCAAAAACTTGCAAGCAGCTGTACAGAAATGCACCACTGTATTTCCAACTATATGTATTTTAAAGCAAAACCTTCTTTTACTATGAAGAAATTCACATAGGAGCCAGCCAGAGGTCATTTTCAAGTTCACTTATCCAAAGCCAGTTTATAAAACCTGGTTTACAGCCAAAGAACTGATAACAGTATTAGTGGTTGTGATAAATGATTTCTTGATGGATTTAGGGCAGACATCCGTTTTTATGCTTCTGGACCCTCCCTGGATCAATTCACATGGCTCATGATTTCAGCTAAGCTTTCCTGCCTGAAGGAAATGGCTGGGGGCCAAGAGAAAACACTTTCTTCCTTAATCTTCACACTTTCAGAGTTCAGGCTCAGATAAATGTGGCAGGAGAAGCTCTTTGTAACGATACTGACTGCCACTTATTCTGTTGCCTTCGTAGCTATTTGCCTTGCACTTCCTCAGCTGCTAGATCTCTTTTCTATGTGCTTCCCTTCGTGAAGGCAGCATGATGAAGAAAACATACCATAGTATTCAGCTAGGATGGAAAACATTCCCAACCTATAATGAAAATAAGTAGATAACTTTTGTTCTAGCACTGTCCCTGCAGAGTCTCAGGCTGGATCTACATTGCCATGTAATCCAGTTTCTGCTTTGAACTGGATTATATGAGTCTACACTGCCATATAATCCAGTTCAAGGCAGATAATGTGGCAGTGTAGAAGGGGCCTCGGACACTGCTTTGTCTTTTCCTAGTACCTCAGGCTACTTGACTTTCTTCAAATGCCAAAGCAATAACTATTAAGGACAGCAGAGTTAGCGGCAGAATGTTAATATCTAAAACAGAGACTTATAAAACAGATTAACAAGAAAAGCAAAGAGAAGATTAAGCTTCATTAATCAGGAAGACAAGGAAATCAGAAGATTCAGATGACAGACAACAACTGTGCATTTACCCACAGACACAGGTCTTTCACCATCTAAAATGAAGGGACACCAAGAGGAGATATATGCTATATAGCTTCACTGACCTCACACAATCCATGGGTACTATGGTTGAACAGTGTGGTGAGACTCTTGCTCCAACAGAGATATCCATGAGCAATGCTTAGTCTGCCTGTCCTGCCACCCTCCTCCTGTCCCCCCTCCTCCCGGCTTGGTATCATGCTACATTGGCATCTTGCTTATATGGTCTATTTCGAGACACATTGTATGGGTTCTTCCCACCTGTCTTTGCAAATAGTATTCAAACTACTTAAACTGATCTTGTTCTGCTCTGGACTCATCTCCATTCTAATTGAGAGTTCCTACTAATTGGTTCAATTCAGACTGATTCACTTCACAATCCATAAAAGGGCCAAATTGGTTGTAAGCCTGTAACATGTGATGTAAAAAGCTAAATAAGTAGTACTGGTTTTTTAAAATCAGGAATTGTCTCCACTCTTCCTCTCTCTGTTTATGAACATGGGTGATTGTGATGTTAGAAAACTATTTTATTTATTTACATCATTTTTACCCCGTTCTTCTCACCCCTGCAGGGGGACTCAGAACTACAATGGTATCCCCACTGCTTACATAAACTAGAAACAAACTGATGAGTCACACACTTAGTGCTTGTGTAAGCAGTGTTAAATCTGCTTTGGAACATTAAAAAATAGTGCCCGGGGGTGCTTATGTAGCTCCTAATCCAAGTGCTTCTGGTTGAATATTAGAAACAGAAATTCCTACTCAGATCTTCCCATGTCTTTTCCCAGATATTCAGGAGAGTGTGATATCTCTTTCTCATTGTCACTGTTAAGTCTCAGATGGAGTTGATATAGCAGTGAGTTGCTAACAATGAAACTAAGAGCAAGTAAAATTAAATGCTCACATTTTAAGGTAATTTGGCATCTGTGCAACTAAACAATGGATCAATTGACATTGTAATAATGAGTCAGCATAGAAAGAAATAAAGAGAAGTGTTTTCAGGATGTGTTCGGTTATGGTTTTTGTCTCAAACTCTGTTATAAAGTAACCAGAATGCAGAAAAATATATATACATAATATGGTTGTATTAATTTTTTTAAAAAATGATGAGTGCTTATTTTTGGTCTTATAATGTTTAAGAAATAAAATGATATGTGGGAAAGGAATAAGTATTTGAACAAGATGTATACATGGCCACATAAATATACGCACCATCACTGATGTTGTTATTATAATTATTTATATCCCGCATTTCCCTTTTTTGAGACTCAAAGTGGCCTACCACATATTTTTAAAAATAGTTAACCATTCACAAAATGTTTAAAAGTTATTAAACTATCATATTTTATTATGTTAATGGATATGACCCATTTTTTACCTTTTATCTCTTCCTCTTACCCAATAGTCAGCTCAGCGAAAAAAGACTGAACTATTTGTAATTGATCCCATTGGCAGCACAGGTCAATCAGACCTAAAATGGACTGACTCTCTCTCTCTCTCTCTCTCTCTCTCTCTCTCTCTCTCTATATATATATATATCTTATGCCTTCAGTCCCTTACTGTGCACAGCACTCTTTCCAAGCCTCTAATGCCTGAGCCAAAAAGTAACTTATTTTTCTAATGTCTTAGGCAGGTTTCTATTTAACTAGTTACACAAGAGGCTGCCTTATGCTGCTGCCAACATCAAGGACAAAAGAGAAGGAGAGATCACAACTAGAGAAGGATGAGATGCACAAGCAATACACGGCACTAAAACTACAAGTAAGAAAATGTATGGTTTTTTTTAAATCCCAAAAGTTTCCCTCCCTTTTTGCCCTATTTGTGTTTGTCCAGGTTACATGAAAGATACACTCTGGGGGACTGCAAGGACAAAAGAGAAATAAAAGACATTGGAAGGAGGAGTGTGGACTGCTGCTGCTACCAGAAAAAAAGCAAGAGACAAAGAGGGAGGGAAAAAGTTTGTGAAAATATATCCAGGACTCAAGAGAAAGATCTGCCTTGCCAGGCTGACTGCATAATATTGGAACAGAAACATCTTATGTATTTCATTAGCAAGGAGTTGCTTGGGGAGTTTCTTCTCTGAACAAAAGTGAGGAACCCCAATAGGAAGATAACTCATTTGAAATGGGGTACTGGAGGAGAGGATACACTAGAGTGCAAAAACAAAAAAGCAAATGGGTCCTAGAACAAATCAAGTCTTTATTCCTTATAGAAGCCAAGATGACTAAGATGAAGCTGTAATACTTTGGACATATTGTGAGGAGCCATTACTTGCCAGAAAAACAATAATTCTTGACAAGATAGAGGGCAGAAGAGCCTGTGTTTTGTTGTGGTTTGCACATAGGACTAGGATTTGAATTCCTGTTCAGCAATGAAAACCTACTGGTGACCTTAGGCAAGTCACACTCAAAGCAAGGGCATATCACTTTTGACCAAATCCCCATAAGTTCACCTTAGTATCACCATAAGTCAAAATGACTTGAATGCACAAAACAATAACAAAATGAAAGGTAGTAGGAAAAGAAGACAGTCACATTACAAGTGGATAGACTCAATCAAGGAGACTATAGCTCATAGTTTGCAAGATCTGATCAGAGGTTATAGATCATAGAATCATAAATTCTGAGAATTGTGTGATGAGTGACTTGTGACTTTATCACAAATAAGCATTTCTACACACTCAAGAAACTGCCACTGAATATGCCCTTCACATGACGCAAGCTTCAAATGTGGGGCAGAGGTATTTTGCTGCTTCTAAAGTGTGGGTTTTTCCTATGAGTCGATTGGCAAGTGACTTATTACTCCACTCTCCATATAGAGACTTGTAAAAACACCAAATTTGACATATGTTAGCAATTCCCTCTGTTTGTAAATAAAATGATGACATCATTGTAGAGGGAAGGAGCCAAGATGAGCAGAATTGATTCCTTTCTGCTGCCAATTCTGTTTTGGGACTGAGGAGTTATAGAAAACAAGATATTCAAAACATTCAGGTGAAAATAGCAAGCATGCAAGTCTTGCACTTTGTGCCTCTGTAACTTTAGGAAACTTTCAGCTTCCTCTTCCTGTGTCAGGTCATAAAAGTTTTTTTTATTTAAAAAACCCTCTTGTCTGAAACTCTTGTTGTGCTGCTTTTGCATGCCTATCAAAAGGACAGCAGAGGGAGATTTAAGAGAGCTAAAGCTTCATTTTCCCCCTCCTTTCTGTAAAAACACAAGAATAACCC
This sequence comes from Anolis apletophallus, assembly GCA_030556195.1. Classification (NCBI taxonomy): domain Eukaryota; kingdom Metazoa; phylum Chordata; class Lepidosauria; order Squamata; family Anolidae; genus Anolis; species Anolis apletophallus. The sequence goes on along the minus strand of JARBWK010000003.1, from coordinate 130,401,456 downwards.
CTCTATATATGTTTTTTTTTTTCAGGCTGTAAGTTGAACTCCCGAGAAAGAGAGAAGTTAAGAAAAGAAAAGTAAACGGGGGGGGGGGGGTGTCAGTGGAGGAAACAAGTCTTTACTTTCTGACGGCAAATCAAATGGATAAATCTTAAAGAAAGCAAAAAGAAGGATTAAGAGTGATGGAGGTAGGAGAATCTTCCATTTAGTTTCAAAATGCTGGAGCTTTATGAAAAACCTACTCTCCCACTTGACCTGCTATGTGGGATGAAGTTCTGAGGTCTCTCCTTCAAAGAGTCACCATAAATTGAAATTGACTTGACAGCAGGTAACAACAACCACTGGAATTCTACCTGTTACATTACATAATTGTACATATACCTATAAATCTATTTACTATAAAGATGCTATAAATCTATTTACTGAATTACAAAAATGCAGAATGGGACACCAGTAAGAGTGAATCACTGCTCAGGACCAATGAGATGCACTTCAGGACTGATGCAATGCTCATGGAGACTTGTGCACACTTGCTCCATTGTAATGTAATATCGTTATATTGCAATATAACGGCAGCCTTTTATTAGATATGGACATTATGCTACTACAGAAGTTTAATTTCTGCAAATGTATGCCATCACACCTGGGCCTAAGGAGAGTGACTGTAGAGATTGCTGCAAAGATCCCATGCCCAGGGGATTGCGGATGCCTTCCTCTGGAGGAGAGAGCCCCCAAAGACTTCACAGACCAAAGTTCTTAGTTGAAGTTAACAGGGTTTATTTTCTACAAGTCACAAACTGTAGGTGACTGGCTCCTGGTTAGTTACAAAGTCCATAGATGAGGAAAACTCAAAAAACACGTTTACATAGTCCCTTTCTTCAGTTTGTGGGCAATGGATGGTTAAACCTCTCTCTCTCTCTCTCTCTCTCTCTCTCTCTCTCTCTCTCTCTCTCTCTCTCTCTGGTCAGCAGCCACGGAGATTGACAGACTCCAGCTACTGGATTCCTATCAAGGTGAAGGTTGAGTCCTTCCTATTTTGAATCCAGGGCTGGTTGAAGGCGGCCAAAGTCCCACACCTTTCACCAAGGCCTTCCAATGTGCCTGGTATGGATTTATCTAAAAGAAGATGACAGGCCAGAGCTGACTGCCCCGCAAACTCAGCCACATGTCCATAGTAGTCACTGAAGCAAAACAGAATGGTTTCCCCCCTTTATACCCCCCAAAATTGGAGGGAAATTCTAATATGCAGATTGGAGGAAATATCTGGGGTGATATTTTGGATAAAATCTAAGAAGATACGCCCCTCCCACCCAAGAAGCCAGCAACCCCAGGCTAAAAAACTGCATAGAGGCCTTGGAACAAAAATGAGGCCTACTAACAGTGACAAGGCCTAGCAAACCATACATAGGCTATAAATGCACATTTTATAGTACCAACAGGCCAAGCCTAGCTGGGCTGTCACAAGATGTAAAGCCACTTACACAACAGTAAGCGAACAGAGTAATAAGTTCCTTTTTAAAATGACATTCTTGAGCCTCTCTTATTATTCCTCATCCTTATTAGAAATAAGAAGATAAACCAGATGGACATCAAAATGAACACCCGTGTATTGATTTTGTGCACATAACCAAAACAAATGACTGCATCTGTACAAAGGGATTGAACTTAAAGAAAACAATGAACATGGGAAAATTGGCCAAAGCTGAGAAAACCAAAGTTCCCTTCTTCTGTTGTTGTGAATCTTCAAGACATTTCTGACTTATGGTGGCATCCAAGAGAACTTATCATGGGATTTTCATGGCAAGATTTTTTCTAAGGGCTTCTGTCTTTGCTTTCATCTAAGAAGTGACTTAGTGAATGAGTTTTCTTAGTTGATTCAAGCTCTGTTCTCCATAGTCGTGTTGCTTTGCTCAAACCGCTATGCAGGATCTCCTTCAACTGACCATTAGAGGGTGATTTTAAAACTGGCTGGCCTGATCATTTTCCCAGTCACTTAGTTAAGAGCCATACATGAGTTCTATATTGCAGTCTGAAATGATATGGGCCAGATGTAAGTTTATCACTAAGCTGAAGGGAATTTCAAAAGCATTTTGTTGAAGCAGCAGGAGAAGAATCAGTTATTCAAAGGAAAAACATTTTAAAATTCCATGGTTAGCAGGAGAACTTTTGAGTGAGTCCCAATAGCATTTTTCATATAACATGCACATTTTGCATTACAGCTTCTAATTATATAAGAAAACATGAAATCACATGAATTACACATCTCTAAGGATGAAGAATCATAATTGTTTTTTGGGGAGTAACAAAAATTCCTGTATAATTATTTTACACACAGATGTAGCATTTTAACAAATGCCATTGACAAATATTGTGATGCAGAGACAGCTATAATGTTGTGTACTGACACTTAAATCTGCTTACTTTGCACTGTGTTTTCTCCATAGAGTTTTATTTTCATTTTCAAACCTACCATTAAGCAGCTGTTTCATCTGGTATCTTAAAAGTGGTTTGTTTGTCTAGAAAGTTACAGAACTTCCAGAGTTAGGCAGCTCCACTAAGTGATGTAAAGAATTATAAGTTGTTTATCATTAAAAATGTAGTATGCAGATTGACAATGAAGTTTTTGCATATGGTAGCATGCAATTAATGTTGCTATGGAAAATATCCCATAAAGGTTTCTAACTAGCATAAGGATCAACTCACAATAGTTTACATGAGATGAGAAACATATAGCCTATGAAGGGATCTGTATACCCTTAGGAATCCCATCTACATGCGGGGAAGGAATGGAGGTGGACGCCTGAAAGGTGAGCTCCGTTCGATGAGCTAAACCTAGCTGTCTAAGGCCGGGTGGCGAGACCAGAACCCGATACCTTCTGGAGAAAGGGAAGGTACCCAAGTCCAGGTGTGTTAGTGGAGGGTGGTAGACCCTGGAAAGGGAAACCCCCGAGCAACCTGAGACCCAGGGCCGGCAGCAGGAGAGGCCTCCGCACCCGCCGGGAAGGAGGCACAGCACCCCATCCCCCAGGCAGCCCAATACGAACGAGGAGGGAATTAGGAGAAGAGCTACCCTCGGGACCCCGATAACGAACCCAAAGGAGGAGAATAAGAGAGAGAAAGAGGCATAAGAAACATTTGAGGAGATAAAAGGAACCAGGGAAATAGCACTGGAGAAAGACCCGGCGTTATATAGAAAGGCAACCCGAAGAGTCACTTAGATATCCGCATATATTTAATAACTAATATCCTGAGTATTTAAATACTTGCATAAACTGGTTAAAAAAAAATCAATAAGGAAGAAAAGAAAGTAATTTTACTGGCCTACTCGTGAGGTGACGGACGCGGCGGAGCCTGGGGGCGGCGCTTCCCGGAGGTCGCGATCGCGTCACTTCCGGAAGAAGATTGACAAGCGGGAGCTTCAATCCCCTGAAGAACTGCAAGCCCAAAGTACCCGTAGAGCAAGGAAAAGAGAAAATCCGGAGATCCCCGAAAGCATCAACACACCCTAGAGCAACGGAGAAGCCAAAAAAAAAAAGCCAGAACAGGCGGAAGCACCCGAATCATAAGAAGATCGAGGCTTGGAGGTGCATTAGCCAGCGGAAGGGCTCGAGGTACTCAATTAGTGCAGCTCAAAGCAAGATCTGGGACGGACAAGAGAACTTAAACCCCATAAGCACCTAATAAAAGGAATAGGATGAAGGCAGTGTAAGCTATATGCTTATAAAGCAAAACAAATATTCACAAGGTGAACTATTGGGGGGATATTAAGCAACGTACTAGATCCCACTAAGGATTTAAAAACGGGAAGGAAAGAATAAAAGCGCCCAGAGACAGACAAAGAGTGCCACATTGAAATAAGCCCAACATAAACATAAACCTAATATATAAAGTCTGGCAATAAAGGTGAAGGAGTTATAAGGGTAGATATCCAGGCTTCAACTAATACTTGAATTTTGGTAAAATGATGGCAACAAGAAAGAAAGGAGAGAAAGAGCCCAAATTTCCGGTGATGAGAAGAGAATCATATCAGGAGGAGCAGAGTTTAAGAGAACAGATGAAAGAGATAATGACAGATATGAAAAATGAAATGCTAACTGAGATGAGGAAAATTAATGAAATGGTAGCAAAAGGAAATGAGGAAAGAAAACAAATCAAAGAAGGGATACATGCCTTAAGAAAGGAAATGAAGAAAGATGTAAACACGATAAGAAAGGAGATGGGACATTTAAATGATAAAGTGGATGCCCTACAAAAACAGGAGGAAGAAATAACAGAAAAGATCCAGACAGAACAAAAAAGGACAAGAGAATTAAACTCCATACAACAAGATCTTATCAAAAAAACAATTCAACTGGAAGCCCATCAAAAAGACTATATTTTGAGAATTAGAGGGCTCCCAGAGCTAGACAAGGAAAGACCGGATGATACGATGAAATTAGTCGTGAACATGTCTGCACAATTGTTAAGAAAAGAGGAAGAGATAATGGAAGACCTAATTGAAAAAGCATACAGGATCAGTACAGCCTACTCGAGACACAACAAAACGGAAAGAGACATCATAGTGCAATACAGTTCCTACAAGATCAAAGAAAAAATCATAAAAAACCACTACGAAAATCCATATACATACAAGGATAAAGCAGTCAGGATCTTGAGAGAAATACCGGCGGCTGTTCTGGAACACAGGAAAAAATATTACTTCTTGACGGATAGGCTAAAAGATAACGATATTAAATTTAAATGGAATAAAATAGAAGGACTACAATTCACATTCAGGGGAGTAAAGTACTGGATAGTTACGGAACAGGAAGCAGGGGAATTCTACAAAAAATGGAGGCATATAATTGATCCCACAAACGAGGATTTGCAGATGGCAAAAAGACAGAAAGGCAACCCCTCAGATTTAAGAAGATTCTACCCTAGAGATCAAAGAAGAGACCAAAGAAAAAAGGAAGAAGAAGAAAGAGTTATAAGAGAAAATACGAAGGAACAAGATAAAGAACCTAAAGACTCAGACATAAATCAAGAGGAGGAAAGTCTAAGCGACCAAGCAACAGGACAAGACTCTGCATCGGAGGGAGAACTGGAGGAAGAGGGACAAGACTCGGAGGGAGAGAGGGAGGACTAAAATAGGGCATGGAGGTAAATTGTTTTTCTGTTAACATTAACGGGATGAACATCCCGGAGAAAAGAAGACAGGTTTTTCATTATTTAAGCAAACAAAAGGCCCAAGTCTATGCCCTTCAGGAGACACATATGAAAGAATCAAGGAGAGAACTCCTTGAAAGGAGAAAATTGGGGATGCTTTTCACCTCAGGGATAGAAAAGAAACAAAGAGGAGTAGCCCTTTATGTAGATCCTAGTCTGAAACCGCAAAAGCAATTCTCGGATGGGGAGGGCAGAATAATAGCGGTGATGGGGTTGATAGGGAGTACAAAAATTCTGTTCGTATGTGTCTACGCTCCGAATAACTCTAAAAATGCATTCTACGAAAAATTAAATGAAAGGATCTCAACAATAGAATGGGAAGAATGTATAGTAATGGGAGATTTTAATGGAATATGCAATCCAAAAATTGATAAAAAGATCCAGAACCCCAAAAGCCCAGACACAAAAAATAAGTTACCCAGCACCTTTTTCAAACTAATTAGAGAAAATCAGCTAGTGGATATATGGAGAGAACAAAACAAAAAAGTAGAGGACTATACGTTCTACTCTGGCAGAAGGAAGAACTGGACTAGGATCGACATGATCCTAATCTCTAAAAACCTCGTAGGAAAGACATCTAAAACTAAAATTTATGAAAGAATTCATTCGGACCATTCACCAGTGGCTATCAGCATAAATTGGGGGAGGAGAGAATATAAATGGAGATTGAATGAATCACTGCTCAGATCAGAGGATGATATACAAAAAATAAAAATTTGATTAAGGAATATTTCCAAATAAATGACCAGGCCGGAATGGATATATATACAGTTTGGGAGGCGAGTAAAGCCGTAATGAGGGGGAACTTTATTGAACAGGCTAATAGTAAAAGGAAACAACATAGATCGGATATGAGCAAGGCCCAACAAGAATTGTCAACCTTAGAAAAAAAATTGAAAAGTAACCCCAAAGATAAAAGGATAGAATATAAAATAAAAGCTCTCCAAAACCAGATAAAAATGCTGGAGGCGAAGGAAATTGAGAAAAAGCTAAAATTTCTAAAACAGAAGAACTTCGAGTGCGGGAACAAGGCAGGGAAGTGGCTGGCGTACCAATTTAGGAAGGGAAAACAAAAAAGTATGATAACAAAAATAAGACGAGGTGACAAGACTTATATAAAAGAAGAAGAAATAATAACGGAATTCACAAGATACTATCAGGAACTCTACCAGGATGATAATATAAATAGAGAACAGATTCAAGAATATCTGAACAGACAAAAACTACCCCATATAACAGAAATACAAAGAGAGAGATTGAATACAGAAATTACAGAAAAAGAAATTTATAAAGCTATAGATAAATTAAAAATAGGGAAAGCCCCTGGCCCAGATGGGATAACTGACATTTACTATAAGACTATGAAAAAAGAGGTAACACCTTATCTAAAGAGGGTAATGAATGAAATCTTAAAAAGGGGGGACATACCAGAAAGCTGGAAAGAAGCTGACATAGTGGTAATACACAAGGAAGGCAAAGATCCGGAGTCGGTCCAAAATTATAGACCGATTGCATTGCTAAATATAGATTATAAAATATACGCAAATATAATGGCTGAAAGATTAAAAGAATTCTTAAATATATGGATCTCCCAATCACAGACAGGTTTCCTCCCCAAGAGAAATATGAAAAAGAATATCAGACTTATAATAAACACCATAGAATATCTAGATAAAAATATAGATAAAAAAGCTGCAATTGCCTTTCTGGATGCCGAGAAGGCATTTGATCGGATAAATTGGGGAATAATAGAAAGATTAATGGCAGAAATTGATATGGGATACAACTTCCAAACAGGGATAAAGGCAATATATAAGTCCCAATGCGCTCAGGTAATAGTTAATGGCCGGAAATCAAAAAAGATTCTAATAAATAGAGGCACAAGACAGGGATGCCCTTTGTCACCTCTAATATTTAATTTCGTTCTTGATTTACTACTAAAAGATGTAGAGAAAGATATAGAAATAAAAGGCCTGACAATTAAAAATAGGAAATATAAAATATGTGCATTCGCGGATGATTTGGCCTGTGTAATATCAAACCCATTGGAAAATATTGACAAGTGGATGGGAAAATTAAAAAGATTTGGTGAGATCTCAGGATTTAAATTGAATAAGCTAAAATCACAGATGCTAATTAAAAATATAGAAAAGAAAGAGGCTCAAATGATTGAAAAGAAGGCTGGGATACCGATAACAAAACAGGTCAGATATTTAGGGATAAATATCACGGCCAAAAACTGCCAGCTAGTTAAAAACAATTATGAAAAAGTTTGGAAAGAGATCAAAGAAGATATGAGCAGATGGAAAAACTTTAATTTATCCATACTAGGAAGAATTTCCACTATTAAAATGAAAATATTCCCCAAACTCAATTTTCTTTTTCAAACGTTACCAATTCTGAAAAATCAAACTTTGATGAAAAGGTGGCAAGCCGACCTGTCAGTTTTCATTTGGCGAGGTAAAAAACCAAGGATCCGGCAGAAATATCTTCAGGGCCTCCCAGGTAATGGGGGCTTTGGCCTACCGGATTTAGTGGGATACTATGAGGCAAATTGCCTAGACAGCCTAAAAACATGGATAGACTTAACAGATAAAGATCTCCTGACGGTAGAAGGGTGGGAAAATAAAGCTGGGTGGCATGCCTATTTGTTCTATGATTATATAAAACAAGATAAGAATTTTAAAAATCATATTCTGAAAGCCCCCCTGTATAAGGTGTGGGAAAAACACAAAAATCTAATGGGCAAAAAACTGCCGCTATGGGTGTCCCCGGTAGAAGCCTTTTCAATACATAAAACTCAAGAAAGGTCTTGGCTATCTTACAAGGAAATACTCAAGAAGGAGGGCCACAGTTATACCATAAAGACACAAGAGGAGCTGGGACACCATAATTTAAATTGGTTCCAATATAATCAGCTCCGGGCCAGATTTATGAAGGACAAGGAAAGAGGTTGGGAGGACAAATTAACGGAGGGGGGGAAGATTATGTTAAACTCGGAACCAAAAAATGTCAGCAAACTATATAAACTGATCCAAAAAAATAAACACAAGAAGAATCCTACAAAAGAGTTTATGCAGAAGTGGTCGGACAATTTGGGTTATAGAATCCCTCAGGAAAGTTGGCAAAAAGCATGGATATATAATTTAAAGTTTACTTGCGCATATTCAATAAGAGAGAACCTTCTAAAAATGATTTATAGATGGTATTTAACTCCCGCCCAACTAGGGAAAATATACAAGACCGGAGATGACCTTTGTTGGAAATGTCAGAATAATAGAGGAACCTTTTTCCACCAATGGTGGTCTTGTCCGGAGGCGAAAAAATATTGGAAAAAGGTACATAGTTGGGCCGAAGAGATATTACATCTGAAAATAGGATACAAGCCTGAGCTATTTCTGTTAAACATTCTAGGTACGGAAAAAATGAAAAAAGGACCGGAAAGACTCCTGATTTATATAATCACGGCCGCTAGGATCTGTTGGGCAAAACACTGGAGAGAGAGAACAATACCAGACACGGATGAAATTACTTTTAAATTGTTGGATATAGCGGAAGCAGATAAGTTGACTTATATACTTAGAAGAGGACCCATGAACCTCTTTGAGGAAACATGGAACTCATTTATTTTTCATGTTAAAAATAAGAAGAAAGAAGAGCTAAAGGGATACTGGCTATAGGTACTAATGTGCTGAGATATTGTTCTAATCTTACTTTTTTTTCCTTACTTAATGTTACTTTCTGAAATACCGAGTGAAGGTTCGCGGTCGAGGGGTGAAGACTTTTTGTGTGATACATGTACCCTAAACATGTGTCAACGTTGCTCGACGTAGGATGTCGAGTGACGGGAGAGCGTGATATGTCAATGTTATGTATGTCTGTTATGTCTGTTATGTATGCTTTTAAATAATAAAAACTTTTAAAAAAAATGGAATCCCATCTACATGCAAAGGATTTGCTCTCCACTGAGCTTTTGTGCCTTTTAAAAGAAAAAGATGAATGCAATATGCAGTACTTTAATAGAAGTCTTATTGTGAATTGAGTGAAGATATGGCTATGCTCTTTAGAAAATGTGATGTCTTTGAGGAATTTTAAAATCTTGAAGTACATATTTTACATGGACTTATACCAGGGGTGCTCACACTTTTTCAGCATGTGAGCTACTCTTAAAGCAACCAAGTCCAAAAGATCTACCTGCCCCCGCCGCCGCGTGCTCCCGCCACCGCGCGCTCTTGCCACCGCACGCTCTTGCCACCGCGCAGCACTTCTTCCGCCTGCAGGGCATTGCAGGAAGGAGAAAGCACAAGGTGGGGCATCCAGAGGGAGCGCTCCGCCCTGCCTGTCTCTCTGGCAACAGAGGCTGCACAGCTGCTTCTGGACGAGAGAGAGGCAGGGGGCTCCCTCCAGAGGCCCCACCTTGTGCTTCCTTCTTCCTGCAATGCCCCGCAGGTGAAAGAAGCACCGCGAGAGCGAAAGACAGCAGCAGGACTGCACATGCGTGCATTGCAGGAGCGCCCCATCCGGCTGGTGAGGCCCGAAGATCACCTGGAAGAGGTCCGAAGATCTACTAGTAGCTCCCGAGCTACCTAATGAGCACCCCTGACTTATACTGTGAAAACTAAAAGGATCCTGGCTCCACATTGTTTTGAACATAAGGCATGTGGGCAGGTCATGGTTACTAATTAATACAAACAGTAGGGGGTCCGTGTCAATAACACAAGAGTAAACCACTATGGAACACCCTATAGGTAATATACATGAAATGCAAGGAAAGATAGACACAAAATGCGTAAATGTATCATATAATGCTTTAAATCCAAATAGCATACACACTGGTGTCTGAAAACGCCCAGGAATCCCCCGTTCTTACAATAGAACACTACACACATGAAATAATGTATAAAACAAGTTGTAGTCACTCGTAATGGTATCTTGTGTAGTCCCAGGCAGGAATAGCACAATGTCAGCGGGAAATACCCAGAGGAATTCCGGGGTATTTACTCCCTCGTTGGTCCTTCCTCCAGTGGCCTCAGACGTTTCTTCGCCTCTCGGAGTTGGGGCACACAGGGGCTGTTAATTTTGGCTGCCTTTCTGGCCCACTATCCTGCATCTTCGGCGTTCCCCAAACACCCAGCGCCTCCTGTTTTCCCTTCTCCGTCTGCCGCTGCCAAACCCTGGCCTCACGGCCTGATATTTTCCTTTGGGAAGAACACCACTTTGTTTTGAAGCGGCTGCGACTTCGCCTGGAGCCCTCTCCCCGCCTGGCGCATCCCACGGGTATTTCCCGCTGACATTGTGCTATTCCTGCCTGGGACTACACAAGATACCATTACGAGTGACTACAACTTGTTTTATACATTATTTCATGTGTGTAGTGTTCTATTGTTAGAACGGGGGGGGGGGGGATTCCTGGGCGTTTTCCAGACACCAGTGTGTATGCTATTTGGATTTAAAGCATTATATGATACATTTACGCATTTTGTGTCTATCTTTCCTTGCATTTCATGTATATTACCTATAGGGTGTTCCATAGTGGTTTACTCTCAGGTCATGGTTACTTCATTTCATCATTGAAAGCCCATGGATCTGAGCAAGAGTGGTGGTTTCCTTCCTTAACAGTTTGGTAGAGCCAGAAAAAGCAGGACCATTGATTCTAGCTCCATCCACCACTGATTTCTGCTTCATCCGCCATTGGAATGAAGTTTAAACAGATGACCCTCCCCTCCAAGGAAATGCAACCCTTGGTGAAAATAAAAACTTGCTGAACCATGTCCTAAAATAAACAATGGTTTATATAAATAATATGTTTATATTGCTGTAACATCTGTATCTTTGATCTAGCCCTGTACCTCCAGCAGCTGAATTTAGGCAAATTATGTACTCATGTATTAAATCATTTCTAGCATAACCCATATAAATTAGACTTTCTTGATCCAAATAACCACTTAATCTCAATCACAGGTGGAGAAATGCTGGATAGAAATCAAAATGTAATTAAGTTAATTTCAATGAGAAATCAGTTATCAGTTATCAAAGTTAACAGGCAAGAGACAAAATCAAGTTGCCAAACGAATAATGGGAAAGAAGTTGTACTCTAGCGATCTGATATATTTACCCTTTCAAAATATCTTCTCTGTAAGGTATGAGCTCCCAAGTGAACATACCTATTGTGAGAATATATTTTCATTTATAAAATGGCAAAATATTGTGCCTGTGCTCTTAAATGAATAGATGTATTAAGATGAGGTCTTTTCATATATTGCATTATTCATTCCACATGTTTCTCATATAGAATATAACCCCCATACCCATAGAGAAAGCATTCAAAGACTATGGATACCAGAAAACATGGAAAAAGCAATCCTTATATTTTGACTACTCTGGAATCAAGAGCATAAAGTAGAATAACAGAGGACCTAGAGATGCTCATAAATGCTTCTGGGAGATGGGAGTAATACTGTTTGGAGTGCTAGTAAGCAAAGCTGTAGCTATCCAGTCCATGGAAATGGGAGCCTTACTGGAGTCTAGTTTTAAATACAAAGGCAAAGAATTGAAAAGCATACTGAAAGGCCTGAAAGAAAATAGTGGCAATTACAGTGATTTCATTCAGATTGACAGCTCTTATATCATCCAGAACATTAGAGTATGGAGCTAGTTAAGCCCAGGAAGTAACTACTGACTTCAGAGATATATCGTTTAACAAATCATTAAGCAGGAGGGAACAAAATTGTTCGGCATGAAAAGGCTCCAAAATTAACTAATGCAACTTGAAGATAGATGTTAGTTAGGAACTGAAAGTAGGGAGACATTAAATGTATTCACTAATTGTAATTTGCTAAATGAAAAGAAATGGGATCATTGCTTCATGTTGTAAATGTGGCCTCAAAAGCTGAAAACCAAAGCAATACTGCCCTGATTGCATCTGCATTGCCTGCTACCCATTATTTTGAAGGGTTGTCCATTATCACAGTCCAATTAAAACTAAAACATGTTTTTCTTTTATTTCCCTCTACTTTCTTTCAATTTTTTAATCAACATTATATCTGCAAAACTTTTTCAGTTACCAAAAAGGTTTTTTTAATGAAACTATTTGCATACCCTAATTAGAAACATTTCAACTGACTAATCATGTGAAGTGAACACAGATCAAATATCACAAACAGATGCTTGCCATTACATGAAGGTCAACGTTTCGTACAGAAGAAATTACAATTATGTGAATAAAGCAGGATCCAGTCCTTTATTCTCAAGCCAGAAAAAGATAATGTTGGCTTTCATCAAAAGCAGCACCCAGCAAGCCCAGTCTCATTCTGTGTAATATTTAGTAATACAAGGCTCAGGGAATAACATCATCAGACTATAAATGTTTTAGTCTTCAGATGCCATTGTATAAATAGACACTTGATGATTTTATGCAGGGATATAGTGACAAACTATGAAGTGCAAATATTCACCAAGGCAGTTTCTATAGACACACCACAAAGACAATCCAAAGATGAAAGCAGATTATGAGTACCTGCTGTTTTTCATATCCAATAGAAGTAGGCCTTTTGTAAAATAAGTATTTTTGTTGTCTATTCAAGATCAAGCTACTCCAAAATATGCTGCATTACAACGGGATTAGTTTTAGAGCAATATACATATATAGGAAAAATGAACCCCTTTTTTCTGAAGTAGGGGAAATATCCACTCTACACTCTCTCAAAAGATGCATATGCTGCCATGACTAGCATGAGCCATTGGTGAAGATTATGGCTTCAAACATACTGCGTATTCCAGGTAGAGTAGGGCCATTGATTCATTTGAATTTACCATTTAAGAATTGAGTCAATGGATCTGTTCTTGTTAGATTAACTAACAAGATGTGATTAAGCCCATGTTGATATTAAAGGAAGCAGGAAATGTTTCACAGTTAAGTAAAATCCTTATTTTCTCCTTGGAGGCCACCATGTCCCAAGGCATGGAGACATGGTGCCCTCTGATCTCTGGGTAGCCCTCAAAGGCCTGTCAGTAAAACAATAGCCTATATACATTACTCCAATATCTAGATAAAGGCAAATGCTTCTCTTAAAATAGCAGTAGCTAGAGAAATATTTTCCTCACACAAGTCTTACAACTAAGCAAAGCAGGAGCGACACAAGCACTACAAGCACGTTCAGGTAATATGCTCTTTGTCCTTATCTCTTAAGATCCCCTACAGGAGGGATGAAGCATTTTGGTGAGGCTTAAGGGTGATTTTATGTGCAAGGTAAATTTTTCCTGTCCCTTTCAGGCTGTGCTATAATGTCTATAAATGATTCCTAGCTTCATTTCTCCCAGTGACAAATCCTTACAGGCATTATACTTTCTCACATACATACCACAATTGGTATTAGGATCGCAGCCTACTTGCAAGCAGACCAGGTGGGTTGCAGGACTGTAGAGACATTTAAAGGTGGCACAATAGGATGACAATCTCCCAGCTAATTAATAAATTGGGACACTCTGGCCCCATGAAGCCCTGGATCCATTCCCCCACAAATGTAGCATATGGCATTATTTCATTTTTATGAGTACTTCTACATTGTAGAATTAATCTACTTTGACATCACTTTTACTGCCATGACTCAATGCTTAGAAATCTGGGATTTTTAGTTTTGTGAGGCATCAGCACTCTTTGATAGAGAATGCTAAAGCAGTTGTACAACTATAATTCCCATGATTACATAGAACTGAGCAATGGTGGATTACGTGGTGTCAAACTGCATTAATTCTACTGTACAGATTGCATCCTATGATTCTTCTTTATTAACAAAATTGAAAAAGGTGACTAGTGTTCTCACCATAATATTTTCCCTGGGCTTGAAATCCCCTTTGTATAAATGATGAAGGAGGAAACTGGTTGTTAGAGCCTTGGCGAGAGTCCTTTATCTGTTAAGAAGCAAAGCAAGCAAGAGGACCAAGACAAAAGCTCTCCCCTTCAGTTGCCATTGGCTCTGCTCAAAGGAGTACTATTGGCCCCTAAATGTTCACATCTCCTTTCACGTATTGCCAGCTACCACCTGACTATAATCCAGGTCTTTCTTTTTTGAGCTATAAATCTGTTCCCCCTTTTCTATCTCTAGCACATCATCTGTGGGATGCTTCAACCAGCCATTCATAGCTTATTAAGAAAGAAAGCCCTCTGTATTCTTTAAATAGGAGCACTCCAAAGTGAAGAGCAAGGCTAAAGTGAGCTCTTGTCTTTGTTGCTAAGGAGTTTTGCCTGCACCAGCGAGAGCTGCTATGGGGAAAATTATATAGCCCAGCCATTCAAGGCTAACTGAGTGCACTTCATTCTCTGTGAGCAAGTGCTGCCTTCTGAGGAACTTTAGCACAAGGATCAGCCCCATCCCGTGCAATCTTTATTGTGAGTTTTAATGGAGATTAAGTAATAAACAGGCATTTTAATGTCCCTCTTTATGAGTGCAGTTGAATAGAGAACAGCCTGCAGTATGATTAAACAGCTCAAAAGCAAACCCCAAAGACATCCAGCATCCTAGGAGAAATTTTTACTATCTGAAACAACACATAAATACGTTTTGTTATTATAGTCACAAATCTATGAAGCTGGCTTGCATTTCTAGCTTTTCAGTCAGTGACTCAGAATATGAAGAGGTGTACAACTCCTGGACTGAGTTTAGCGTGCCTTCCTCATCCTCAGGCTTGCATGTAGGTTGTATAACACTGGCTAAAACATCTAGGTTCTAGATTTCTATGTCTGGGAAAAGTTACTTTTTTCATCCATTCTGGCTGGCTGATGTTGGAAGTTGAGTCCAAAAAAAGGTAATGTTTCCAAGCTTTGATCCAGCTGTGTGAAAGCAAAAACTGGCCATTAAGTGAGTGCTCAGAAGGAAAGGTTACAGTTACTTCAGAAGGGGCAATTTTTGCCAAATTCTCCTTTGTGCCTCAAGTTCTTTGGGGTGTATGGTAACATTTCAGAAACATGTTCATGCTCAGAGGGAGACTAGAAAAAAACGAGGAGTTCAAAAAACATGACAGGAAAAATATGGCAAGAAAATTATGAAGAAATTGCTTCTTTTAGACTTGCATATTATGTATGCTGCCACACACTTAATTTTTTTAGTGAAAAGTTTCAAGATTTCAAAATATATTTATAAATCAGTATTTTAAAAAAATGTAGTCTAGCCTTCAAATGCTTTAAGTTTGGCTTCCCTGTCTAGTCCTATTTGATTTCCCCCGCTTTATCTGTGTGTATGTATACATGTGTATGCACACACACAAGTTTTAAAACCCTCTCAGAACATACCAATATCAGGAAAAGTTTGCCCAATATAACCTTTATCAAAAGCTGAAAAAATACCTCTTGAAGACATGTTACCAAGGTCCCTGAGAAAGATAGAATGCATCAGCTTTTATTAAACTTAACAGAAGAGGAAATAAGAAAAGGTAATGGAAGGTTGTGAGCCAAGAGTAAGAGTAAAAACGGAAAGGATTTCAATCCACAGAATGAGTAAATTGTCACCAATTCTGTACTGATTTGCACATAGGTAAGGATAATCATAGTAAAATGAAAGTCTTTTACCCTCACAATGCTAGGAGTGCTATTTTCAAGATTTCTAATACCCCGAATAGCCCTCTTAATCTTCACAGGAACAAATGTCTAGAACAATACTGAAAAATTGTCTTGGAGAGCCCGTGAGCACTGGTATACAATCTTCCTAGCTGCACTTTCCATAATTGGGAAAGTAATGATATACCTGGTGATATTTCCCACTCCTGAGGAATAAATATATCCAATAGGTCTATTATAGGCAGAGTACAAAATGGATCTCATTAGAAGAATCCATGAAAGGAGCATATACTCTCATTTAATATCTTCCTTTTATATTTGGGTTAGGTAAAGTTGGTCTTCCAGGTATTGCTGGACTCCAATTCAAAAAACTGGAAGGGACCACAAGGGCTTTCAAGACCAAATCCCTGCCATGCAGGAATACAGAACTAAATCAGTTCCGGAATATGGCTATCTAAACTTCCAAAGGAGAGTCCACCACCCTCTGAGGAAATCTATTTAACTAAAGAAGTTATTCCTAACATTTCAATTGTATCTCTTTTTTCTTTTTCTTTTTCTTTTCTTTTTGAGGGAGGCATGTTTCTTTTGCAATATTAATTCATTGGTTCAGGATCCAGTCTCTGGAGCAACAGACAACAAGTTTGCTCTAACTTCTCCATGACATCCTTTCAAATATTTAACTGCTCGCCGTTGGCTATACTGGCCTGGGTTGACAGAAGGCGTAGCTCAACAATGTTTAAATTGTGGTATCCGTGTTTTGCTCTACAACATTCTTCCCCAACTTGAATCTATGCTAATGTTTTGGTCTAAAACACTTGATCATCCTTGATCACTGGCCCTGGTAGCTAGAGTTGATGACGACTGTATGCCAAAAACATCTGTAGAGTACAAGGTTAGGAGAAGAAACATGAGTCAGTTGGAATCTTTCACTCCTAAAATTTTCAAATGGCATGTCCATAAGTAACCCTTTCAAGCTCTGATTTATTTATTTATTGTATCAGAGGCATACCGAGGGTACAGTTTTAAAGTAATTAATGTATTCAAGCACTGATAAAGGATTGGCATTACAAATTCTATGAACACACTACTTCTCCCTCTTGTTCCTTGAAGGCAAAGCAACAAAAAAGGATTATTAACTTGCTTATTACTTTCACAAACAATTAATTAATCAAGGTCTGTTGCAAGATGCAAAATAATTGCAACCAAGTATCTTACAGCAGTAGGCTGAACTGTTATATGGTGCAATGCTATAAACCAGTGGTTCCCAATCTGTGGGTCCGCAGGTGTTTTGGTCTACAACTCCCAGAAATCCCAAGCAGTTTACCAGCTGTTTGGCTTTCTGGGAGTTGAAGGTCAAAACATCTGGGGACCCACAGGCTGAGAACCATTGCTATAAACAAACCTTGTGAAATCAGTAGGACTCAAATAACATGTAAAGTATATATATGACTATTCCAATGTAAGAGCTATTGGATCTGCTAGGCTGCTAGGGCTTATTCCACTGTACGTTGGTACAGGACTTTAGTTCCAGTCCAGAAGAGGTTCTGATAGCTAGCTATCACTGATGGAAGGAAAGCCCTATGGCACAGGCAACTGAAGAGGTACTGAAGCCAAAAAAAGTATCTTTATCTGCTGTCATATTCAACTTTTATCTTAAATTGAATTCCAATATACACCTGTAGACTTTAGCCACTGGATGTTGGCATAAATATGTGTGTAAACCATGGACTGCACATTCAACTCTCATCAGCTGCCACAACCACATGGAGAAGCTGATGTTTGAGCTGTTTTCAAAGGCAGCTGTATGGAACAAGTTACAGTGTAGGATCTTTCAGAATATTCTTATTTCTACCTGAAATTCTCACATTCCTCATTTTTCTACGTTTACTCCCAGCAAGGGAATGGATCATTGCATTGCTCCATTAATTATTGTTCAAGTGAAACAACAGATTGCAAATTAAAGTACTGTTTTCTTCCAATTTAAACTTTAATAGGAAATATTTTGCAGCTTTGTTGAGTGACATCACAAAGAGGGCACTTAGATGTTAAATTATGTATCCTTTTTATGATATTTCTGTGCTCTCTGAATATAAAAGTAAGTCAGAGCAAGGTCATAAAACAATAATTACCTCCAAAAACTGACAAATCATAGTTATTTCAAAGTGAAAACAGCTAATGAAATGCCAAATGATTCCTGTTCAGAAGACAATCACACCCAGAGGGTTATACAAAATAATATCCTACAAATCCACATGCACCATGAAATATTTAGTACATTCAACGCATAATTGCTGATGAAGCAATTCATCTCACCCACCGCATCCCACATTAAAAACAATACAATGCTTCAACCGTCACACTAGACAGTGTGTTTGCAATTTACCACTGAGCATGGAGACTGATCCCATTTCCTTTTGCAGCTAACCCCACCACACAAGCATAAGGGTTTGTTCTGATATTATTTCTGAAGATGTCTGTTTCTCTCTTTGGTTTCAGGTAATTATGGAGAAATTTTTTGATACAGATGTGTCTTTCTTGATATATGTATGTGACAAGGTTGTTATGCTGTTCATATGCACATCCTTGATCACAAAGTAATGTTTGGTTTGTTATTTCTGCATTTCTCTAGTGTTATATTGTACAATGAAAATAGTAGTAAAGTTTGGACTTCAATCTATTGTTACTAGGCATGAGAAAAAAGTTATGAAAATGATTCGTTTCGTAAGAAATTCGTAAGAAATGCTACTTTCGAGCGTTTCCGCACCTGGAACGCCAACCAGGAAGTGGACTTTAATTTTTGAACTTGGGGGGCCAGGATTTTCTTAAGTGTCATTATTAGGTCATAAGGAGGGGCATAAGGGGGGGCACCCTCCTTCTCTCTCACCACCCTCCTGCCTCCCTTGCCAATATTATGGCAAGGCAAGCCCTAAACTCGCTCCTTCCCTCGGCTGGAAGGAAGCCTGGAAAAATGTAAACAGAGAGGATTACTCAGAAGTAAATCTGCAAAGGAGGGCACTTTGGATGAAGTGCCCTCCTTTGCAGATTTACTTCTGAGTAATCTCTCTGTTTACATTTTTTCCAGGCTTCCTTGCCTCTCCTGCCCTGCCAGGATCTAAGGCATCAAAGAGTATTGGGGTGAGAAACCAACCTAATGTATAATAGAATGAATGCTACTGTAAGTGCCACTGCCTAATATTATAAGTAATCCAACTGGTCATACCTAATTCCATGCACATGCAATAATACAGCAGTAATAACAATAACAAGAGGTAAAATTCAAACCAAAGTATTCTGAGTGGTCCCTGCCTCATGCAAACGGGCTCATGCGGTGCACACGGGCTCATGCGGTGCAACCGATGCACACGGAAAGTATCCCGGGGGGGAAAGCCAGCTTGGGAGCACACACATACATATTCTTGGGAGGGATTTGTTGCAGAATCCCGGCCTCATAGAGAAGATTCTGCAGCAAGCCCCCCCCCCCCCCAAAGAATATGTATGTGTGTGCACCCAAGCAGAAAACGCTGTCTTTTCCTGAGCTAATTTCCCGGGCTCACAAAGAAGAGGCAGGTACCACTCAGAACACTTCGGTTTGAATTTTACCTCTTCTTATTCCCATTGTTATTACTGCTGTATTATTGCATGTGCATGGAATGTAGGTATATGACCAGCCTGGGCAAACTTGGGCCCTCGCTCCTCGGGATCGGGGTGAGAGAGAGGCAGCGAGGAGCGAGCGGGGCTCCTCCTCCTTTTCTTTTGCTGCTTCCAAGAATAGAATACCCCCTCCCTCCCTCCCACCTTCCCTCCCTCCTTCCCTCCCTCCTTCCTATTTGGAGAGTCCCATCTAGAATTCAGTGTGATTGATTCAAGTTTTGGCCTACAACTCCCAGAAATCCCAGCCAATTTACCAGCTGTTAGGATTTCTGGGAGTTGTAGGCCAAAACCATCTGGAATGCACATGTTCTGGCATACGAATTACTAACGGATTTCGTTAGTACTTAAGTTACATTTCCGAAATTTTTGGGAAATTTTTTGTAAGTCTTTCTTTTACTAATCAAAAAAAATCCCCCCCATTTGATTTATGATTCACCATTTTAGGATTCTAAACCATGCCTAATTGTTACCACCCAAACAATAACTTCAAATTTTGGTATATAGTCCCCTAAAATATATAATCATTGAAATATTTATAGTTGGAGATAGCACCCTGAACACTTTTGAACCAAGTAGTAAACTTTTTTTGTTCTCGAAAATGTGCTTGGTGTGAAATAAGGTTTGTTGGTGCTACCAACTATTATTTTGTTTAATTCAAATCATAAAACAATTTACTCAGAGATTACTGAGTAAATATCCTATTCTGAATTGAAATGACCTCAACAGACAGGGGAAGAATTGGCTACATGCTCCACTTTGCTGCCCCTTTAAACAAGGAGCCCACCAGTTCCCATTACATGATGCACAACATCTTCCGGCTGGGCTCCATGCTTAAAGGAGTGGCGAAATGGAGCATGCCACCACCATTGCAACATGGGAGGCTTCCCATGCTCTGCCAGGATAAATGGAGGAAAGCCAGATGGTCGCCGCTTCCCCCCGTGGGATGATCAGCTGAGTCAGGCAATGTGGGGCATGGAGTGAAGGGTTCCCCACCCTACCCCGATGTGCATTGCTGTAATCGTCATCATGTGTGTCAATTTTGGCAGCCTTTCTGATGAAGTTGAAATATGATAGTTCTCAATCTACCCAAATATTCCTCCAAGCATTTGAGCTCTCAATTGTGGGTAACTTTGCTGTTAATTCTGAGATAGGATTTTCTTAGAAAAAAATATTCAGAGAGCATTTGTCCTTTCCTTCATTTGAGGCCAAGAGAGAGACTTATCTGTGGTCACCCAATAGGTTTCCATGACCAAGCAGGAATTCAAGCACAGGCATTCATCTATGTCCTCCATCGTATTCTATCAGTCAAATCACTACACCACTATGGTTCTCTTACAGTGGGCTGCCTTCGATTCTGCTCTATTCAGAAAAGTTTTATTCAGATAAATTACTATGATTATGAAGACAGGTCACACCTGAAACAGAAACCCTGACTTCAAGATTCAAGGGCGTCACACAGTTTAGTTCATATTCAGCTAACTGGCCCATATTGTGCTGGATTTTTTGCACGCCATAGCACAACTTGAAAGGTTTACTGACTATATGACCCAGAGTTACTCAGCCCCCATGATTACCATTATTTATTATTATTATTATTATTTGCAACCTTTCTCCCCCGCTCTTCTCTACCCCCGAGGGGGACTCAGAGCTCCAGTCTTATTTCCCCCAGGAAGACCTGGTCAGAGCAAGAGTTGTTCTTACCAATCTACCAGTTGGTCCTATCTATTCCAATTCAGTGAAGGAAGGAGTCTGGATTTTAAAAATGTGCACACAAAAAATGGCATATAAATACATACATTTATATAACTTTTCACTCAAGAGGCATAGCCTTTAAAATCCAATTGATGCATTTCTTTTGAGCCAGCAACTGTATTACAATGCTTAAAGTGTAAAATCTGATGGCTAGCTATGTTCTTATTTGGACGCTAGTCTGTGTTTCTGGCTTGGTTTGTATCATTATTGAGAAAGATTGAATTCTTCAAGTGTGCCTAAGCAGTTTAAGAACTGACCCACCGTACCATATTTTTCTTCAACAGCAAGCTAAGGGAAATTACATGTGCAGCTGAGTATATTACCTCCAGCATCATTTTCTCAGGCTGAAATGCTGAGTCCACAGCTGTTTTTAGTAATATGATTTGTAGCCGTACATATGTACATCCGTCTCTCCTCTCTCTCTCTCTCTCTCTCTCTCTCTCTCTCTCTCTTTCAGATTGATTGCCCATGATATCATGGCGCAAACAGTTATATGTATTTTATATTTCTGTCCACTACTCCAGAGAGTCAATCACAGAAAACTAATCACAATAATAATAAACTACCTTGATGCATTCAAAACACAAAATGCCAATACCTCTGAGGTGGCTGAAATAGCGAAATCCATGCATGGATAAATAGGCAACCATGCCATGGGGGGAAAGCAGAAGGTTCTCTCTATCCTTGGGGCAACGGAATCTAATCAAGACTCTGCACGGCTCCTGTTCACATGAGATTTGGGGGGGGGAGGCAATGAGGGAGAGTATGAATCTAGGTTTTGGGAGAGCTTTCCAGCATTTGAAGGAAACAAAAGAGAAGTTGCTAAATGAATCTCAGTTCTGGTCTAAACCATGATTCACTATGAAGAAAGAGGTATGTAGATGGAAATTTATATATATACTCTGGTAGACAAATCCCCCCTCAGCCATGGAAATCCACAAGATGACCTTGAGCAACTGACAGTCTCGGGGAATGACAAACCTTATCTAAATAATACTAAGAAAATACTGTAATGAATTCCTTTCAGGGTTGCAATGGAAAGGAAATGATTTGAAGATTAATAAGAAGATAAGAAGAAGAAGAAGAAGACCATAGTTATAAATCATTTACCAATTTTTAATGGAGCCCCTGGTGGCACAGTGGGTTAAACCTTCTGAACTTGCTTACTGAGAGGTCACAGGTTCTAATCTGGGGAGAGAAGTGAGCTCCCGCTGTCAGCCCCAGCTTCTGCCAACCTAGCAGTTCGAAAACCTGCAAATATGAGTAGATGAATAGGTACCACTCTGGCGGGAAGGTAACGGTGCTCTATGCAGTCATGCTGGCCACATGACCTTGGAGGTGTCTACAGACAACGCTAGCTCTTCGGCTTAGAAATTGAGATGAGAACCAACCCCCGGAGTTGGACATGACTGGACTTCACCTTTAACTTTACCTTACCAATTTTAATAATAAAAAGAGGACTGCAAAGGCATCTGCTGAGGGACTGTTTGCAATGTTCCACCTCCAGTCCACATATCTGTCTGGTGCTAATTTAAAATTTCTAAAAGCAGTACTACAGTGCAACACTGTTTAAGTTGGAAATTTAAAATGATAGCAGACCCAGCTGCCAATCACAAACCAATAGAAGCAATGTGTCACCAAGGTAGTTGAGCCTCAGAGATACTAGATGTCAGCCCTGACTAGATGCTGATAAAAGAGAAACAAGGGTAATACTGTAAAGTAGCCATAGGTATCACCTATGACTTGATAAATGGCTCTTTAATCATATAACCACAGTATACCTCTCCTCCTCAGTTCTCTGCCTGTAATAAGGGGATAATAATACTGGCTGAAAATCAGTATGAGATGCAAATCCATATAAATGATTTTACAGAATCGAGTGGTTTCACAATTACCACATTCTGCAAAGGGCTGCCATGGTGTTGCTACATGTGGAAATCACATTGTTCTACATCAGGACTAATGCACGTTGGGACACCAGGTACTGTAGAAAGAACCCAAATAAGCATCAGGACATTGTTGCCAGTACCTGGATATGCATTTTTGCAATTCATTAGGAGGGCTCCATAACACCTTTGCTACACAGGCAAGTACACATAAAAGTATGCATTGTAGACCATTGTACAGAATTGCAGCCACTGGTGAACTTTATAGGATTGGGGTTTTTTTTTAAAAAAAAGTTTATGGGGTTTTCCTTTGGAGTTTTCTATAGCTTTGTCATGAGAAATGATCACATTATGCAGTAGAGTGTGTCTCTTACTCATAGAACATCACGGGTTCAAATCCTGGTATCTTAAACTCCACTTAAAGGGGTTAGACAGTACCTATGGAAGATTTTACCTGGGTCTCCAAAGAATCATCTTTAGCTTTGTGTTGTCCGTTCTGACTGGCTATAGTTCTCTGGAATCTCAGATAACAATTTCATAATATGTGATCTGATCCTTTTACATGAACATAGTTTAAACTCAACACATGATGTATGTGTAGATAGGTGAGTACCATGGTGCAAACCAATATTCAACGTCCCTACTTATCCCCATCAGACTAAGCACAATTGACCCATAGTCTGCTGTTCCGTTATTTTCATCTCATTCCTAGTTTTTTTTCTGTTTCTTCTATATCTTGCCTTACTCCCCATTTTGGAAGCAGACTCTTTCTCCCAGTACTACTTCAAGGGCTTCTGTTGCTGCTCTGCTTCATCTAATGTGGCTGTCTGACATCGGTAACTGTGATGAATGGTGTGTTGACAGTCCAGCATGCTTCACTGAGAAGCAAAGGCCTGAACAAAGTGAATCAAAACTTGTCTGGTGCTGGTCTTGTCAATACCTATCTGACTGTTTGAAAGCTGAGCCGAATGTCTGGCTCCCACAAAGCCATTACTGCTGTTCAGTGCAGGAATCAGATTGAATCATAACTCCTGAATAAATTCAACAGCAACTGCAATAAATACTCCTATCAATAATGCTGTTTCTTTTCATGGAGTTTACATAAAAGAACAATAACAGAAGTCTGCTTTGGAGAGAGAAAACAGGATTATATTGGAAAATGAATCATTTTTCATACATAGGGCAATGAAAAAAGTTATATCATTGAAATCATATTAACATAGATCCCAGAACAAAGGGGAATAAAAAGCAAGGGCACCTGAGCTCTCCTAAAATAATGCAGGAGAGCTGAACCATCCCTCTCAAATTATGAGGCAAATTGGACCACCAAGATCCTGTGTAATTGAATCCCCTGGCAATTGTCAATCAGAAGTGTTCTAAGGGCCTGATCACATGGGGCAGTTGAAGCCTCCTAGGACACTTCTGCCCCTAGGACACGTCTCCTAGGACACTTCTGCCCAGCCTCCTAGGACACTTCGCCCATGGAGCCTCACGTCACCCTTCAAACATTGTATGGTGACTTCCAGTGGGGCTCCATGGGCAAAATGGAATGGCAGCATTGCGAGATGCTGCTGCTATCAACACAGAGGCTGCCCTGTGATCCATAAGAAACAACGGGGTTTTGGCACAGCCACAACACTTCTCCATGTGGGATGAGGAAGCATCAGCTGGTAGCTGGAACACTGGGACGTTCCCGCTGCTGCTCCACTGTCACCATGATTTACCATGGAAGCTGACGAATCACAGCTCTGGACCTCATCCATGTGATTAGGTCCTAAATTATTGAAGACACATGGGGACATAAATATTAAGACAGCAATTGTCTACTCTGCGGGATGGAATTAGAAGGCATTGTCTTAACAGTGGCTCCACTCCCGCTGCCACAAGGTAGCATTGGGAAATCATCAATTTGCCCTATGGTTATTAAACTATGGTGCACCAAAGGGAATATGATCTCCCATGCCATTCAATATATATGTATGTATGTATATATGAAGAAATGTGTGAGGTCACTGGAGTTGGGTGTCATCAGTGTGCTGATTACACTTACTTGTATTTTCCTTGTCCTCAGAATCAACAAAGACTATGAAGAAGTTGTGCAGATGCTGGACCAATGCTTGCATGCTGTCATGAGATGGATATGGGCCAACAAACTGAAGGTGAAACCCATAAAGATGGAGGATCTGTGAGTTGGTGGTAATTGGATAAGCAACCTGTGCTAAATTAGATTGTACTCCACTGAAAGAACAAGTGCATAGTTTAAGAGTACTCTTGGGTGTATTTTTGTCACTGGATACCAAAGTGGATTCTATGATTTGAAGTGCTTAGAAATTCAGTTGGTTCAGAGATAGCCTAGTCAGTAGTTCATGCACTGGTAATCTCTTTATTGAACAGCTGTGAAGTGATCTGCATAGGCTGCCCTTGAAGATGAGTTTGATGATACCATTAGTGTAAAATGCAATGAATAGATTGTCTGCTATCATAGACATCATAGAAGCCCAGTCCTAAAAGAATTGCACTGACTTCTAAAAAGCTATCTAGTTTTCTAATTTACTCCATTTTATAAAGTTATTGTTTTGTTACCATATATCTGCTTTTGCTTTCATGATAATCAGATTGCCTGATGTGTTGAAACACCCCACCCCCCATTAAAAACAAGTATGGGATCCCTGCAAGCTAACATCATATTTGAGAGGACTTTGGGTGGGGTGTCCTTCATAGGGGCCCCAAACTACAATTGCTACTCATAGTGCATAAGCAAACCAGGAAGTGGAGAATTAGATGAATTGCCATATGAAATCAGGCTAAGGGATTTGCCCTGTGACCCATGGCTTCAACATTTGCCCGATTCTGTCATGTTCTCATAGAAATAAAGGGCTTTGGCTATGACTGTACTTACTACCAACTAGATGTGTTAAATGGCAACATTTTCTCAGCTGCAATGGTCTTAGAGTAGAAATAAAATATTGGATACTTTTGACAGGCTTCCCTGATTTGAAACCATCAAACATGACTGCAATCATTTCAAATGCCATGAGAGTCAAGTGACATTCAACTGCTGCCACTCAGCATTTGTGCCAAAATCAGGTTCTTTCCACTGAAATAAATAAGAGCTCAGGACACAATAGGCTTCCATATACAGAGAAACGAGGAGCATCTTTTTTCTCCCAAATGGACAACAGTTCTGTTCGATTTTACACCAGCTCAGTCACATTCACACTATGCTCAGCTCTTCCTGGTTTTGAAACATTGTTGAATGAATGCATGGCATGCAAGCACACATAATAAGCACAAATATATCCTAACAGTGTAGTTTTGCATTCCGAGCACACCAGCAATTTTAGGACAAGGAAAAACATATCTCCTGGGTACACCTCATCTTTATCTGCTAAGGTAATTTGTGTCCAAAATCCATTCTTTTAAAGCACTGGCATCATTACTAGCTGGAGCAATAGAATATAAATGACAACATACTAAAAGCCATGCACACATTACAGTTGTATGATTTGCCAGTGACATATCCATGGGTCAAATGTAAGGATAGGTCAAGGGCAGAGAATAAACGGTGCAGAAAGGTGATGTCCCAGGCCAATTGTCAGGTTAGGGAAGCTTTTTCATCTTGTGTGCATGTTCTCTGTCTATTTATGGTGACCCCACCCTGTCAATTTCATAGGGTTTTCTTAAGCAAGAAATACTCAGTGGCAGTTTTGCCAGTTATTTCATCTGAAATGTAGCTTACAGTATCTGGTATTTGTTTGCTGTCTCCTATCCAAGTACTAACCAGGACCAAACCTACTTAGCTTCCAGGGTCAAGCAAGATCTGTTACAGCCTATACAATTCAGTTTTATCAATATTTGTAGCCCTTCTCTTATTTATACCCTTTTAAAACTTTTCCAACATCTACACTCTTCACTTGTTCTTCAAACATCTTGTTTAATAAAGTGAATAAGCAGTAATATGAAAAATTAGTGGGGAATGTGGTTACTTTCAAATAAAAAACACCAATAGATAGGCTGGCTACAAAGATCATCCAGTGAATCAAGTTCTAAATCAGAACTTCCAGGTATTTGCAGAAAAATAATTCTGCATAAATGAATTACTATGCTACCCAATTCTCTATTTCCTATCAAGAAGTGAAGGTCAGTAGTAGAATACATTTTTTCTCATTTAACTTAATGGAACTTCTGAGTAGTTTTTTTTATTATAGAAAGGGATAGGGTAGATATACATTTAGCTAGTTATATCTTTTGGCTCTAATCTGTAAAGTTATTAAATCACTCAAAATGTGTGAGTCACTGAAGGAATAGCTGGGTGAAAATCAGAACAGAAGTAGTGGAGAGGAGAGACTACCCATGCTAAAACCCAGAAAGAAGGAAAGTGGGGAAGGAGGGAGGGAGGGAGGGAAGGAAGGGGGGGGGGGACTTTCCACTTATCTGATACTTGTGTATACGTCAAAAAAACCCTTATCCATGGGCCAACCTGAGTACAGTACTGTACCTTTTATCCAAAAAAAGTAGAGTAGAGTGGTGAAAGCCAAGATCTGTCCTGGAGGAACCTAAAAGAAGCACTGATTCCTTCTTCTCTCTCAACTCTGGCATCACTTCTGGCCTTTTGAATGCCTGATTGGGAAATGGTGGCAGCGACCAGGGTTGAGTGGCCATTCTTTACCTTTTGAAATGACTAATTCCTTACATTAAAATTGACAGACAGATATGTGGAATGACAAAACAACAAAGACTTATTGATTAACAGGCAGGGAAAGGGTAAAGATATAGCATATCGCTGGCTTCATACACATTTCAATATAACATCTCATTACTTAGCTTTGGCCAAGTTTTGTTTCTTACCCATCTCTCCGCACAGCTCGAGGCAGGTCACAGCACAGTTAAACACACAAATACTATAAAAATTCTACAAACACTCATTAAAATTCAGTTCTGTAAAAGATACAGATCAAAGCATTACTGTAAAATACACATTAATCACACCGGTAATATCAGGATTCTAAGTGTGTAAAGAAAGCACCTGTTGCAGTTAAGTACTGCAGCTGGGAAGTTGCCATTTCCTCCTTCTCCCATGAGCAATCCTCATTATGACAGGCAGAAACAAGGCTCAGTAAGTCCCCAATTGTGAATATACTTTGAAAGCATCATAGTTTTGGAAAACTTTCTTGCAGAAGGAAGAAAATTAGTTTAAAAATCTCATTGCTTCCTTCAAGATGATAAATAGGGAATAATTCCATCCCTGATGTGACAGCTGTATGTGGGTATCTTTAGTTGTATGTTTTGTGTAAAGAAGTCCCAAAAGACAATAATAGTGCAAAACCTGTATCTATTGATATAACTACATAGTCATCATGCAGAATGGTGTACATACGTATATTGAGGATTTTCTTGACAAAAGTGTGCATTGGTAGTGATCCAGATTTTACTAATAATATTCATAAGGATTTTTATTAACATGCTTTGATCCTTTAAAATTTATTTTCATAACATATTTTTTCTTGAAGGAATGAGTACACACACACACACACACACACACACACATATTCTAAATAGAATCCAAAGTACATGAGATTTTTTTGAGAAATGTTCCAAGTTCTCCTGTTCATGCATTTTTCCCTGATAATATCCTAATGTTCTCCATGGGTGTCCGTGCCTTCAGAGGAAAAATTAACATTAAAATTGGCTCCAATAAATAACAATATTATGTTCTCATCAGGTATTAAAGAGATGGAAACTCACAGGAACCTACTAAATTGCCAGTAAGAAAGAAAATTCTTTTGGTATAACTCTGTCTTGAAAAAGGAGAGGAAGTAGATAAGTGAGCACTAAAGGCATAATAGCAAATAAAGCTAAACTGAGGCTCCACAGTAGGGAGTGAAAGGTATATTCACGTAATTTGTACAACTAGGTAGCAATTTTAACAATGTATATAATCTTTGTACAATATATTGCTGCATTCTGCCTGTGCCAACACCATATTTTCTGCCAAGTAAAATGTTCACTAAGAACCAGTTAGAAAGTAGAGCTGCACACAAATGGCCTCTCGAGATTGTCTCTCCTGTATCAATGCAGATCATTTCTCCAGTTTTCTTCAGGGGAATCATAGAATAATTGAATTGGAAGAACCATGAAGGCCAGCCAAACCAACCTTCCACTATGCAGAAATATACAATCAAAATACTTCTGAGAGATGACCATTCAGCTTCTGTTCAAAAACCTCTGGAGAAGCTGACTAATCTCAACAGAATTTTTCTTGGCTAGGGGAGTCAAGGAGTCAAGGCTGTCAGAAGATGTCTTGCTGCCTGTCACAAAGATCAAGATAGTACCCTTTGCCAAAAAACCCCCCAACAACACCCACTAATTGAACTGAACACCAAATCTTTATTGGTGGAGCATTTTCCACTATAACAGAAGACAGCGAATGAGCTTGCTGTTTGATATTGTTAGTTACCGTATTTTTCGCACCATAAGGCGCACCTGATGATAAGACGCACCTAGATTTTAGAGGAGGAAATTTGGGAAACAAAAAAATGGGGGCTAGCTACTATTTGAGACACTAATATGGAGGGCGGAGGCGCTGGAGCAGAGGGGCGGCGATATACTCACGCTATATTCACGGGGCCCCCCGGCGGCTCCCGGCGGCTCCCGGCTGCGCCCGCGCATACCCAGACTCCCGCCGCCGTGTTGCCGCAGCCAGCCGGCGGCGCGGAGGAACGGGGGCGGAAGAGGGACTCATGGGGCGGGCTCGCCGCTCACGGACCCGAGGAGGAGGGGGGAGGCCACGAGGGCGGCCCCCATGGCGACGCAGCCGCAGCAGCAGCAGCGGACTTCCTCCTCGCCAGAGGCGCATCTTCGTGACGTCACTCGGTCACGCTCTGCCGAGGAGGAAGGGGAGGAAGGCCTCGCCGGCCGCGCTGTAAGGACGGCCGGAAGAGAGGCCCGAGGGAGGGAGGAAGGAGGAAGAGTTCCCTCCCCCCTCGGGCCTCTCTTCCGGCCGTCCCACAGCGCCGGTGAGGCCTTCCTCCTTTTCCTCCTCGGCAGAGGCGCGACCGAGTGACGTCACGAAGATGCGCCTCTGGCTTCGGACCCTTCCGGAGACGCAGCAGTAGCAGCAGCAGCTGTTCTTACCAATGTGCTATCTCTCCGGCCCCATAGAGATGTCCTGGATAGAGATGTCCAGTTCACAAACACTTCTGAGAGTAGTGATCAAGTTAAGTAATTCCACAGATAAAAGGGTCTTACGACACTTTGCTAAATATATGTGTATCTTTAATAATAACAAGACCATCCAAAATTGGTGGTCCACTTAATCTGAATGGAGTGCCACAACAGAGAAGTTCTTCATTTACAAGACTACCAAATGAACCCTCATGAAGCAGTAGCTGAGGAATGATGGCAAGGACAGGATGAATAAACATCCTCCTCTACTAACATGTTGTTGCTTCCCTGGCACTTGCTGACTGATGAACCAGCCTTCTTAGCAGTGACATTAGTGCAGCTCCTTTCTTTACTCCTAAGAGATTTCCCTACCACCATCACGGTCCCCACTGCCACTTCAAGTAACACTGGCAGCTGTTAGAACTCTGCTGCCTGCTTGGCCACCACAGTAGAACTGGTAATGTGGTCTGCACTGCATCACTCAAATTACCTGAGGACAGAAATTTTTTGACCATTACTAAGGAATAGACATGATAATACTTACACAAATGAGGTGGTGAATACTCAGAGAAAATTCAAAATCTTCTTGTACTAGAGGTGGGGAATAAAAAAAGACATCCCTACAAAGGTTGTCTGAAAAGGGGATCCTAAAAAGTGATGAGGTCTGGGAATAACCTAGAGTTACCTTACTGGGCTTGGAAAGGAGAATGAATCTCAGCTGACCAACACTGACAACTCCTCATTCATTTCCCAACAATTATTGATTTCCCAGAGGTATGCAGCTAGAGGCCCTGATCAAACATGTGCCAAGAGTCCCACGATCCCACTCACAACACAGTAGACTTGGAAACTTAAAACCATCAGTTTGAAACAGCAGTCCATCGTCTCGTCACAGGAACCTTCTCCTCTGCCGGCCAACACCAATCAACATACATTGTTTACCCCAGTTAATCCCATTCTGGGCTGATGCACTTCCCACATGCAGAAAGGGGTGGTGCAGATACAGAAGATGGACTGCAGAATTCTTCCAATAAAAGTTTGTTGCATTTCCCAACACACTGTGCACTAGTCACAAACTGTAAATGAATGTGCTTTTGAACCAATAAGATTGTGGATCTTAATTTGCACCAATGGCAGCAAATGTCTATTCTATCAAATGAGTGTCAAATGTCTATAAAAATCCCATGCTTGTAACCGTAGGTTATGCTGGATTTAAGAGGTTTCCCTTGACATCCTACTTTGGCTAATGGAGCAATAAAAGATCCTGCCTTCGATCTTTGCATGTTTTTATTGAGCCAGCACACTGGGAAAAGTGAACCCCAAGATTTCAGATATTAGAAATTATCTCATTAAAAAAATCTTCTGAGAAATCATGGTTTAGATCTATTAAAATAATACACCAAACTAATATCAGCTATCATGTAGATGCTTACAATCAGTCACAGAGGGCTGGTGGTTTCATTGTTAGTGGGATGGCGAATACCAGGTTTTAGCTTTAATGTCAAAGGAGTTTCAAAGTGCTGTTTGGGGCCAGTTTTCATAACTTTGGATAGCTCCTTAAAATTTCAACCCAAAATCTTGTTTGTGTCAAGTCATTTGTTGACTTATTTATTTATTTATTTATTTATTTCTTCAAGCTTCAAGTTTCAAAGTGCTGTTTGGGGCCAGTTTTCATAACTTTGGAGGGCTTAACGGACCCAAAATCTTGTTTAGTCAAGATTTTATTTAGAGCACAGCTTCTATACCACACAAATGACACAACATTGAAAACAATAACACAAATGGGTAAAAAGGGTAAAGGGAGGGAGGGGAGGGGGAGAAGGGAAAGACTTATCGTGACCCCATGAATTTTATAGGGTTTTCTTACAGATTAATATGTTTTGTTATTTTCAATTTACATATTCATAAAAATGAAACAAATCTATATACATGTATATATTCATGAACCAATACAATGTTTCCTAACATCTATACAATATTCGTATATTGCTATACTCTCCCCTCCTCCCACCCATCCCAATTTAGTGACTTCTTGTAGCTTGGGTTAAAGACAGTCATATATAATTCCATTCTTCCTATTACATTGTTTTTCTGTTTTTCTTTTGGGCCTAATAGTTAGATATTCCCTACACAGATACTAACAGGTTAAATTATGAAGTTTACTTTAAAAACCTTTCCTTCTTTCTTTTTCAAAGAAAGTGTAGAAATGAATCCCAGTTCTTGAAAAAGTTTTTGTGGTTTTTTTCCCCATTCATCATTGTTCATTTGTCCCTTTCTGCTATTTTTAAGAGTTTAACCATCCTTTCTTTTATTGATAGGAGGTCCACCTTCTTCCAAAACTGTGTGAATAATAACCATGTTGTTATTATCATGTAGTCCAATACTTTGTAGTTTAATGATTTTGTTTTTTATGTGCCATTCCCAATAAAATATAATTCAGGTTCCAATTGTATCTTTGATTTTAAAAAATTCTTGCAGTATTTTTGCACCTTGTCTCAGAATTCTCTGGCTTTTTTTACAGGACCATCACATGTGGAAGAAAGTTCCTTCTTGTTCTTTACATTTCTAGCACTTGTTTCTTCCCTTATACATTTTATCTTGTTTTGCTGGGGTCATTTATAGGGCTTTCTTAGGTGAACAATCCTCAGTGGTGGTTTCTCAAGTTCCTTCATCTGAAATATAGCCTAGAACTCCTGATATTTATTTATGATCTTCCACTCATGTACTAATCAGGGCACACTCTGCTTAGCTTTCAAAAGCAGACAGGATCTGGTAGAGTTAGTATATTTAGGCAGGTTCTTTGATAGTATTTAAGGAAAGACGGTAGCTATGATGCAAGAGACTTGAATTGAATTGGAACTGTGGGACTAGGAAGCAGGAATTTAACTTTATTAACACCTCCTGTGTGCTTCCCCCACCCCTAATCATGACAATGTCTTTGTCTTCCAAAGAAAAGTAATAAAAAGAGAGTGTGTATATGAGTTTTCTACAAACTGCACTACAAGATACCCAATGTGTATGTTTGTGCATCTTCAAGTCACTTGCTAATTTATGGCAGCCCCATCAATTTCAGCAGTTATCTTAGGCAAGGAAATCCTATTAAACACTCAGAAGTGGTTTGCCATTGCCTTTCTTTGAAACATTGTCTATACCACTTGCTACTCCTTAGCACACAGTTCATCATGCAAGTACCAGTGAAGTCTGACCTTGCTTATTTTCTGTGGTCCAACAAGATCTTGAAACTTCAGGGTTTTTGGGCTGAGATTTAAAAAAATTCTCTCCCCTCCTCGTCAGCCATCTATGTTGTCTGAAAACCATTAGAGGGCTTCCCACTCCCTCTGATTAAGTTTATTTAAATGACACTCACTCATATTCAACAGTAGACTGGCCATGAGCTAAAGTACACAAGATTTATGTGTGTCTGTCTAGCTATCATGTTGTGCTTAGTGCTGTAAAGGTCTTTGAGATATATTTGAAATTTGTTTCCTTCTACTCCCACTCCATGGTGGAGAGTTGGAAAGCAAAGCCTTCATTCAGTCACAGAAATATACTGCTACTGATGTGAAAGGTGATAGCACCAACCATTTGTTCACCAACCAATGCCAATTCACATTTTGTTCCATAATAACAGGCATCCAACCTATTAGTTTCTTCATTTAAAAACATTTGTGAACATGACTTCTGATCTTAGAAGAGCATTTATGTGGAGAAGAACTATGGACTTCCTGTTGCATAACTCTCATGTTGCCATTATTTTTTTTCTTTGACTCCCACTGTGGAACAAAATGGAGAATTTAAGCTTTCATTATCCTTGACTTAGAATTGAACCTTGTGAGTAATACTTGCCAGAGAAGTCATAATTAACATTTAAAGCTTTACAAAATGATACTGAGCCAATCTAATTGGCTACCAAAGCACTCTGCTAGAGATGTTGATCATTCAGTAGCATGAATAAACATCCCATTCTTTCTTGTTCTGGCAGATATTATTGCTCACCAGCAAAGATGTCTAAAGAACAACAAAATTACAGGAAAAAAATTAAGGCTAGAAAATTAGAAAAAGAGAATTATAGTCATTCCTTGATTCTTTATAATTATGTTGTTGTTAAGTCAGCATTGCCTTGCAGTGATTATTGAATGGCCATTTAACTGAAAGGCCGGTAGATTAGTGTCTCAGTATGTCATTTCTAGAATTGCACATAACAGAGGTGATAATGCTTAATAAGATATTTTACATAATCTCTTTCTGAGGATTTCTTCCTGTTGGACACCGTGTTAATTTCTTTTGAAAAGGAGAAATAAGGAAGCATGGAAATATTATTTTTCAGAAAAAATAAAAAAATCACCAGTAGCAAGAAAACACAGAAGACTATCCACTTAAAATCAATATTTGAATCACTTTTCTCAACATAATTACAAAAGTAGCCATTGATATGAACATAATCAGTGAAGAAGAAAAACCCATCTTTCCAAATTTTAATTTGAGTGAATACAGGATATTGAAAAGTACAAAATTGTACTCAAGTTTGAAAATTATGACCTGTGAAGTGATATTGTGTGCCTTAATCTGATGTATGTGCTTCCAAGAAATATCAACAGAACCAAATAGTTCCTGCAATTGCAATCTTGATTTAGGATAATTATTACATTAAAGATCTCAAATATGAGATGAATCTTATACTTCCCTCTACTTAAAATAATTTAAACTTATCAATATCAATTTTTAAAAAGCACAGAAAGCAAAAGAGAAACAAGCAGCTCTCTTCTGCCTTCAAGATCAGATTTTTGTAGCACCAGAAAGGAATGAATTAACAGTATTCCTCAAATGTTTTTGAGTAACACCAAGAAATGTAAACTTCATAACCAATCCATATTACTTTTATCAGATTCTAGTAAAGCATAAACATTCATACTGTCCTTCAGAATGACTCTGATAAAATGTCTAAGGTGAAAGATATCATAAAATGTATTCAGGATTAGAATCACTAAACCTTCAACTCTAGCATGCTTTAAAAGTGCTGCTTTTCGAATCATAGTTTTTATATATATATATATATATATATATATATATATTTAGTTATGAAATCCACAGCTATATTTTTGTCATTCAGACAAACTTCTGCAGGACAAAGTCATTGACAATGATTGGAAGAAAAAATGTAAACATGGCAAAAATAATAAAAATGACTGACATTACACTTAATCAAGGTAAGAGAAATTAAGTTTGTCCCATTTTTCTTTAATTAATTTAATAAATAGAGAGTAATTCATGGGATATTATGCAGATATCAGACAAGTAATCCGGACACCCAAGTAATTTATAGAATTAGTTTTCTCAGACAGAAAATCTGCCTCTTCAACACATATAGTCAATCTTAGAATAATTTTTAGACCTGAGACTGTTCTAACATGATAGAAAATTTACAAAGAACAAGAAATTTCAGGTAAATCATTCAAAACTGTATGAAAACATCATCTGCAAATATTTTTTTCTAAAACTCTTGGGCAATTTATTTGGATTCTAGTTAAGGGAGGATATATTTTGAATAAAATGGTAAGAGGCTCATTTTTTTTTTTAAAAAAAACCCTATAAAGTGACAGGGAAAGTGAACAGTTTTTTCATGGGGAACAGAAATCCTTTTTGCTTGGAATCTGCATTAGTTGTACATATTAGATGGCTTGTTGCAAACTTAATGTATAAGTATTTTTTAAATGCCCGAAAAATTAACCCCAGAAATGAGACTATGCTTCAATATTACTCTGAAAACAATTCATTTGGCCATAACCTGCAAAAGAGATGGCCATTTCCCTCCCTCCCTCTCCCCCCCCTCTCTCCCCCTCTCTCTCACACACACACACCATTCCTCACCAGGGCTTTCCTGCCAAGGCATGGAAAATGCAAAAAGGGGGCGTGTGGACATTATACCCTCAACCTATCCATGGGTCAAACAAAAATCCATAATTTTTGGTCCTGAAAACAGTACTTGACTTCGAAATGAGGTCAACTTATGAATGAATATATACAGTAAATTCACTACCTTGAAAACTTCGTCCCCGAAAGCCATTTTGACATTTTTTAAATAGGTAGGTCCAATTCAATCGACTGAATGACTTTCTCATATCCAAGAAAAGAATTGTATATAACTTTACATGCTGGTATCTAATTGAAATTGGACAATAACATCCCCTCCTTCAGAGTCTTACCAGATGTCAACAGGAAAATATTTTTGAAAACTTCCAGAAACTTGTAAAACAGAATTTAAAAGAGTGTACAAAATACAAGTCAATTCATTTTCAAATTTCTTATTCAAAAGAC
This sequence comes from Anolis apletophallus, assembly GCA_030556195.1. NCBI lineage: Eukaryota > Metazoa > Chordata > Lepidosauria > Squamata > Anolidae > Anolis > Anolis apletophallus. The sequence goes on along the minus strand of JARBWK010000003.1, from coordinate 130,364,934 downwards.
TACCACAGCTATTTAAACCTGATGTTTTGCTTGATTTTAATTTACAAATTATATCATGTATTTCCCCAGCTCTATTTAACTCTGTTTACATTTGCTAGCATTCATTCATGTTTCAACCCACTGTCCATGGAACAGAGTTTGTGGATATTTTCTAATTCTGCTGTTTCTTTACCAGTCGACTTTTGTTGTTGTGTTTTACATTGTTGTTCAAGGACAGCTGTTCTGTGGTCAGAAATGGAATGTTGTCTCTATTAGTCTCCAATGTGCTACAAAATTATTTTGCATAACTATATTCCATACTAAAACAATTTTAGCAATAATTACTTTTTGCTCTCCACTCAGGTTTGCTCTTCACAATCAGCATTTGAAGCAGAAATGTCAAGTTACACCCTGCAAGGAAGAGAAATAAACACATACCCTCTTTACATAGCATTATGTTCAGGAGCAGCATATTTTGAGGCAAATGACTTGAAGCAATGAGTGCAAGTAAGCAATAAAGAATCCAGAACAGTTTCCAGGGGCACTCATAATCATAAAGTCATCTTGGACAAGGATAATAAAGACAGTGCTAGAGTAAACAAACTCAGCCTGCAGTAGAATAGAATGAATTGGGGGGAGAGAGAACAAATGAAAGTCTTGCTTGCAAGGCACAACATATTTATCATGTATTGTACAGGGTGAAAAGTAGTTAGCAAGTAATTAGCAAGCACAAATGTCACAAAAACAGAATTAGAGATCATTATCGCTCAGTAGCACAAAGCACTTTGCAAAAGGTTTAAGAAGTTGTTGGGAAGGAGGGAGGATTGAAGCAGCACTCTTGTTCACTGTGGCCTAAATATCCTAGTGGCACCAGATCCTCCCTGAACTTGGTATCTAAGTAAAATCATTCCTGGTTAGTTCTTAGATTGGAGACTGCCAATAAATACAAAATGTTGTATGCTATATTTCAGAGGAACTGGCAAAATCAATTCTGAATATTCCTTTCCTGAGAAAACCCTGTGAAAGAAAACCCTAAGTCACCATAGATCAACATACAACTTGAAGGCTCACTTACTCACTGCATTGAAGGCAGTGAAATGTATGAGGTACCTCCAAGTATATTATGTTAAAAGTCAAGTGAGGGCCCTTCCACACAGTCTTATAATCCAGAATATCAAGGCAGATAATTCACAATACCTGCTTTGAACTGGGTTATCTGAGTCCACACTGCTATATATTCCAGTTCAAAGCAGCTAATGTGGGATTTTATTCAGCTGTGTGGAAGGGGCCTAAGAAGATCTTCAATGGAGATTAAGATCTTCCAGGGAGGCGCTGCACTCAGTTCCACCACCATCACAGGCACGATTGGCGGGGATGAGAAAGAGGGCCTTTTCAGTGATTGCCCCTCAACTATGGAACTCCCTGGTGAGATTTGATCAGTCCCCTCCCTCCTGCCCTTCAGAAAAAATGGTAAAAACTTGGCTGTGGGACCCAACATTTGGGACAGTGCAATAAAGTAACAATAGGAAACTTTACTCTGGTGACTGGATCTGATATGGCTGATCTGATATGGTTTTAAACAATTGTTTTTAAAGTGGAGGTAATTGATTTTGATGTTTATGTATATGTATAGTTTATTTTATGTTCTGGCATTGAATGTTTGCCGTATATATGTTGTGCTCGACCCTGAGTCCTCTTCAGGGTGATAAGGGCAGAATATAAACATTTTAAATAACATGAAGAATATCATGGACTACTAAACAGAAAAATGTATGCATATTGAGGGAAGTTAAGCCCCAATGTCCCTAAATTCTCCTTAGAAGCAAAGGTAACTAATCAGAAGATGTTGTACTTTAAACATACAATGAGATAATGTGACTCACTGGAAAATATATTAATGTGCTGTAAAGTGGGTGACACTGAAAAAAGAGGAAGGTCATACTTCAGTTAGGTTGACTCAGTTAAGTAGGCATCACTCTGAGTTTGCAAGATCTGAGCAGAGCAATAAAACAATCAGGGATCTTAGACATCTTTCATTCACAGGATCATCACAAGTCAGTCTGGGTGATTGCTGATAATAAAAAAATAATGATGTCTCTTATGCTCAGCATCTTGTACTTTTTAAAAATTGCTGTATGCTTTATTGGAAGATGTCTGCTAATCCCTCATATCCTTCTTCCCCGTAGCAGGCTTTGCCGGCACAGGGGGTTCCATTCTGATGGAAAGAGTTTATAAGGAGACTACCTGTACCCGGCCACATGTTGCTGTGGCCCATTGTGGAGAAATGGGAAAGAAAGAAAAGAGGAAGAGCTGGTTTCTAAGCTATCAATACACAACTGAAGTGGCAAAGTCTCAACCTAATATAGGTCCATATCAGTCTCCCTGAGGCCAAAGGGTTATATGGATGTGTGGAAGGGCCCTGGGTTATCTGAGTCCACACTGCCATATAACCCAGTTCAAAGATATTATATAGGTATTACTATCATTGTTATTGTTATGATAGACATATAGATATTATTATAGGCATATAGATATTATTATTAGACACAAATATTATTATTAAAGGCATATAGGTATTATTGTTATAGATATACGGGCCACCTTTCCCTCCCTCTCTCAAGCTGCCTCTCAGCTGTTGGGTTTTTTCCCCTCGTGCAGGAAGGAGGGGTGGGGGTGTTGTTTTAACAGATGCTTTGTATGGTCATTTAGCTTTGTGGGGTTTTAAGTTATTTCCAGTTAATTTGGGGGGGGGTTAGTGAAGGACATACATTGGTTCAGTTGGTGTATTGATGTCAATTTGTCCAGTGGTTTTTGAGTTATGTTAATCCCACAAACGAACATTACATTTTTATTTATATAGATTACCCTGGAGAATTATGTGTGTCCCTATATACTGTGGCACTATGGACAGACATGAAGGCAGAAGGAGGAAAGTGGACTTTATCGTTGTACACTATGGGGAGAACATAGTCCCTCCTTGAAAATGTTGGCCTTCATTAAAATTCTCTTTCCGTCCCCAAATTTCTAGTATTGCGGTAAATAAGCCATTAAAAACCATTCATATGTACAATCCATATTTGTTTTATTATGAACAAATATAACTTTGCCTGCCCCTTTTCTTTGGATGCCTTAATTCTACTTCTAAGTGCTAACAGTAACAAACATAGGAATATGGAACAATGGGATTATGAGATTGGACCTTGATTTTAACTAGGATACATTAATGATCTATGTTTTATTGACTTGTTATGATTGTATATTTATGTTAATGTTTTAAATGTTTTATGAAGTTGTTGGGCATTTGATTTTGCCTCTGTAAACCGCCTTGAGTCACCCATGAGCTGAGAAAGGTGGCATACAAATAACAACAACAATAATAATAATCATCATCATCTTTATTTCTACCCTGCCACCATCCCCCCAATGGGGACTTGGGGCGGCTTACATGAGGCCATGCCCAATAGTACATTACAATAAAATTAAATCAATAAATCAATAAAACATAACAATAAAATAAATAAGGCATAAAATACAATAAACAATGCACGATAATACAATAGAAAATCAAACACAATCATAAAGGGTGGGCCAAATGTGTAAGAACACAACAATAAAAAATCTGGATGAGATAGACATAAAACAGAAATATTTAAAAGGGGAGAAACTCATAGGCAACGGATTAGTGGAGACTGGCCATCATATAGGCAGGGGTAGTGCAGTATGGGGACAAACATTATGGGGGGAGGGACAAAGGGAGATGGAAGATCACTCTCCAAAAGCGCAATGGAAAAACAAAGTTTTGAGATACTTCTTGAAAGTTTCCAGAGTGGGGGCTTGCCTAATCTCAACGGGCAATGAGTTCCAAAGTCAGGGGGCCACAGAAGAGAAGGCTCTCACCCTCGTTCCCGTCAATCGGGCCTGTGATATAGTAAAATATAGTAAATAAATAAATAAATTGTTGTAGTGCTAGAAATTTGGGAAGTGAAGGAAAATTTCATTTGGTTAGAGCACAATTCTTACTTGGGTAACAATACTCTAATTTGCCCTCATTGCTCACCTTTATCCCCCATAATAAAAATGCAACAAAGCTAGTTAGTAGGTCTGGTTAGGTTCTTCAGAATGCTTCTAAAATCGGAATGAATTCAGATTAAATTCACTTTTGAAGTGGTTTTGAAACAATGTAAGCAACCCAGAAGTGAATTTGTAAGCAACGCCAGAAGTGAATTCCAAACAGGGTTAAACCACCTGCCCCAGGTTTTTCCTGTGAGAAGGACCTGGGGGCAGGAGCCTTGTTTAACCCAGTTTGAAAGCTGATTTCTTCCCTCCTGAGTCAGACTGAAGGGAAATTTTGATTAGAAAACACTTTTCTCTATCATAGGCCATAAAATCCTGTACATTTTTTTTCAAATCCCAGAGTTATTAATAATACCCTTTTCTGAGATACCGAAGTCTTAGCAGACATGCATAACATTGCACTATGTGGTGCATTTGACAGATAACGAACGTCTCCTTTAAATTTGGAAACTATCGTTTTTAAAGAAGAAAGAAGCAAAGGTATTCCTTCAGCTGAACCAGGGGGGAAATCATTGTTGGATACTCCTACATTTTGCTGGTGGTCAGACACGAGATGGAGGTCAGCCGTCTTTGGTTGCTGCTCTAAGAAACTGTATCACATGGCAAAACATGAGATGAAAGATTTTCTTTTTTAAAAAAGAACTCGTAGAGTATGTGTCGGCAAGAGAGTTGTTTATCAGTTGGTTTGCTTTAAGGGAGACCCTGTCATTATAAAAAATTGAAAGCTTGTTATGAGAAAGAAAGCGAAAGGACTTACATGCTGCCCAAGTCTATGAATATTTACTAGCATGCAAATTTCACTGAGTTCAATGGGACTTACTCCCAAATAAGTGTGCAGCCTGAGGAGCAGAACCAATATGGGGCAGTTTGCAGTTCACTGAGACTGGAGGGAGCAACAGTGACTGCCAAAACTTATTGGACTTCAAGTGTGAGATCAATCTGGCAGATCACCAACAGTACCTAAGGGAAAAAAGGGTCAAAAGTCTTCCGAACCAGGAATACAGATTCTGGCATTTAGATAAAGACCTCCCTTATCAGAAATGTCTACACTAGCTTTCAGTTGATTTTATGTTCAGTTTGAGGAAGAAAGTAGTATTTCTTCTTAAAAAAATTCTTCTTAAAAAATTAATACTTTTGATGGAAGTAATGGTCAGACCTCAGCTGGAATATTGTGTCCACTTCTGGACAACACAATTTAAGAGAGATATTGACAAGCTGGATGGTGTCCAGAGGAGGGTAACTAAAATAATTAAAGGTCTTGAAACCATGTCATATGAGGAGTAGCTTAAAGAGCTGGGTATGTTTAGAAGGATGAAAGGAGACAGGCTCACCTTGTTTAAATATTCATAAGAAAGAGGTAGCAGGTTTGTTTTCTGTTGCTCTGGAGACTAGGACTCTAAGTATTGGGTTCAAATTACAGGAAAAGATATTCTACCTGAACACTAGGAAGAATTTCCTGACTGGAAGATCTGCTCAATCAGGTTCTGGCAGGCTGGAGTAGCTACTCCCAGGCAGAGCCGTAGCCAGGATTTTGATTCGGGGGGGGGGCTGAGTTTGGTTGGGGGGGGCTGAGACTGGGTGGAAGAGGGTCTACCCTAGCAAACCTTTTGTATTGTTATCCCAATAACCCCATTAATGTGGGATATATTGTGCATGGTGATCAGATCATGATATGAATAAACATAACAGTTTAAATAATGTACCAGTAAGACCTTCTCACGGACCATCCTGAGAATTTGGGGGGGGGCTGAAGCCCCCTTAGCCCCCCCCCCCGGCTACATGCCTGCTCCCAGGGGACTTCAGTGTGCGGAGCAAATTGTATGGAAGAAGGTGATCCTGTAGGAAACCTAGGCCTAAACCATATAAGGCTTTAAAAGTCAAAACCAACACTTTGTACTTTGCCCTGAAACTAATTGGCAGCCAGTGGAGTGCCTTTAGGATACGTGTAATATGCTCACTCTTTTTTTTGAAAATAGTATTTATTGAATTATTCAAGAATTAAAAGCAAATACACAAACGCACAAATGACACTAGACAAAAGAGGAAAATGCTCACTCTTTGATGTCCTTGTAACCAATATGAGCCAGCACGATTTAGTGGTTTGAATGTTGAGTTGGGACTCTTCAGGATCTAAGATACTACTTAGCCATGGAAAGCAAATAGTTGATTTGGGCAAGTCACACTCTCTCAGCCTCAGAGGAAGACAATGGGATACTCTGTACAAATCTTGTTAAGAAAGCCCTGCAATAGTTTTGCTGTAGTGTTGCCATAAGTCAGAAGGTTGAAGGCACACAACAACAAGCCTGGAGTAGATGACCCTTGAAGTCGCTTTCATCTAATTGATTCCATGACTCTGCCATATACTTTAACAAGAAAAAGATATCAGTTTTAGTACGTGTTTTCAATTTCCCCCTGATTCAAGGCCCTCATATCTGTAGTTCCATTTATCCACATCTAACAAATATGACTCTATTTTTCGGTTCTCCAACATGACTTCATAGTATCCTTGGGCCAGATTATTTCAAAAAGGCTTGCTATTTTCTACAGTTTTCTGTATCCACGTTTAGTCTAGAAATGTAGCCCCCACGGATACAAGGGTCATACTGTACTTTGTACACAATCTAAAGCAAAGAACAGCTATACATTTTCCTGTCCTCCCCCTCACCCCCAAAAACTTGTTTTAAGAAGCTTTAAAAAAATCTTCAAAGTGATTTCATAATGCCTTTTATGCCTTTACTCTTAATATTCCATTCACCTCGGTAATGTCTAGCTACCTAATTGGAATGTTCACTGCCTTTCCTCTTGAGATGGTTAACTACTGGCACATTTGACAATCTCTCTTTAAGGTTCTATCACAAGTTTCTAGTAATTAAACTGCTGCTTAGAATATCAGCCCATATTACTTCTTGCCTGAGCAGTTCCTTCTGATTATCTCTTCTGTAATGGAAACAGCATATACTGCTGTCGTCTCCCAGCACATTCTAGAATCTTCTCTGCAACAACCTTTAATGGTTATCGTCCGTCTGTCTTTTTATCCTCTAGAGATGTTCATGGAACAGATTTTCATTCAACCATAACATTACTGCTAGCATCACTGAAAACAACACAAAATAACTCTGCTTTTTAAGGTTGACCAATAACTTAAGGGTTGCCTCACTAAGAAGTTTAAAAAAACGTAACTTGTAGTAGTCACTGCAGTCAAGGCACATAACATTCACGATAATTTGCTTGGGATACAGTTCTTTGTGCCCATTGAGACTTTTTGATTTTCTTTTTGGTTGGATCTTCACTGCCCTAACATTGTTTCAGATCAACTGCATCGAATGGAATTATTTGAATCTACACTGCCATATAATCCAGTTCAATGTAGTTAATCCACATGTTGAAACTGTGGCTCCGTCTACACTGCCATATAGAACCCACATTATCTGCTTTAAAAAGGATTTTATGGCAATGTAGACTCTTATAATCAAGTTTAAAACAGATAATGTGGATTATCTGCTTTGATAATCTGGATTATAGAGCAGTGTGGATGCAGTCTGTGTTATAGGCAGGCATGTAGCCGGGGGGGGGGGGTTTGGGGGGCTTCAGCCCCCCCCCGAAAGTCTCAGGGTGGTCCGCGAGAAGGCCTTACTGGTACATTATTTAAACTGTTATGTTTATTCATATCATGATCTGATCACCATGCTCATTATATCCCACAATAATGGGGTTATTGGGATAACAATACAAAAGGTTAGACCCTCTTCCACCCAGTCTCAGTCCTCCCCGAACCAAACTCAGCCTCCCCCGGACTCAAAATCTTGGCTACGGCCCTGGTTATAGGGCAGTGTAAATCCAGCTGTACTCTCACATTTTTCCTGAAAACCTGGATTTTTGGTGTGTGGCTGACCCTCCAAGGCAGCATTGCTGTGGAGTCGCAGTGAGGAAGTAGTGCTGGCTGAAAAAAGTTGGTGGGAGGTACAGGTGGTCACCTGATCATTCCTGCCAAAAAGTGGTTATTTCTTAATTTGAATGTTACATTTTAGGTTTGCCAGTGTGAATACAGATACTTATATATCAGTATATCAGTATTCACACATATGTGAAGAAGAAAAGTGATTGCCTCAAGACAATTGAAGCAGAAATGCATATATTTGCATGCATGATAGGAAAGGAAAAGTGGAGCAACCATGGCCGTGTGACCAAAAATAATGTGAAGTATTGGAGATTGTTGACCAACTTCTTACATCAAGATGAATTTCCCAGCGGAAAATGGATAGCCAATTATGGCAAGTTCACTACAATGTGTGTGGTATGTGTGGCAGTAAGGTCACAGTGAGCTGGGAAAATAAGGTGTGAAACAGATTTTTTTTACCATGTAGGCAATTATTATTATTAATAATATATTTATTTCCCTGTGGCTCAAGGTAGATTACAACATCTCTAAAAACACACAATCATCTAAAAACATTCTACAAAATACACATGTTAAACCATATTTCTACACAGAACAAGGATTAAAATACACAGAACAAGGATTAAACATCAGTGTAAGTTTAAAACATAAGATACAATTCTGCATCTGTATGCTTGCCCACAACACCCTGCTTCATGCACAGAGGAAGAATGTTTTAAAGCCACAATTGTTAAAAGCTGTTGCCCGTTTTTGGTCTAGCTGCTTGTTTTCCCTCTATTTTATCAGTTATATACTGATTTATGCAATGCTTTTGACATGAAATAAATATACCACAGATAGTGAATGTTATCCCACAGACACAAGTGCAGATCCTCAGTTAAATGGAATGTTGGTAGCCAGCTGAATGCTACTCTTCTTCACTATCTTGCATTAAAACATGTTTTACAGTGTATGCACACTTTCCCATTACAGCAGTTCCATAGTGCTTTATTTTGGTTTCATCCTATCAAACACTGAATACATGTTTGTTGTGAATTTTCCATTGGAGAGTTCTTGCCCACTCTCCTTAAATACAGCACTAGCTCTTCCTACCAGAGAACATTACCACAAATCCCAAGATTTCACTAGAATGGAACCATGGTCGTTAAAGTGGTATATTACTGCCACAACTGTGCAATGCAGACACACTGTCACAGACCATTCATAAATAATCATTTGTTGTTTATATTCATGTAGAAGTCTAGAAAAAAATCAACTAAAATTGGTTTATCCATGGATCATTTTAAGTACTGTACCTTAATTCTTATCAAACATGAGACTGACCCCTTCTTTGAGTAGACTGCAGCCACTTTTTCATCTCTTCCATGACTTTTTTGTTGATTGATTTATGGTATCAGGATTGTAAAATGTGCTGCTTCCCCCCTCCTTTTTATTGGTTTGTCTCTTAACTGGTTTTAATTTTGTTATAGTTTATTTCCTTTTTAAATTGTGTATAGTATGAATTTTTCAACTATGTTTTTTAAAATGTTGTCAGTTAGGCTGGTCTACAGTGCTATATAATGCAATTTGAATTTGTATTGTAGAACTGAGATATGTGGATGTAGACTAACCATATAATGCAGATTCAAGCTGCGTTATATGGTAATGTAAGTCCATCCTTACTTTGAGTTTTAAACTGGCGGGAAAAGGCAGAATATAATTACATACCATCATCCTCTCCCAAATAAGCACCCACTCACAAACACACACTTTATCACTCCATTGTACCAACACTTTGGTCATACCTTTCACTCTTGTATCCTGCGATGAATCAGTATCAAAAGATGCAGGACAGGACAGATTGTTTTAATAGGTTGAATATTCAGTTGAAAATAAATGCTATCTGGAGTAAAGAAGAACAGATTGGGTAAGGGCACATTTGAGAGGCAGGATTCAAAATATGCCATCCTGACTAACCATGGAAATTATACATCTCCTACAGAATGTGTAGATTTTGGTCTAGTGTAGGATTGGTTCATTTTATATATCAAAGGTCATTTCCTTCTAGTTTCATTTTTAAATGTCATGTTATGTTTAATATTTCTCCCTTGTAGTTTGCCAAGAATTGCTTCCATTCCGATCATAAACATATTCATGATTTCTTTCCATACTGTCACCTTTCCTCTTAATCAGAATATAAATTTCTATTATTCTGCCAGTAGGCAGTTATTTTATAAGAGAACAGTGTAGTTTTTGCTGAAATGTTTGAGCAAGCGACATTCAATGATTCTGGAGGAAAGGACTAAAGAACAGCAGAAAGCTGAACAATTAAAAGGTCATTGATGTACATGGAGTAACAAGTCACACAGATATGTAAATCTAAAGTAATCATATACAGGACTGGATGGAATTAATAACAGTTGATAACTAAACTAGAGATGTAGCACACAGTGGAGAATAGCTGGCAGGAATAAAAGTACAGGGCAAAAAAGAAAGGCATTTGACAGGACTAATGAGTACCAAAGAAGATCTGGCACAGAGTGGCAGACAATTTACATCCAGAATGTCCAATCCTGAGGGCTGGCCTGACATATGAAGTTTGTACAGAAATAACGTGACATGACACATCCTTCCTGACATGCATCAGTGTATCTTTTCTTACAAAAGGGCATGAAAAGGGGTCCCTCAATAAAGACAAAATATTTAAAACACAATACAGAGAATATTGGGAGAAAAAAGAAGTGATCAGCCACATTATCTCCTGCATCCAAAGATATAATGAGGAGGTGGATTACTAAATCACTTTTCAGATTAATACTAAACTTATTGTATATAAAGAAAGGGCAATGGCATTTCCAAGACCCTTCACTCATTTTCAAAACCTACAAACACGTGATATATGTGATACCACTTGGTCTACTAACGTGAATCACATCACATACCTTAACGTTGTAGCTAGGTAAATTCCACAGGCAGATGGCAGATGACTTCAGAGAATTTCAACAAACAGTACTCATACTAGCTATTGGGGAAAGCTCACCATACTTTTTGTTTCTTTCCACATACTTTCTACTCATGCATGTTAGTGTAGCACAGCAGTTCTCGTTTGTGCCTGGAGGGCAGGGGACAGGGCCTGGGGTCCCATTAGCATTAGAACCGGCCGTGCTAGAACAGGATTCTGAGGATGAGCTAGATGACTGGGGCGAAGGGCAGCTTTCCCCGCAAGGGCCTCTTTCGCCCACAGAGAGCTTGGCCTGGGAAGAAATGTGTTTTGGTCCAAGGGATGATTCAGATCACCAGGTGCAGTCTGATAGCGATCCAGGGAGTTATGAACACCCGGGAGGGAGATCTTCCCAGGAGCCCCCTGAGGAAGATATGGAACAAAGCACATGGGAAATGGCTAGGGAGGAAAGCTCTCAGGGAGATAGCAACACAGCTGCCGAGAGACAAGGTCGAACCTTTGATAGGAGACGGAACATCGAGGCTAGTAGGAGGGATTGGTTCCGGGCCCTAGACCGGCCGAGGTCCGTCAGCAGGGATTGGAGATGAAGAAGCCTAGAGCGTCGAGGACCTCGGCCGAAGGATTAAGTATAGGATCCGTGGGAACGAATCCTCAGTTCTCCGGCCACGTCTTACCTGAATAGGCGTGAAGCGGAGTGGGACCACTAGCTAAGCAGTGGTCATCAAGCCTTGCCTTGCTTTGCCTTGCCTTGTTTCCTGATCCGCATTGGTTTGCGGAGCCTTGCCCTGTTTCCTGATCCTCATTGGCTGCAGAGCCCTGCCAAGCTTTTTGCCTATTTGCTACGTTATTTTGGACATTCTTACTTCAAGCCTTTTGGATTATATCACTTCATATTGGACTATATTCTTTGGAACTGTTTTTATATTCAATAAAGTAGTTAGCCTTCAGTACGTCTCTGTGTGTGTGATTAAGGGGCCTGCCAAGTCCGAGCATTGTGACAGTTAGGGGTTTTAAAAAAAAATCTACATGTTTACTCTTGACTTTCAATGTGCAATCTACACCGAGGAAACAAAAAATAAAGGATGTGTAACCTTTCCTTTGAAGATTTCTCTACTTCAAATTACACACACAGGAAAACATATTTTGAACATGAAATAGAATATAGCTTCAGGATCATTTGGATTGGAAAATGGCTGGTGGAGAAAAAATTAAGAACCTCATTACATTGAGGTCCAAAACACAGGTGAAAAAGGGAGATTCACCAGGCAGCATTGTGAATCCATAGGACAGAGAGTAAAACTGTTGTCCTGCACGCCCTCACCCCCCCCCCCCCCCCCGGCCAATCCCTCACATTCCCCATCACATAGGAAAAGAATTGCCACCAAGCTTCCCCCTGTGCTGGCCCCTTTCTAAGTAATGAGAAGGCAGGAAACTCCCATGATCTCCTATGACTCTTCCAGGACAGATCCAGGATGGAGCCCCGCCTGAAGTAGCCCTCTGTCATGTGAAGGGTTCCGGTGGGCTCCATCCTGGCTCCATCCTGACTCTGTCCTGTAAGCATCCTAGAATAGAGCAAGAAATTAATGTCATGAAGTCTTAAGTCATCATCTCCCCATGATGATTCCCTTTTTCATATTCTCTCTCTTGAAATAGGTTTACTTGTTTTGAAAAAAAAATCAGCTATATACACAATTAACTTTGGGGATCTAATATGTGAGTTTGTGCACAAAACAGAGTTAGTCCCTGGAGCTGTTAAGCCCAAAATATTATTTCCTGTGCTTCAAATTATATTTTGCAGTCTGATTTCTACTGACAAATATTGCATTGCTGAAACTGTTTTAAAAACAGCTGAAAGGCTAATTTGAGACCTCTAACAATAAAAAACTTAACACCATTTCAGAATTGGCTAGCTAATTACTAATCTTGTTCCATATTTCTGGGGGGAAAGTCTGTCACTGCGTATTAACAGAACTGTAAATTAGAAAATTGACTATAAGATGTTAGATTCATGACAATAATCTTTCTGTTGTAAAAGAAAATGACACATTGAAATCATAATAAGGAAGCTTATATATAGAAAGTCAGTCTTACAAACTTGTGCTGTGTTATAGTGAGAGAGTTGACATATATTACCTTTACGAGGCTAATTAGTGTAGGCAATGTGAAGGCCCATATAGCAGGAATTCGTTATTTTAACCATGCTCTTAGTTTCATTGAAGAAATACAACAAAGTGCTTGTATAGCAACCTTTCCCAAACTAGCATCCAAAAGATATGATAGACTAAAACTAGCTAACTGAAGGATAGCAAGCTAAGTGAAGGATTGGGACCCCACAATTGCTCTCACACCCTTCATGATTGCCTGTCCACATGGTGTGAGCTTAGAATCATAGAATCATATAGTTGGAAGAGAACTCGTGGGCCATCCAGATCAACCCCCTGCCAAGAAGCAGGAAAATTGAATTCAAAGCACCCCCGGTGGATGGCCATCCAGCCTCTGCTTAAAAGCCTCAAAAGAAGGAGCCTCCACCACACTATGGGGCAGAGAGTTCCATTGCTGAACAGTTCTCACAGTCAGGAAGTGTTTCCTAATGTTCAGGGGGAATCTCCTTTCTTGTAGTTTGAAGCCATTGTTCCGTGTCTCCAGGGCAGCAGAAAACAAGCTTGCTCCCTCCTTCCTATGACTTCCCCTAACATATTTATAGATGGCCATCATGTCTCCTCTCTGCCTTCTCTTCTTCAGGCTAAACATGCCCCGCTCTTTAAGCCACTCTTCATAGGGCTTGTTCTCCAGACCCTTGATCATTTTAGTCGCCCTCCTCTGGGCACAGCTTGTCAATATCTCTCTTCAATTGTGGTGCCCAGAATTGGACACAATATTCCAGGTGTGGTCTAACCAAGGCAGAATAGAGCGGTAGCTTATAAGGAAGAAACCAGGAGTTTCCCCACTTAGTGTGTAGACCCAAAAGCAAAAGGGAAGGAAATTGCTCCTTCTCTTAAACATCAAATGGCATTGACTACAAACTTATGGCCCAATCTGGGAGTCTGCCGTCTAGTGAATGAAGATTGTATTACAGGCTTCAAATATTTGAGAGCACATTTAAACTAATTCTAATGCCCTTTAAAACCAAATAAGTGAATAACCCCAAATATACACCCCTAGGATCTTGATTTTCTACTCATGCTATGTTTCAAGAGTGCTGATGCCTCATGCTCTTAGAAACACACATATTCTTCTATTATCTACCTAAAAGTATTGCCAAATGTCTCTCTCTGTGTAAATAATCTTTTTAAAATAAATAACTATTCTTTAATTTTGGACTGATCTACTCAGAAATGAATAAACCAATCTATTCAGAAATAAATAAAAACTTGAAAAGTGAGTTTTAACAGGAATTAATTGCAGCAATAGTGAAAAGGTCAAAAAGAGCCAGAGCTCAGAAAAATTCTGTGTTTGGAAATGTGTTAACAATTAACAGGATTCTATAAGTTGCAGTCTGAAAATGAACTTTTATATGCTTGGCTATTTATCTATTTATCAATACAGCTGCAATTTAAATGTAAATGTCAATTAATTCTAATTTTTTAAAAAAGCATTTGAATACTTCGAGTCTTTGGTGAACAACGCACCACAAAACATTACATATGCAGAAACACATGCACACCCACCTACAATTGGGTGAGGGGGTAGGATTTTAATTTTGAAATAAATCTATAAAATTAAGAAGAGTGTGCACAAAATCATTCATAATTAATAAGAATATGGCATAACATAGATGTGCCTCCCACCCATTCCCCAATAATTATATCCTATAATAAGAAATGGTATTTAAAAATTACACCTTAAGTGTTGCTTTCAAAACGAGGATTTGTGAAAAACACCGCGTGAGCTCTGCAAGTACAGCATTTTTCCGAATGAAGCACAGAGTCTTTGAGGACTGGGACATCCGTAGGGATGCCAAGGTGCTTGCTTATAAAGCTATTGTCCTCCTAACCCTGCTATGTGCCTGCGAAACGTGGACTGTCTACAGATGTCACATGCAACTCCTGGAACAATTCCATCAGCGTTGCCTCCGAAAAATCCTGCAAATTTCTTGGGAAGTTAGGCGGACAAATGGCAGTGTGCTGGAAGAAGCAAAGACCACCAGCATTGAAGTGATGGTCCTTGACCATCAACTCCGCTGGACAGGCCACATTGTCTGAATGCCCGACCAGGGTCTCCCAAAGAAGTTGTTCTACTCCGAACTCAAGAACAGAAAACAGAATGTTGGAAGACAGGAAAAGAGATTTAAAGATGGGCTCAAATCCAACCTTTAAAACTGTGGCATAGACACAGAGAATTGGGAAGCCCTGGCCCTTGAGTGCTCTAGCTGGAGGTCAGCTGTGACCAGCAGTGCTGTAGAATTTGAAGAGGCATGAATGGAGGGCAAAAGAGAAAAACGTGCCAAGAGGAAGGCGTGTCAAGTCAACTCAGACCAGGAAAACCTTCCATCTGGAAACCAATGCCCTCACTGAGGGAGAACATGCAGATCAAGAATAGGGCTCCACAGTCACCTACGGACCCACCACCAGGGCACCGAGCTTGGAGGACAATCTTACTCGAACAATGAGGGATTGCCTAGTAAGTAAGTAATGCTTTGTCCCAGACTTTAAATGTTGCTTTCAAAATGAGGATATGCTTTGTCCCAAGAGAGCTGATTGCTCAAAGAGCATACTGTCAAGTAAACTGCACTAGATTGTGTGTTGATGTGGGCGTCTAATCCTAAGAGGGACTTGAGGGGGAAACCCTGTGCATTTTACTGAGAAGTAAGATATTGCAAGAAAAGGAACATCAATGAAGCATTTCCCGAACATCCTCTTTTTGTGTCTACTGTAGTCACAAGGAACACTGAAAACACGTTTATAAACAAAAATCCAGTTTATATATATTATCTACAGAAGATGAAAACAGGATAGTAAAGATAAAGCAAGTATTCAGATAAACTCCCTGTTATATCTACTGTAGCAATGATAATGCAGATCTGTACCCCAAAAAAAAGCTGGTTCATTTTTATTCCACACACTGCTTTGACTGAGGTGGCCTGTATCCATTCTCTATGGAATCAGCCCCACACTTTCATTAGCACAGTAGTTTCATGAAGGACCTACTAACAGATGAATGCCAAATCGGATAACATTTTAAATGAACACCTATGTTAGCCATTTTAGTGTACTGTATTTTAATTGCTGTTTAGGGCATTTGTCTTAGGGTATATTATGTCCTATTGGATTGTTTATATTTTGTTTTTCATTTCAATGTTTAATTCTGTTATTATAAGTTTTACTGTTATTGTGTACTATCCTGTATTGATTTTTGATGTCTTTGTACTTTTTTGAGGCATTGAATGTGCCTTTTTTGTGTGTAAACTGCCCCGAGTCCCTTTGGGGAGACAAGACAGTGTAGAAATAAAGTATTATTATTTGATCCACAACAAGATTGGTACACCACAAACAAGACACTATGCTATCTTTTGTATTTGATCCCATGTTGGACACTTCCCAGGTGTCTAGGATTGTGTGATGTATTGGCGAATAATGTGTGCAGATCCCAGTAGAGTGGCTTTTTATCAGCGCCAATTGTTTTTAAGTGCAGGCCAGGGTCTTTAGGCACTGCACCCAGTGTGCCGATCACCACTGGGACCACCTTTACTGGCTTGTGCCAGAGTCTTTGCAGTTCTATCTTTAAATCCTTGTATCATGAAAGCTTTTCCAGTTGCTTCTCATCAGTTCTGCTGTCACCTGGAATTGCAACATCAACGATCCATATTTTGTTTTTTCCCCACAATCGTGAGGTCAGGAATACTGTGCTCTAAAACTCTTCCAGTCTGAATTCAAAAGTCCCAGAGTAATTTGACGTACTCATTTTGTGTAACTTTTTCAGGCTTGTGTTTTTTGTCGCAGACAAATGGTATTTGTGGCAGAAGTTCCAGTGGATCATCTGAGCAACAATATTATGCCTCTGTTTATAGCCCGTCTGTGTGATCTTCTTGCAGCAGCTGAGTATGTGATCCATCATTTTGTCTGCTTCCTTCCAGTGTCTACATTTGGAATCTGTCATTGAATTTTCAATTCTGGCTATTATTACTACTAGCAGTAGTAGTAGCACTACTACTACTAAGGGGGACACTTACATTTGCAGGGTGTTCTTATCCACTGATAAAAAGCATGGGTGGGATTTACTCTGATGGGAGTAAAACTGAAAACTGATAAGCCAACTTCTGCCTAGGCATCATCATCACCTACCATCATAGACTATCACTTGTGGTCAAGTACGATTGCTTTCCAAGTGTAGCATATTGGCAGTAGGTCTGTAAGTGACTTTAGAGGCCTATTCTGGATCTGTGTGGTTTATTTTCGGTGAGGACAAACATTTCCACATGGAAGTCATGTAAAAGATTTGCTTAGTGCACCTTCTTCTTGGCACATTTCTTCCTTTTGCCCTCTAGTCGTGCTTCTTCAAAATCCACAGCACTGTTGGTAACAGCTGGCTTCCCATTATAACACTGGAGGGCCAGGGCTTACCAGTTCTCGATGCTTAAGCCACATTTTTAAAGGTTAGCTTTAAACCCATGTTTAAATCTCTTTTGCTGTCCATCGACATTCCATTTTCCATACTTGAACTGAGAGTAAAATAGCTGCTTTGGGAGAAAGCGATTGGGCATTCAGACAACATGGCCAGTCAAGCAAAGGTGATGGTGGAGAATCATCGCTTCAGTGCTGGTGGTCTTTGCTGACATTTATCCACCTGTTGCCTCCCCACCTGCATAGACATTGCTTAGAATATGAGATGTATGTTGATCAATGAAGGTAAAAACTGGTTTCATTATCATTTCTAGGTTCACCACTTTCTCCATAAAGTCTAATTGAAGGGTTTTTAAAATATATATATATATTTCAAAAAAACATATGTGTTTTTGCAACAGAGAGACAGAGAGATTTATCATCAAAGGTCAAATCTGACATTCATCAAAATCTATGACAAATGCATCTTGTTTTATTGCATCATGTAAGATTAATGGGCAGCAAGTCAATAATCCATTCTTGCCTTGATAGCTAACATTTACTTTTCAATGAAAAAAGCCCTATTGGGGTCATTTGAAACATCTTTCAGCCTCAGTAAATCATTGACAATCTTTTCCAAACCAGGGTCAAACTACTCATATAACCAATTAGACGTTCAATCTCAACAAAGTCCCTTTTGAGAGGAATGTTGAAAACAGAAAGCTACAATCCTAATCTTGAATAAGAAATTATCACGTACATCATTTCTGAACTATCCTCAGGAAGTTGCTTATGTAAAATTTGAATCTTCTGAGTAGAATACCAACCTGAGGAAAATTTACTTATTGTGGAAAACACATTCCATGGCTATGGTAAAGAACAGATTAATGTGAAAATGGTTCCAAGTATTTAGTAAAAGTATGCCAGCAGAGCAATTGAATTCTGAATGTTTAGAATTCAGACAGCCTCTTGGCCCAAGGCAACTGATATATTTATAAAATCAGCACAGGATGGTAGAAATATTAACTTAGTCTTCATTTTTAACCCAAATGCACCTGGATAAGTAAATGAATATGCTGTGGGATATTTTTTCACCATGTGAGAATACTAGTGTACTGCACTGGTATTCTCACATACCTAAAAGTATCAAAAGTCATGTCTGAAATTCATTATTTAGATTGTACCTAAGCTTGGGACCACATTAACCCCGGCAGGAGACCTTGGAGAACTACTCCCCATCATAACTGTCCCCCGCCCCCACCTCAAAAAAATTGCCTCTAAATGCCCTTTAGGAGACACAGGAGCATTTCTATCATGTATTTGGACTTCCTGGGCCCCTAGAGGAAATTTGGGGGAGTTTTGAGGTCAAATATTTTGAGGATTCTAGGGTGGACTCCATCATAGGAATTAAAGATTTACAAAGTCTTCTCTGCCAAAGAGCACTAGCACCTCCCTAAATTTTAATTCCAAGGATTCCACAGCATTGTACCATTATAGCAAAAGTAGTGTCAAACTGTATTAATTTGACAGTGTAGATGCACCCTTATCAGATCGGAATGGGGTGTTCTTTCACGAAAATGGCTCCAAGTATCCAAAGGTGTCACCTGTTATTGTCTAGTAAATGTAAACCGAGAAGTTACCCACCATTATCTCCGTCATCTCATTCATCTTAATTGTTGTCATTTTCCACTTTATTACACAAATAAATAAGTACAGAAAAATGGGATGGGCATTTAATTGAAAAGAAAAGAAAATGATATTTGGTTGCATAATTGTTTAAGTGACTGGCTTGACCCTGGGGAGGGAGTGACAGCTGACAGGGAGCTTTGGCATGGGCTGATCCATGAGGTCACGAAGAGTCGGAAGCGACTGAATGAATAAACAACAACAAATTGTTTAATAGATTATCATTGACAAGGATCTCAAAAGCTGTTTGTTGAAGATAAATAGTTCCTACCATAAAAAAGCTATCTGAGACTATAGAGTTGTGCATGTTATGTCTGTTGGAATTCAATCCCACACTGCCCAAATCTCAAGTTCGTAGAGGAACAGTTGGTTAGTTTAGTATAGACTAAGGGTTTCCCTTCCCCCATGTATCCTGAATGACAGTTAGAATGTGTCTATTTTGTTCTGTGTGTGTGAGAGTGTGTGTGTGTGTGTGTGTATGTGTATGTTTCTACTCTCATTCTGATTGGTTGTGTAGAATGGATACTTTTCTACTGTAAGCCTTTACCAGGAATGTGGCACAGCTGGCTGGGAGTCAGCTGCATAAGATCTCAACTGACCAGAAGGTCATGAGTTCAAGGCCTGCCCGGGTCGGGGTGAGCTCTCGGCCAATTGTGCAGCTCGTTGTCCGTCTATATATGTTGTAGGTCTATGGCATTGAATGTTTGCCTGCATATGTGCATTATGATCTGCCTGAGTCCCCTGCAGGGTGAGAAGGGCAGAATATAAATGATGTAAATAAATAAATAAATTTACTTTGACTTCCGTTTCTTACATCTTTTTATGTGCTGTGTGCTTTGAGATATGTGTGTGTGTCAGAGAGATATTATTGGTGTTTCCCCATGTAAGGACTCACCTATTCCAAGCAGGCTGAAGCCTGTGTTGCAGTTTGGCTCCCTGGTTAGAATAGCTGGCATCCATCTTAGGAAGGGAGTTCCACACAGCAGCCATTAGAAGAAGGTAATTGCCAGAGACAAGGGGAGTGGCTTTAGAGCTCCTCTGTCTAGATACAGTGTCTCCCAGGAGATTGGCTAAGCGCCATAGGGGAGGAGCTGAGCTGACTAGGAGGGAGAATTCCTGTCAGAGAAGTTTAGTCTTGAGCTAGGCTGTGGAGAAGTAACATCCAAGCCTCAGCTGTTAGTCTGAACCAGTCTGTTCTATAGCGAAACACCTAGGGATTAGTCTGAACTAAGGGGTCAGGGTAGCTGACAGCGCTTAGGGTCAGAAGAGAATTCAGGGTGCCGCTTAGAGTTTAGAGCCGGCAGGGCTGACTTGGGATAGTCAGTCAGGACACCTTGGAGTCTTTGGATATAGAGAGAAAGGTGGGCTCTGAGACTGGGAGCTAGCACGAGTCTGCTAGCTCATTCAGACAAGACTCAGGGAACTTTTAGGGTTAGAAGTTCCAAGTTAGAAACACCGGTTCGCACTAGTTTCAACATTAGTGGGACAGAGCTTTTACAGTCAAGTTTTAGCACTGACTGGAATTGCTTTTAAGATCTAAGAAGAAGAAACCTCTATCGAAACCAATACGCTCCAGCACATTTTTATATCAAGTAAACCATCACGCTGTTGAACAATCTTTCTGTAACCATACGCTCTCATAAGAACATAAGAACATAAGAAGAGCCATGCTGAATCGGGCCTCAGCCCATCTAGTCCAGCATTCTGTGTCACACAGTGGCCCACTAGTTGTACACGGGGATCTCTAGCAGAAAGGAGGGCAAAACCCTCACCTGCTCCCGACCCCTCACAACCAGTACCCGGGGAAAATCCTGCCTGCCTCCATCAACACAGAGGTGGCACTTGGATGTCCATTTCAGTAGCTACTGATTCCCTTGGTCTCCATGAATCTGTCTAATCCTGCCTTGAAGCTGTCCAGGCTGACAGCTGTCACAACCTCCTCTGGAAGTGAGTTCCATAACCCAATGACCCTCTGGGTGAAGAAATATTTCCCTTTATTAGTCCTAACTTTCCTACCTTGGAGCTTTAGGGAGTGCCCCCTAGTCCTAGTGTTGTGTGACAGAGAAAATATTTTTTCTTTGTTCACCTTTTCTATCCCATGCATGATTTTATACACTTCGATCAAGTCACCTCTTAAACGCCGTCTTTCAAGGCTGAAAAGACCAAGGCGTTGCAACCTGGTTTCATAAGGGAGCTGCTCCATCCCTTGGATCATTCTTGTTGCCCTTTTCTGTACCTTTTCCAGTTCCGTTATATCCTTCTTAAGGTGCGGTGACCAGAATTGTACACAGTACTCCAGATGTGGCCTCACCATAGATTTGTAGAGAGGCAATACAACATTTGCCGACCTATTTTCGATTCCCTTCCTGATCATGCCAAGCATAGAATTTGCTTTTTTCACTGCTGCAGCGCACTGGGTTGACATCTTCATTGAGCTGTCCACCAAAACCCCAAGATCCCTTTCCTGGTTTGTCTCAGAAAGCTTTGATCCCATCAGTTGATAAGTGTATTTGGGGTTCTTTGCCCCGATGTGCATGACTTTACACTTGTTTAGGTTAAAATGCATTTGCCACTTTGTTGCCCATTCACTCAATTTCGAGAGATCTTTCTGGAGCTCTTTACAGTCAGTTTCATTTTTAACTACCCTGAACAGTTTAGTGTCATCTGCAAACTTTGCTACCTCACAATTTACGTCTACATCCAGATCGTTTATGAATAAATTAAAAAGTAACGGTCCTAAAACTGAACCTTGGGGTATGCCACTTCTCACCTCTTTCCACCCAGAGAAGTGTCCATTTATTACCACCCTTTGTTTCCTACAGTTTAGCCAGGTTCCAATCCAGGACAAGACCTGTCCCCTGATTCCATGGCTAAAGAGCTTATTTAGAGCCTTTGGTGAGGGACTTTGTCAAAAGCCTTTTGAAAGTCAAGGTAAACAATATCGACTGGGTCCCCTTTATCTATGTGTTTATTTACACCCTCAAAGAATTCTATCAAGTTAGTAAGACATGATTTGCCTTTGCAGAAACCATGTTGATTTTCCTTCAGCAATGCCTGTTCTTCTATGTGCTTAGTAATTTTTTCTTTAATAATGGTTTCCATCACTTTGCCTGGAACTGAGGTTAGACTAACTGGCCTATAATTTCCTGGATCACCCCTGGATCCTTTCTTGAAGATCGGAGTTACATTTGCCTCCCTCCAGTCCTCGGGTACAGTGCCTGATCTTAGAGAAAGGTTGCCTCAATAGAAGTAAACCATTTAAGATCTGTGCTTTGTTTGTTATACAAGCCTGTTAAAGTTAATAAACTATTTCTTGTTAACTTTTAAGGAAGCCTCCATCATACTTCTTCTCCGTTTCCTCTCAGTGGGTGATTTCATTAGGAGCCTAACTGGGAATCTTATTTATTATAAAATCCTAATAAGAATATTAGGTTGGTGGTAGCGAATTTAAGTAATTTAAGTAATTGGGTAGACCAAGTCGTCAACCCCCCCCCCCTTTTGAAACCTTAGAACAGATGGGTATTAGAGTAGCTCAGATTGTTAAGTAATGCACTTATTTCTTATTATTGTAAATAAACCTTTTGTGATTTTTAAGATTGGACTCTGCATCTTTGCAGAGTCCAATCTTAAAACTCTTAATTCTTACAACCACAACCAATGGCACTTCACACTCTGCTCGATAATGAGCTGATGCTCAACTTTTGTATCCTGTTTGTTTTTCGATGCTCTCCTGTATTTTAAGGTAGTTTTTCCCTAACAAAAAGGGTTATGGGCCCAGCACTGTATGCCCAGGCTTTGTGCCCAGTCATTGTGCCTAAACTGTGTGTTTGCTGAAAGAAAAAGCTTGAGAGAAAAAAGGAAGGCTGAAAAGAGCAGAGAGGCTTCTTTAAAAACTCAAAAAAAAACTTTTAAAGAAGCCTCTCTGCTCTTTTTAGCCTTTCTTTTTTTCTTTCAATTCTTTCTTTCAGCACACACACACAGTCTGAGCACATGGACAGGATACACAGACTGGGCACACAGTGCAGGGCACAATGTCCTGTGACCAGCAAACAAGACTTCCACTGACTTAAATCAAACTTTTTGTTGCAATTCAGTAACCTGTTTCAGGGTCAGTGTCATTTACCTAGCAGATAGAAAATGAGAAACTCTGGTACATCATTATGTCTGCTTACTTGCTAGTGATTTTTACTCTTTTGTAGTTTTGTAGCAAACTGTTTATTTATTCTCTAAATTGTTGATCTGACTCAGGCACACAATTTTGTACTTGTTTAGGTTATCAGAACAAAGCCAGGCTCACAGATTAGCTGCAATGGGGTAAGATGCTATATGTTCACTAAAGTACAAATTGCTTCCTTTGATAAATGTAAAAATGTGGAATGAAAAATGAATTGAGCAGCATGTTTTGAGATAAAAGGAAATTCTGCCATACTGGCCTCACCATCCATGAAACCACAAAAGAATAAAATGATCTTCATAGGCATAGATTTTAGCAGCAAGAAGCAGCTATAGTTCAGATATTGTACATGTTCATTAGCAAAGGCCTCTTTAGAAACCATCTGACCCCAAATAAGCTAGTATGCACCTGTAGGTGAAACTGAAATTGGGAAGATATTTCTATAAAATGGAACTGCAAAACAATTAATTATCTCACCCCATCCCTTGATATAAGGCCAGCATTTGATTTCAGGGAATGTGGTTTTCATTGTAAGTATCCAACAAAATTAAAACAATAGAAAGGAAATGAGAAAGAAAAAAGCAATATGTTCTGACTTTCCCAAGATTCTTGTATAAAAAGGTAGCGCAAATCTGAGACATAATGTGTGTTTTATCTGGGTGTTTTAACTCTGCTGTAGCCATCATTGAGTCATGAGAAGAGGTGGGTAACAAAATACTGATGATGACGATGATGACAATGTAGGCATTATTGTGGTAAATTATGAGACTGATGGTCTACAGTAGAGGTTGTAAAGCTGTAAGCTGGTGGGCTAAAGTATCACCTTACAACAAGTGATAGAACTAGATCCGAAACTAATTAATGACCTTCATATACCCACATTTCTGGCAGTAGTAAATGAAGGATGGGGAGCCTCTAGTCTACAGAGTTATTTTGAGGCCTGTCAATTAACAAGATCAATAGAATTAGATCTTCCTGATTCAAAAAGATGGGCCAGAATAGAGAAAGCAATAAATGTGTCTGAAGAGTAGGTTAAATAATGAGATTTTAAAAGAAATTAAAGGGGGTCCAATGATCTTCTCCATGGTATGTTGGGAAAAATGGCAAAATAAATTACCAATAAATGAAATAGATAAACTCCCAATAGAGATATAACTTAATAAAAATTAAAAGATATTTAGCAAAGTGATAAAAATATAAAGCAAAGTGGAATGAGGTTGATTGGTGACCTCTTAGATGGGACAACTAAAGAGTGGAATATGATAAAAGATAAGTGTGGACAAAGCAATTGGCTGTTATGGAATGGTATGAAGCAAAGGATTATAGAGTGGAAAAGAAAGGAAAGTCTAGAAACAGATTTTGATCAGATATTAAAAATGAAAATTAGAAAAGGAGAAAGGCTTGATGGGCTTCATTTATAAGAAAATAGCTGAAAAACAATATAAACTGAAACAAATATTAGTTGAAATATGGAAAGTGATTTAAATTGCAATGAATCAGACACTGAACATTGGATTAATTCAATTTAAAAATTAAACATATTAGAACCAGAGGAAAAAAACACAAAAGATTGACCAAATGGTCCAGAGCCTCACTTAAATTAGCCCATATAACTAAATCATCATCAAAATTATGTCGGCACAAATGTGACTAAATTGGATCTTTCACACATATGTGGTGGGACTGTGATAAGATATATCAGTTTTATAATAAAATAAAGAGATGGAAGAATTTCTAGAGCAAAAATTTGAGTTGAATAAAAGAGTATTTTTTATCCAGAAAATTGAGGGCAAGAGTAGCACTAATAAATAGGAAGATATCATAAAACAGATTGTAGAAGTGATCAAGTAACCGTAGCCTTGAGCTAGGAAGAGCAGAAAAAATGGAAATTTTAAAAAATGGTTTGAAAATTTAGCAGAGAGTATGCTCGAGGATTATATTTGTAAGAGGAGGTTGAAATATACAACTAGTGGCTGTAAAAAGAATTGAGACTCAAAATGGGGAACACTGTTAGCTAGAGTAAAACAAAAAAAGAGAATATAAAGTACTGAAACACATCTCTTCAGGACTGATCAATTCAAATAATACTTGAAATGAAGACACAACTGTTCCCAGTGGGTGGGGTGTGAGGAGCCGGGAGGGGGGCGGACAGGACTGTTAGACACAAGAGGTTGATAAGTGTGGAATTGGGATTGGTAAGGTTAAGTAAATAAGATACATTATATTGAGTGAAAATGTAAGTGACATTTCATTATTTGGATTTATATTACCCTACTTGTGCCTACAATTAATAAAAAAAACTTATGTCGTTGTGCAAGATATGCAAAGAAAGGAAAGGGGAAACAGTAACATGGGAGGTGGTCTCCATCTGCCATATTATAAGACAAAGGTGCATTGTTTCATTAAATACAACAAAGGGAGATCCTGGTGTGATGGGATGGGTATCCAGTCCTCATCAAGCCTTTTTAAACCACGAGTTTCCTAATTAAAAGGTGTTAAGGTCCTAAAACCACCCAAACTATTTGAGGTATAGTGCTTCAGATCTCTGTGGCTGCATAACAGGTCTCCTGATCAATTCAGTCCCCCTCAGTCAAGTAGTCTGAACCTGAGCCATCTTCTCACATGGGTTGTAACAGCACTGATATCACGGCAAACTGTTAATACACAGCTACAATCCCTTACTGCAAACTGTTCAATGTAGCTGTTTAATATAATGGAGAAAATACAGCATAGTATTCTGCCTCATGGTGCTGACAAAATTAAGGGATTGGGAACTTTGATGATGTGCAGTGTAGATGTCAACATAATCCTGGGGTTAATGTGTTTATCAGATCACTTGACTGATCCGTTCTGCTTAATAATAAAATAAGACATTACTAGTGCTGCTGCTGCTGCTGCTGCTGCTGCTGCTGCTACTACTACTACATGATCCAAACCAGCTTAAAATACTTAAAAGAAACATAACTTCAAAATAAACCAAATACAAAAGTTAAAAATATAATTGAATAGGCCATTTCCATGTAGCAAATCTCTAAAGGCATGTTGAAATTAAAATAAGAAGTCTTAATTTGCATGCTAAAAGATAGTGTGGAGACTGCCAGTCTAACCTTTCCCAGAAGGGATTCCCAGCACCAGGGAGCAGCCACAACTATGATATGGCATGTACTTCCAGTCGAGTAGATATCCCATCAAGCATGTCAAAACAAAATGTTCTCTTGAGTTTGTCCATAGTTCCGTTCTTCTCACAAAATAGATCCCAAATGAATTCAAACTGAGCAGAGAGGATTTTTCATAACATAGCTTCACAATGTGCCTGATTTATGAAAGTAATGAGAATGTCAGGAAAACTATGGGAAGAAATAGCTGATAGATGCACACATGCAGACAAAGACCACCCCATATCTACAATCAGTTGGACTATTGTCAAATCATGGAACTGGCCAATAAAAATAGCAATCACATCTGTTCATATAGCTGTGCCTGAAGAGTTTTAATGTGATTGGAAGCATAATGCATAATGCATACATCTCTTTCAGCATTTCAATAAGACATTGGAACCTATGGCTCTGTTGGTATTATAGCAGAGATGTGAATCATGTGACCCTCCAGATGTTGAGAGACTCCAAACATTCTTCACTATTGGTTATGCTAGCAAGGCCTTCTGGGATGAATTCCAACAAGGCTACATTGTTCCCACTCTTGTATCATTTGTAATGTATATAGCCTGGTTTAATTTGCACGTGGTATCCAAAACGCTAAGAATCAAGAGCAGAATATGTTCCTATTTGATAGTTATTGGCAGGCATAACACTTTTATGTAGACACTATTGAATATTGGAGGACTCCAGTTCTCCAAAGCAATCATTTAGACTTATTAGATACCCAAAGAGGATAGGTGTTGTTGCTCTGTGGTTCCTTCTTTGTCTCTGTGGTTCCTTCTCTGACCCCCAGTGGCCATGGAGGAGCTCTGGGTGGGGGAAGACTGCACAAGCACGGACACCATTTGGGGAGTGGGCGAGGAGGATTTCAGCCGAAACTAAAGAGGCGCCATCCCATGACCACCCCCGGCACCACTTTCAATTATTGCCATGGAGGAGATCTGGGAACTGGCGCTGGGGCAGTGGAGCCCACCCAGAGTGTTGTGGGGGCGGCACTGACTTCCTCTGGATACCAATCCCAGATATTTCAACCCATCTGTGTGGTCTGTTTAGTTGGTCAGCAAAACACAGTGGCTTGCTTTGTAATGTCCTTGACATCCTTAATAAATGCTGAATTGAAAACCTATCATAATAATTGGCTGCAGAAACTACTTTGATATAATTGATCCAAATAACTGGATACTAGATTGCATGGTATATAATGTATTTTATCATTCACATCAACTTTCATACATTTCAAAGTAAGAGTAGGATATTAGACAAAACTGAAGGGCTCTTTGCTTTGATTTGAGTATAATTGGACATTAAACACCCACATTCAAAATGTTTTTACCCAAATCATAGCACTTAGTTATCCACAAGGATAAGTGAAAGGAGGTATCAGGCAGAATAAAGAGGTTTAAAAGTCAAGCAATCAAATAGTTTATTGTACAAGCCCAAGGCCATGACAAATAGGTACAGGTACAGGGTGCAGAGACTAGTACCCTCAAAGCAAACCGAAAGCAAAGGATAGCAAACAAAGGCCATCATCATGCTCATGCAGAGAGCAAAAACAATGTCAATTATTTACAGATACATTATGGGGGAGGGACAAATTACCCTCTGAGTCTCCATGGCAGTTGATGGAAATTTTATCTAGCTCTCTCTGGCCTTTTTTGCAGACAAAGCAAAGAGGACTATTTTATATGTTACATAATAATTTGAGTCGCACAGCAAAACCCAAACCGTTTCTACTCTCTTGTAGATTTTAAAATGCACAGCATAATATACAAACAACCCAACTCTATTTTAGAATCATGGCCACATACTATATTATTATTATTATTATTACCACCACCACTACTACTACTATTACTATTATTATTATTATCATCATCCCTTTCGAAGTTTATTTATTTATTTTGTTTATTTATTTGGACTTGTACACCGCCACTCCCAGTGGCTTGGGGCAGTTTACAACACAAATCAATAAAACAAACAATGGGCAAAACATACATATAATAATAAGTAAAAACAGAAAAATAAAAATGCAGCTAAAATCACAAGCTAAAATTACAAGCTTTCAAAGGCCTGTTTGAACAAGTGTGTCTTGCAGGCCCTCCAAAAGGTGACCAAATTTCGGAGAGCCCACGTTTCTGGTGGCAACGTATTCCAAAGAGCCGGGGCGATGATTGAAAATGCCCTGCGCCTTGTCGAAGTCAGGTGGAAAGATTTCACACTAGGGATGTCTAGAAGATTCTGGTTTTCTGAACGAAGTGATCTCGGAGGGTTATATTGAATCAAGCAATCCCGTAGGTACACTCGCCCCAGACCATACAAGGCCTTAAAAGTAAGTACTAACATCTTGAAAGTAATCCGGTATTCAATTGGTAGCCAGTGCAGGTTCTGCAGTATAGGTGTTATACAGCAGCTCGTGGGTTCCCCTGCAAGCAG
Source organism: Anolis apletophallus (assembly GCA_030556195.1). NCBI lineage: Eukaryota > Metazoa > Chordata > Lepidosauria > Squamata > Anolidae > Anolis > Anolis apletophallus. Next base: position 130,336,052 of record JARBWK010000003.1, on the reverse strand, counting down.
CCGGGCTGCAGCATTCTGCACTAGCTTGAGTTTCCGGATCACATTCAAGGGAAGGCCAATGTAAAGAGCGTTACAGTAGTCAAGTATTGAAATGACTGTGGCTTGGATTACCGTGGCCAGATTGTTCCGTGAGAGATAGGGAGCCAGACGCTTCGCCTGTCGCAGATGGAAGAATGCAATTCTGCTGACATTGGAGATTTGGGTCTCCATTGACAGCAGAGGGTCCAAATGGACACCCAGGCTTTTTACTGGTGATGACGGGCGTAATGCCTCACAATCCAGGATCGGCAGTTGGATTTCCCTATCGCCCGGACGACCCAGCCAAAGGATCTCCATCTTCACCAGATTCACCTTCAACCTACTGGCTCGCAGCCATCCAGTAACGGCTTCAAGGAATAGATGGAAATTATTGGAAATTATTGGGTTGTCAGTCTGGGCTTCATTCTGATAATATATGACAACTCCATGAGCAATCCCTGAGATCCAACATTAAGGGAGTATTACGTAACTACTTACTTAGGCAATCCTTTATAGTTCGAGGATGATTGTCTTCCAGATGTTGTGTCTTGGTGGTGGGTCCGTAGGTGGCTGTGGAGCCCTATTCTTGATTCGCATGTTTTCAGGATTTCTAGCATATAAGCCTTGTGATGAATGGCAACATTGTGCATCTGAATACACAACTGTATACAAAACCAGATGCATGTCTGAATATGTGATTGGATGCACAATGGAATGTACAACTGAATGTATATCTGAAATAGCAGCCATTCTGCATCAGCTTTGCAGACATCGCTCCACTTCTGTGATTTTGAACCACAAGTTGCTGCACGTTATTAAAAATGTCTAGCCACTTACATAAAATGCACAAAAAAACAACAGACAGGTGGAGGTTTCTCCCTCTACCTCTCTTAGTTCCCAAATCATTATGTACCCATGACCAGCATAAAGTTTATAATCAGAGAAAGGCAAGCTGTTCCACATAAAAAATATGCAGTGGAAAAAGCAGCGTGAGGGCTGAACAATGCAGGTAAATACACAATATACAATAATACAGGCAATACTTGAGTCTGCTCTAGTCAATACACAAATATATATTATAATCAAAGATACATATGAGATACACAATTATCACAACTTCAATATGATCTTGATAAATCTTTAAACAATAGCGGTGAATGGGCTCACATGGGAGTGAACCAAGACGCCCAAGCTCCGGGGAGAATGTAATGGAAAAGGCTCAGGCACAGTCCCAGACACCTTCCCAACAGAGCAAATACGTCCAAATAATAAGGAATGCAAGTGTGGTCTCACAAATGATGATAGTTCCAAGGGAAGGACGTCTTGGGGCCGACGAAAAGGGTCCCGCGCGGCTTCGTTTCACCCCCGTAGGGGCTTCCTCAGGGCCAGGGGCGTGGCCTAGATGCCGAAATCTCGCGAGCGTCTCGTTGGGATTTGGTCACTAGAGTTACAGTAATGTGAGTAGGTTACAATACAAATATAATTCAAACTTAGTAAATACAAGAAGCGCTACTAGGAAAGGGAACAGCCAGGGTCATTGGGAAAGCATTTCACAACACAGCATAATGCGAAAGAGACAGGCGGGTACATACCAGAGCTGGGAACAACAGGAGCACCGCAGGTGGAAGCAGTATCCGTAGATACTGGGCAAAAAGCACTGCGGCTCAGGCAGTTAGCGGTTAAATAGTAGCAGACACAGGTGTCCTTACTAAACCAATAATTCACAGACAGATAGCTTGTCGTTTAACCCATGGGGGGGTCTCACTTTTTAGATTGATTATCCATTTATTTTCAAGGCGTAATTTTTTGATGTCAGAGTGGGGTTGTGGGTGGATCTTTTCTAGTACAGTCACAGTGAAGTTATATCTATTATTGCAGGTCTTAAAATGCATGTATAGCACTGAATGGTCATATCCTGTATGAAAACGTGACCTGTGTTCACAAATCCTATTTCTCAGTTCTCTCGTGGATAAACCAATGTAAAAGCCCCCACAACAGCCACAAATTATGCAATATATAATGTTCTTAGAGTTGCAGGTTGCCCAGGTGTGAATTCTATAGATTTTCTTGCTGTAAGGGTTTTGGATTTGAGTTATAGGAGAGATATGCTTGCAGATACTACATTTGCCACATTTCTTAGTGCCAAAGGGGAGGGGGATTGAAGGGGGACAGCTATCAAATCTGTCATCTTTTGTGTGTACTAATAGATCTCTTAGGTTTTGAGTTCTTTTGAATGCTATGAGTGGTGGATTTTCCAAGCCTGGAATAGAGCTCACCAAGGGCCAAAGATTGGTGACTATCTTTTTGATATGATGGGACTGGGGAGATAATGTTAAAGGCCACACAATCTTGGAGGGAGAGGATTTACGTTGAGATGTTAGGAGTTGATCTCTGGGTATGTTATTAACCCTAGTGAGGGCAGTGTTGCGTACCCTATTTGGGTAACCTCTTTTCTTTAAATTGTTCAGAAAATGATTGGCGTCTTGGGAAAAGTGACGAGGGAAGGAAGAATTTCTTTTCAATCTTAATAGAGAGGAGAAAGGTAAGTTGTTTTTAAGGTGATGGGGATGAAAAGAAGAATAATGTAAAAGAGAATTTGTGTTAGTGGGTTTCAAATAATTTCTAACCTTAATATGATTATTGTGAATGAAAACCGTGAGGTCAAGAAAATTGACCTCCTGGTTGCTATATTGGAAAGTAAAGTCAATGTTTGGATGCCAATTGTTCATCCATGCCTGAAAGCTGCGTACGTCAGTCTTACCATCCATGATACAAAATACATCATCAATATATCTGAAAAAATATTTAATATGGCTGTAAAATTGGCTGTGTTCATCCGAGAAAAGAAAATTGTGCTCTAGGGCCCCTACAAAAATGTTAGCGACCGTGGGAGCTAAGGCCTGGCCCATAGAAATGCCACCCACCTGCAGGTTATATTGATCATTGAATATAAAATAATTGTGATCGAAAATTAAATCAATAAGATCCAGTATATATGCAGAAGATGGGCGATGGGGGGTGGGGCGGCTGTCTAGGGTATTATGTATGATGTGTCTGGCTTCATTCAAAGGAATATTCGTATAGAGAGAGGAAATATCAGCAGAAATCAAAATGTCAGAAGGGGAGATGGATATACTGTCTACCTTGTTAATGAGATCCCGGGTATCTTTTATGTATGTAGGCAATTCTTGGGCAAAAGGTTGGAGTATAGTATCTATAAAGATTCCAAGGGGTTGTAGAAGACTATCAGTGGCCGCCACGATGGGTCTACCCAACGGGGGCCTAGTAGGTTTGTGGATCTTAGGTAAGAGGTACAGATGGGGGATGGCCGGATGATGGTTAAATAAAAATTCAGCCTCCTTGTTAGTTAATTGGCCATTCAACAAGCCGTCCTGGATGACATGGTGCAGGGAAAACGGAGGGTGGGGTCTTGGGGTAGCACTCTATAGTGGTTAGTGTTGCTCAATTGGGTTAAGGCCTCTTTATAATAATCATTTCTATCCCAAATGACAACAGACCCTCCTTTATCCGCCGGTTTGATGATCACCTGTGGGTGGTTACCTAATTCTTTAAGGCGGTTAATGTCATGGTGACTAAGATTAGAATGTCTCCTATCGTGTCGATGGTTAATGGCTTGGACCTGTCGTAGTACAGTCTGTTCAAAGATTTTTATATTGTCAGAAACGATAGGGGGGTAAAGTTACCGGGGGTTCTAATCCAGGAGGCAGTGAAGTTCTCCGTAGGAGAGTCTTTGAAATGTTCTCTGAGGCGAATGGTCCAAAATAATGTTGTTAGATCCGTACGTATACTAACATTGGAACAGTTTAGAGTGAATACATAAGATAAGCCCTTATTTAACAAAGAAATATCATGGTTAGACAAAGTAAGGTGGGATAAATTAACGACTAGGTTCCCTTCTTTTTGCCCCATCCCTTTGGAAAATTTTGTCTCTGCTGTTGTGGATTAGAAGAGTGAGAGGTAGAGGGGGCATTGGATGGCTTTTGGCTTCTTAAAGCATACTTTTGTGTGTTGCCAGAATTGGCTGAGGAGTCAGATAACACTCCTGGGTCATCAGAATTATTCCCAGAGGTAAGGGATTCTCTAGAGTTGAAACGTACTTGTTTGTTTGGCTAGGTCTATAGTTGGGTTTTTGGAAAGTCCATTTGCATGATGAAATTAAGAAGTACAAAATCAATAAATTTAAGAGAGATGAGACAGATTTTTCGAACAATAGAGTATTCAAATGGACTGAACAATTTTCTGAACAATTTAAAGAAAAGAGGTTACCCAGATAGGGTACTCAACACTGCCTTCACTAGGGTTAATAAAATACCCAGAGATCAACTCCTAACATCTCAACGTAAATCCTCTCCCTCCAAGATTGTGTGGCCTTTAACATTATCTCCCCATTCCCATCATATCAAAAAGATAGTCACCAATCTTTGGCCCTTGGTGAGCTCTATTCCAGGCTTGGAAAATCCACCACTCATAGCATTCAAAAGAACTCAAAACCTAAGAGATCTATTAGTACACACAAAAGATGACAGATTTGATAGCTGTCCCCTTCAATCCCCTCCCTTTGGCACTAAGAAATGTGGCAAATGTAGTATCTGCAAGCATATCTCTCCTATAACTCAAATCCAAAACCCTTACAGCAAGAAAATCTATAGAATTCACACCTGGGCAACCTGCAACTCTAAGAACATTATATATTGCATAATTTGTGGCTGTTGTGGGGGCTTTTACATTGGTTTATCCACGAGAGAACTGAGGAATAGGATTTGTGAACACAGGTCACGTTTTCGTACAGGATATGACAATTCAGTGCTATACATGCATTTTAAGACCTGCAATGATATGATAACTTCACTGTGACTGTACTAGAAAAGATCCACCCACAACCCCACTCTGACATCAAAAGGGTCCTATTACGTCTTGAAAATAAATGAATAATCAATCTAAAAAGCGAGACCCCCCATGGGTTAAACGACAAGCTATCTGTCTGTGAATTATTGGTTTAGTAAGGACACCTGTGTCTGCTACTATTTAACCGCTAACTGCCTGAGCCGCAGTGCTTTTTGCCCAGTATCTACGGATACTGCTTCCACCTGCGGTGCTCCTGTTGTTCCCAGCTCTGGTATGTACCCACCTGTCTCTTTCACATTATGCTGTGTTATGAAATACTTTCCCAATGACCCTGGCTGTTCCCTTTCCTAGTAGCGCTTCTTGTATTTACTAAGTTTGAATTATATTTGTATTGTAACCTACTCACATTACTGTAACTCTAGTGACCAAATCCCAACGAGACGCTCGCGAGATTTTGGCATCTAGGCCACGCCCCGGCCCTGAGGAAGCCCCTACGGGGGTGAAACGAAGCCACGCGGGACCCTTTTCATCGGCCCCAAGACGTCCTTCCCTTGGAACTATCATCATTTGTGAGACCACACTTGCATTCCCTATTATTTGGACGTATTTGCTCTGTTGGGAAGGCATCCAGGACTGTGCCTGAGCCTTTTTCATTACATTCTCCCCGGAGCTTGGGCGTCTTGGTTCACTCCCATGTGAGCCCATTCACCGCTATTGTTTAAAGATTTATCAAGATCATATTGAAGTTGTGATTATTGTATATCTCATATATATCTTTGATTATAATATATATTTGTGTATTGACTAGAGCAGACTCGATTATTGCCTGTATTATTGTATATTGTGTATTTACCTGCATTGTTCAGCCCTCACGCTGCTTTTTCCACAGCATAAAGTTTATAGTCATGGTCGTTGTTGTTGTCTGTATATTTTTAGGTTTTAAATTGTATTGCATTGGTTTTACTGTAATCTGCTTCGAGACTCTTTTGTAGAGAGAAAAGGCAGGGTATGAATAAAATAACAACAACAATAAATAGCTCTTGGGTTTTAAGCAACATGCTTGATGTATTGGTAAATTAATTATGGATGCACTGTGTAACAGGAACATCTATAACTCTAATGCAAGTCTATACATGTTTCCTAAGAAGCATACTCACTCCGTTCAATTTGATTTATCTGTATACTGTTAAGTATGTTTCTCTCTAAAGAGAGACAATTTTTGCAAGATGTCTTGCATAAGGCAACTTTATATTTAGGGCAGAATAGTGTATTGATCATCCAGGCATATATTCAACTATTTGTAAGAGTTAATCCATAGATTCCAAACTCTGGATTGAACACCTGTGCTTCTCATACCTTTTTTCATGTGAAAATGTATTATTAGAAGAGAATAATCTATATATCCTTAGCAGTAAACCTTATTCACAATTTAAGAACATATGTGTTCCCTTGGCAGGCTTCATTTGTGCCCATCTGTTCGTGAAATACAAACACTGTTTAATGATCCGATTGCAATAGGGTGTAGAAAACTATATGGAAACTGACAATGGGTACTTTATATAATGTCTAAAGTACCTTGCTTGCAACTTTTTCACCTCAGTTTGTTTGATAAGGATCCCAATAATGATCAACATTAGATGATTGCACAAATGGAAATGTATTAATTAAATTAAATTAAAAATTACAATAATATAAACCAAGCAATCTAACCAGTTAAAAGATTGCAAGGAATTGTTTTTTGGAACAATGGATAAAAATAACCCTCGGGGCATAACAGTTGCTAGTTCCTGAAAGTCTAGTGTCTAAATTCACTTGCTATTCACATTAATTCCAAAGAAAATTTAAAAGTCAATATTTTGTAAGTTCTATTGATTCAATTGGTTTTCTCTAATTTGAACTAACAATTGGATTTAAGTCTGGGTATTTTTATTACCTTTGCTAATTTCAGGAATGCCCGATAATAGATATTTAATTATCTTTTCACAAATCTCAGGTTTCTAATTTGATCCACTTATTTATTTTACTTTGACAATTTTATCGTATATCTTATGCCAGGTCAGGGGTATTTGTTTACCTCAAATTATTATCTGATTTATCGGATTGGGGTCAATTTTTTTTTTTAAAAAAACTATCTATGGCTGTTTTTATATTGATGGTTCCATGCAGGTCATTATAGCAATGCATTTCAATAAGTATATTTTTTCCCAGGTGGAGATTGTTGCAGATTTTTGGTGTTGTAGAGATGTTGCAAAACTGCTATGAAATGCCCCAGTTATGATATTATTTCAATTAATACCACTTATTTCTTTTTTAAAAAGTCAGGAGGGAAGGAGGGAGTGAAAAAGGGAAAGGAGGAAAGAACTGAAGATAATTTTTCTCAGAAAAATCTCAACGTAAAGTTTAGGGATTACAAAAACTTCCTTTTCTCATAAATTCACTTATACGTTTTAACCATTTGTCCTTGAAGACATTCTGGGACTGGAATACTTCAATTTGAATGGATTTGTGCTCAAATGCTCATATCAATATAAAAAATGGTTTGTACAATGTTAAACATAGTCCTTGGAGGTAAGCTAATTAGTAAACTAGAGAGTTTTAAAACTCTCAAGTGCCATCTTTGAACTCAAAAAGACATCTACTAATGAAGTCCCCAGTGGTTTGAAAATCTGAATGTGGCAGTTCTTGCACCACTCTAGCAGAATTTCAATGATGATGTTACAAAGGCAACTGCATAAAAAGTTGGCGTTAAGGGTGGGATGAGGGCACAAGAGCTTTTGCAAGATTTTACTATGACCATTTATTGATAGTGGGTCAAACTGTAGGTTGGAGATAAGTGATAACAGATTCTTCATTTCCTGCAAATAGGGCAGAAAGGAAAGGCAGAATATAAGTAGATGTAGTATATGAATGGTGTGAACTAGTACTTAATAAAATATTTAAACTCTCAGTAACATGACAGGATAGATTTTACTTTCCTCTGAAATCCTATCAATGATGACACAGGCATCCTTTGAAAATATTTTGGACATTTTTCACTACCTGTTGGAAACATATGCAATAATTTAAATTATTGGCTTGCTGTAGGTTTTTCAGGCTATATGGTCATGTTCTAGAAGCATTCTCTCCTGACGTTTCGTCTGCATCTATGGCAAGCATCCTCAGAGGTTGTGAGGTCTGTTGGAACTAGGAAAATTGAGTTTATATATCTGTGGAATGTCCCGGGTGGGAGAAAGAACTCTTGACTTTTGGAGGTGGGTGTGAAAGTTTCCATTGGCCACCTTGATTAGCATTTGATGGCCTGGCAGTTTTTTGGTGTGGCTTGTTAGTGCCTGGGGGAATCTTTCCTTGAGAGGTGATTAGCTGTCCCTGATTGTTTCCTCTCTGGAGTTTCTTTGTGTTTCAGTGTTGTTTTATTGTTTTGATTTTAGAGTTTTTTAGTACTGGTAGCCTGATTGTGTTCATTTTCATGGTTTCCTCCTTTCTGTTGAAATTGTTCACATTCTGTTGAAATAGTCCACATTTCCTAGTTTCCAATAGACCTCACAACCTCTGAGGATGCTTGCCATAGATGCAGGTGAAATGTCAGGAGAGAATGCTTCTAGAACAGTGGTTCTCAACCTGTGAGTCCCCAGGTGTTTTGGCCTACAACTCCCAGACATCCCAGCCAGTTTACCAGCTTTTAGGATTTCTGGTAGTTGAAGGCCAAAACATCTGGGGACCAACAGGTTGAGAACCACTGTTCTAGAACATGGCCATATAGCCTAAAAACCTACAACAACCGAGTGATTGCAGCCATTAAAGCCTTCGACAATTTAAATTATTTGTTGTGCTATATGTTTTATGTGCCTTCCAGTTATTTTCAAGGCTGGGTTTTCTTGGCAATAATTGTAACAGCGGATTTGACATTGCCTTCTTCTGAGGCTGGGAGAATGTGACTTGCCCAAAGTCATACACTGGGTTTCCATGGCCAAGCTGAGGTTCAAGCCCTGGTTTACAAAGGATTAATAATTCTACTAAAGCACTGTGCAATGGGTACTTGAAGCATTTTTGAGGTTAGCTGAGAGAAAGAAGTTGGAAGCATAAGTGCTCAAAGATTTAAGTCTATCAGATGCATGGATGTGGTACCTAGGAATAGACATTTATAGATATGAATGAGCAGGCTGTATGTGTAAATAGCAATACAAATTTAAAACTTGTGGGTATGATGATGATATGACCAATTAAGTTTCAACTAGGGTTGTTGGGGGACAAAACCAGAAGGAAAGATGATGCCTGAAGCCAGAGAGTAGATAACCATATGAATGGCGGAGTGGGGAGGGGGGGTATGGAAATGCAGTGCAATGCTATCTGGAAACCAGAAAGAAGATATGATAAACTGATCAAGAGAGCCCTCATGAGGCTTGATGTTAACTAGAGTTATATTATATGTAGTGTCCAAGGAACTCATTTTCTCTGTTCAACCCACTGCTGATGAACCAGAGAGTTTGTGGATATATTCCAATTCTGCTGTTCCTCTTTCCAATCTACTGCTGTTCTGAACCACAGTAACATGTCTGTGTCTTTGAATCAAAACAGCACAGTATCCTGGCTCTCCTTCTCCTTGATTTGAGGTTATATTGAAGTGCTAATCTGAACTAAAGTAGACTTGGCAATCCATTGATAGGGAGTGGACTGGTGGGACAAAAAGGTGATAAATGCTAGAAATAAATAAACCCATGGAATCAGTTTCATAGGAAGTTAACATTTATGTCAATTTCACTATGTGGGGAGAAAATGTCAAGAGGGAGGTAATATGGAAACAAGGATGTGACAACATTTTGATTGCCAAAGGAGGCAGTGAGGCATTTTCCAGTAGTGACTTCCCCTTGCTTGGTGATAGGGGGAGAAGAAAACCACGTTCACTTAAATTGTATGAATGCTGTAATGTCACAACTGCTGAGAAATGAAACAGTCACATCAGAAACAATAGTGGAACTGTAGCAAAATTGCAGCCATTCTCATCAATGAAAAGATGTGAAGTAATAATGAACAAAATACAATGCAACTAGAGAGGTGTGACATTGTGTAATAAATCCCTGCAAAGAAACTACTGTACTGCTGTTAGAGTGATTTCCTGCCTCTTGGGATAAAGAGACTTTTCCTATGTACGTCCAAAACTAGCACTATAAAATGGAGGTAAGAAACAGACTAGAAGCCCATGTTAACAACAAATGGATGGTTCAGATTTCCAATCCTAGTCCAAAATATGACAGGTACCTTTCCACAATATTGTATTAATCAAAACAGAGGTTTGTCAGAGAAAGGCTAACTGAAGCAAAGCTAGCTTTGAGGGTAGAGCCACTGTTAGGTTTATCAACCAACAATGATAAAAGACAACTTACACCTCTACTGATATTGCTGGGTCAATGAAGCCCCTGAACTATGCACATCACCCTTCTACAGAATAGACTTCGAACTAATCACTAAGAAAAATGAAACTGATTCATAGAAAGGCATGCACTCAGGTTTTTTAAATGTGTTTTCCCCCACTTTTTCAGGAATCTTGCACTCTTAACTTTAACAAATGGATTCATATATAAAATACTCAGTTTGAAGCTCTGTGCAGAAATTTTGTAATCTACTTAATGTTGGCAGCAAATATTTTTATTGGAGGCAATATAACTCACTGCTTAATAAGATGGCCTTGTTTATTACAACTAAACCAGCACAGTTGGCAATATTTCCCACATTATTTAATAAGCATTATTCATAGGTTAGTATGCTTTCTTCCTCCATACTCTCTACTTACATTGATTATTAAAATTAGCTAGCTTTAGGGGACAAATACATCACATCAGACTTACTAGCGAGAAACCATTTTCTTAACAGTAATCTTTCTGCTCTTACAGCAGAGTGGATAGGATAAGGACTACCAAAGTGAGATGGAAGAAAATATGTCACTATGAAAATGCACAGGTGGAAAATTCCCCATTGCTTTATAACCAGCATTACCTTTCCATGAATGGCATGTGTCTGAGGAGAGTATCTGACCCAAAATTAGACAATGAGTTTCACAGCTAGACACCAGTTCCCTTGCTACTAATATATCACCTTATTGTTGTGTGCCTTCAAGTTATGACAGAAGACTCATCAGGTTGTTTCCATGTGCTTCAGAAAGGGAACCTCACCAAAGTCCCAGAGAGGCCATCACATGATGTCAGGGCACTTCCAGTGGGGCTCCATGAGGCACATGGAAACAGAGCCAGAAATCCATCTTCAGGAGTCAGGTGTTACCTGACTCTAAACCTGAGAAAGTGGGAGGAAGTGGGTCAAAGAAGGCAAAAGACAGTTGGGAACAGGGTAAGATGGTTCACTCCACATTCCCTCACTTTTCCCCACTTCCCCCCTTACCCATCTGATGAAGTCCTAAAAGTATGTTTGGCCAAAATCATCCAGTGGGTTTTCTTGGCCAAGTGGAAATTCAAACCCTGTTATCCAGAGTTGTAGTCAAAAACTAAAACCCCTTTACTATGCTGGCTTTCAAAGTGTTTTCCTCTTCAGTGCTAAATAGCAAAAGGGCTGGGGGGAAATGCAAACAAAGAATACAGGATTTTGTTTGTTTTTACTAAACTTCTTTAGAAGCCACTGTGGGATTTGGGGATTTGGGTTGTGGGGCTAGGGAGAAGAGTAAAATGCATATCAGATTATAGTAATCACATAATAACTGTGATATTGTTGTCTGTTCTAGTTCCATTGTTAAAAAATCACATTATTAAGTGGAGCAGATTTTATTGTCTTTTCTTTGTGTCACTTCCTAGTGATTTTGGTTTTTCTGTGTATCTTTCTGAAAAGACATACACAAAGGGCAATTTAAAGGACTGTTAAATCCCATTGATTTTAACAGGAGACAGGCAGGCAGGCAGGCAGAGATACCAGAAGAGACTGAGGCAGAGACTGTTAAGCATCTACCATATTCTCCCACTGAAATCCGTGGGGCTTTTCAAATGTATAATTTTGTTTGGAGAATGCCCAAAGTAGATAAGTTGATATATATCAGCCTGGCATCTGATAATAATATAACTCTTTTTTTGCAATTGTCTGAAAAAGATCACTAGATTTCCACCTCCCTTTGTATCCCCCCTCCTGGCAATCCGCCCACTAGCAGTATTCTGCTTCATCTTGCATTGACAAACAATAATATCAGGTCACAGAGTTGAACAAGAAAGAGAAAGGAAAATGAGATCTCCCTTATCCTCTTGAGGGAGAACCTTGGTTCCTCCCCTTCCTTTGAAGGCACTTCAAACTACTTTGCCCCCCTAAGTTAAAAATTGAGCTTTATGACAGTTCCTTGGTAAGATCAGAAGAAAGTGGGCATGGCAATACATTCATTCTGATTGAGATAAGGGTAATCAGGGCCTCACAGCTCAAGGGAGTAACAATTTCTATAAGATTTGTTGGGACAGTAAAGAAAGGGTCATAGGGTGGCAAGAAGACTATAGCTGCTGCTGATGATCTCAAAACTTGTCTTGCTTACATATCAGTTCTTTAATTTTCAAGTTAAAGAAAGGTTCATAGGGTGGCAAGAAGACTATAGCTGCTGCTGATGATCTCAAAACTTGTCTTGCTTACTTATCAGTTCTTTTATTTTCAAGTTGAGACTTGCTTCAGATCAAAGCTTCATCTTTTTCTACATCTGCAGCTTAGTGCAGCGTTATTGGTATTTAGTGAACAATGTAATCGAATGATTGCAAGGGTGGAGAAACAACTGGAAGTGTGAAAAAATTGTCTAGAGAAGAGAAGAGGAAAATAAACCCAAATGTTGCATTTCTCTTTGCTTTTAAGTGGCTAAAACCCCATTATTATAAATATAAACCAAGCAAAAGAGGTTTTGGATCAAAGGAGAATCAGGTGAATTTCATTCTACCATTATTACTGGGAAGCAATGGCTTATATGGTTTTGACTCAGAAGATGCCTCAGCAAATGGCTCTGAAACGTAAAGGTTTTGAAAAGGCCATTTTGAAGATGGTTCATGCTGATTTTGTGGTAGAAAGGGTAAGAAATGTTCAATTGTAAGTGTTTAAATTTTAATGAGTAATTTTCAGCAGTTTGTCTAGTGTTACTGGATTCCCCCCCCCCCATTTTCATTGATTTGCTGTGGATGGTTTGTTAGTGTATTGAATTTATATTCTGCCTTTCCAGCAAAGATGGTACTTAAAGCAGACCACAGGAATATTGAAAGAAGAGGATTGAAACATGAAACAAGATCAACTATTAAAAGATAAATCAATTATATGTTGTATTTTAAAATATATATCATAAACTAAAATGGACATGTAAAAAGCCCTGTCAACCAGTGGCATCACTACGGTTGTTGTCACTTTGTGTGGTACCTTATAGTGTCACCCCCATGAATCTCCTCCCATACCAGACCATATCAGAATACTGTAGCTAAAATTCCAAAAAAAGGTCAAAATCCACAACTATTTTAAAATTATAATCTCACAGCCCCTTTATCCTGATATGGACACAGGATCAGGCCCACATGATGCCCTTACAGGGATTCCCTTAGCCACCTTGGAGGCAGCAAGGATCCCTAGTACGCAATCATGTTGAACATGGTTCAACTTGACTGGGCGATCACCCTAAGGGGCCTCCCCGCAAAACGCTTCACCTACCTTGTACTCAGCACTCTGCCTTGAGGTAGGCAGAGTTCTGCCATGCTAAAATATTTGTGAAAGTGGAAAGTGCACTTTGCCCCCTTCCATCACTCTTGGCTTCTGATGTCAGGCGGAGGGGGAGATGGCAAAGGTCTGACACCCCATGTCCCTGGGCTGCCTGAGTCCAGGAAACATGAATGGTAGTCAAGACAGTTGCAGCTAGTTCCACTTAGGAACCAGTCCAGCTGTCTTCACTGGCCCTAAATCAAAGGATAGTCCAAATCCTGAGTCAGGTTTTGGACTTTCCCCAGATTTAGTTTAAATTGTGGCAACCTGGCCTCAAATTAAACCAGATTAGTACTGTCAGTAGTCATGCTCATTAGAAACCTTTAATGCTTATGTAGCATGTAGTGAACCTTATAAGGTAGTTCCAGATGAAGGGATGCAACAGAAGTGAGAATATTTGCCCCCAGTTGTCCTTCCCAAATGTCATTCTTGTCCAGATTTCATCAAATTTCTCTATTCTTATCATGATTCCCTTAGCTTTTGGCAAATGGAGTATATGCATGTTGTCGAACACAGCACTCCCCACCCTGGAGATTTATAGTATACCAAAGGACAACCATACAAAACCAAGTATAATTCCCTATCCCCCACTATCCAAAGGGTCCTGAGACCCCCTGATGGACCTTCAGCAGCATATCCCCCCAAACCCCATTATATATATATATATATATATATATATATATATATATATATATATATTCCTTTATTACCCACTGAAAAATGCTGATTTGGACTAGCACACAGCTAACGAGGTCCATAATAGCTAAGGCCCCAAGTTCCCCTTAATGAAATATATTCCTTCCATATCTTACATCTCCNNNTATGCATATCCACTCTGAAATATATTTCCCCTAATTATCCACTGATCCAGAGATGCACACGTGCACAGCAGTTAACAATAAAAAATAAAACAATATGACATCCCTAATGGAATGATCGCTCAGTCACAACCCACTAAAATTCCTACAATGGAAGATAGAAGAGATCCAAATAATTTATTTTGAGAGACCAAAAGTAGTAATCAAACCTAGGATTTCAATACACTATTTTTTCATGATGTTACTTTTAATATCATTGGTACAAATCAACGTTATCATAGGGAAATCTATAAAGTGTACGTAATATATAACCACCAATGCTTCAAGAAGTAGTGTATTATGGGATCAAGATACTGGTGAGCTATATTGTGGCCACTGCCAGATAGTTTAATCTCAAAGGAAAGGAATAGAAAAGGTAAGTGGGAGGTGGAGAGATGTACATGAGAAAAAGGTTTTAAAAACCTTCAAATCTTCATGTCAGAAAACAGACAGTAATCCAAAGTGTACTATTATATAAGAAATGATGTGTTTAGTCAACTGATAATGCTTCCATTGTATTGCTTTTATTTAATACTTACTTAACACTGCGATAATTTAAGGCCTTCTAAAAATAAATGACCCAAAGATCAAAAGCTAAGCTATTTCCTCCCATTTTTAGAGCCAAGTGCACAATAGTATCCATTGAGGTAAATTGTATGTTTTTACAAGCTCCATCTTCTTAAAATGTGCAAAGATTGTGAAAAAGAGTAAGAAAACTGTCACAAGAAAAAGCAACTTAAGACTTACATACCTTTGAATACAAATAGGCTGGGATCTTCCCTGGGTTCTCCTGGAAAGCCATGAATTTACCATCATATTCTCCAAGATAAATTTCCCTGGAACACCAAAAGACATAGATATGGCACCTATATCCGACCATCCAGAACTCTTTGGTACATTGCTTAAAGGTTTTGCCTGCTATAGAAACATCACACCTCTGAGACCCCACAACACCTACTGTAACGAAGTCTGGAACCACGCCGGCTACTTCTTAACATTTTCAACTGTGTGGCAGGACTGCCACCAATACTCAATGTTTTGCTTTCTATTTATTTATTATTAATTAATATCTTGCTGCCACCATTTGTCAATGCTTGACCACTAGATGTGAGGGTCTTTGTGAATAAACGACTTTCACAGATGTTTTTGTTGAAAGTGTTTAACAGTTTATTTTACACAAATGGGCTAATAGCTTAGGTGGGTTCAAAATAACTCTGGAGAGGTACAAACTAGCAATATTAAACAATATAACACTGGGGTTTCCCCCTGATACAGTTAAACGCAAGTAACTACTTAATACTGGGTTACTCTCAACCCTGGGACTAAACTCTGTCCCACACACTTGGGTTTCTCTGAACCCACACACAGAACTGAACTGCACACTGCAGTTCCTTCAGACAGCTTGCAGCTTCAGCCACTGCTAATTCCCACTAAAACTGGTCACAGCTGCTGGCCAACTGACATTCTCCAACTGTCAGATTTAAACTTGAACATTCTAAAGCCAGAGTGGCCTCTGTTGTCATGGCAACAGCCTCTGCCTAAAGCCTGCTGCTGCGAACATTCTACGGCTCACTCTCTGCAGCTTTTAAAGAATGTTCCTTCTAAACACATAAACATGTGATTAACATATAAATAACCACCTCATCACACCTACCATCACCAGATAACAGGTCTGGAGGTATTTGCTGTATGCCATACTTCATGCTATAGGTGAAAGGGAGGACAAATTGTGCAGAGAATATTAGTCACCAGTGTTGAAGACTCCACCTAAACATTAGGAAGAGCTGTTCAGCAATGGAATATGCTTCCTCTGAGTGTGATGGAGTATCCTTCTCTGGATACTCCATCACATAGCAGAGGCTGGCTGGCCATCTGTTAGGGATGCTTTGATTCTGTGTTCCTGCATGGCAGGGGGAAGGACTGGATAGCCCTTGTGATTTCTTCCAACTCTATGATTCTATGAGTGTGAAAGACAGAGCTGGAAATGTGAAATATTTCCTATTGGCAAGCCAGGAGCTGAATACCAACCACCCTACAGTGAACTATCCACAGAATGGGGCAGAGAAAAAGCAAACACAGTCTTCTTTCTGAAAACATATAAAAGTAGATTTACTTACAAATTATGTATTCACAGTCAAACGCAAAACCTTTTTTTTAAAAAATATATTTTTATTAACAATTTTCAAATTTAAAAACATACATGAGTACACAAGGAATAGAGGGGGGAAGGGAAGGGAAAAAAAGAGAACAGGAAAAGGTATATTGACTTCCATTCTGGTTCCACACTATTTACATATATTATTCAGATTTTTAATATATAACTTGAGGCATCCCCGATGCTCTTAATCTTCCTGATCTATAACTGACAGTGTTCCCTTTTTTATTACATATTCTTCAGATATTCATCAATTAAGGTCCAATCTGTCTTTATAATACCTTTACCATTGTTTTGTCGCAACCAATACGTTAATTCGTCCATATCTTTTATATCCATTATCTTGCCTAGCCATTGCTCTTTTGTGGGTAGGAGGTTCTGTTTCCATACCTTTGCGAATTCTATCCTTGCTGCTGTTGTGAGGAACACAAAGAGTTTTTCTGTATTATTATTTGGAAAAGTTTCATCATCAATTAGCCCTAGGAAATACAGTTCTGGTCTAATTCCAAATACAATTTTCAATATTTTTTTACATTCATCATGTATCATTTGCCAATATTCTTTTGTTCTGGGGCATGACCACCACGTGTGGAAAAAGGTACCTTCCTGACTCTTACATTTCCAGCACTTATTCCCCATATTCTTATACATTAAACTTAGTTTTTTAGGTGTGATGTACCAGCGGTGTATCATCTTTAACCAGTTTTCTTTAAGATCTGTCGCGTAGGTTATTTCCAAGTGTTTACACCAAATTCTTTCCCATTCTTTAAATTGGATGGATCTCCCAATATTTTGTGCCCACTTTATCATTGACTGTTTAATTACATCTACCTCTGTTGCCCAGTTCAACAACATAGAGTAGGTTTTGGATATTGTTTTCTTTTCCATTCTCATTATTACATTCCAAGGTCCATCAACATCACTGAAACCTTTAGTCTTATCAATATTAAACCATTCTCTGAGCTGGAAGTAATGGAGCCATCTCACATTTGGAAATTTTCTTGCAATTTCTTCTTGTGTTTTTAGTACAAATGTACCTTCTTTTTTCCCTATTATGTCTTTATACTTAGGCCACTCCGTCCATCCCAGCAGCCGCCTCTGATTTGCTTCCAGCAGTGATAGCCACATCGGTGTCTTAACATACATATAGCCTTTATACTTATTCCAGATTTTTATCAAAGAGGAACGAATAAAATGGTTTCCAAAGTTCTTTTCTTTATTAATTCCTCCACACCATAGGTAGGAGTGCCATCCTTTACGTAAATCGAATCCTTCTAATATTAAGATCTTACTTCTAGTTAACAATGTCCAGTCCTTAATCCAAGATAGTGCACAGGCCTCATAATAACACTTAAGGTCTGGGAGAGCAAAACCTCCTTTCTCTTTTTCCATAATCATGACTTTATAGTTAATTCTCGGTTTCTTGACTTTCCAAACAAAATTCATTATATCTTTCTGCCACTTTTTAAATATCTCCATGTTCCTGATTATTGGTAGATTCTGAAAGAGATACAACATTTTCGGCAGTAGATTCATCTTAATAGCCGCGATTCTTCCTAATAATGAAAGATTCAGTTTCTTCCATTTTTCAAGCTCTTCCTTTATCTTTATCCATTGATTATTGTAGTTGTTTTTTTAATAAATGTAAGTTCCTTGCCGAAAGCCAGATCCCTAGGTATTTAATTTTCGATGTAACTTCTATACCTGTCTTACTTTGTAATTCTACTTGGTTTTGCTTATTTATATTCTTCGTTAGGATCTTTGACTTGTTTTTGTTTAACTTGAATCCGGCCACTTCTCCAAATTCTTCAAGTGTCCCTAACCATTTAGAGATATTCTTTCTAGGACTTTCTACTATACAGATCACATCGTCCGCAAAGGCTCTCACTTTAAATACTTGTTTGTCAATCTTTAATCCTTTTAATTCTTCCTGTTGCCTTATTTTTCATAAGGAGCGTCTCTAGTGCAAAGATGAAGATTAATGGGGAGAGCGGACATCCTTGTCTAGTTCCTTTCTCAATATTAAATTCTTCGGTTGCTGTCCCATTTATCCAGATCTTCGCTTTCTGTTGATGATAAATTGCCTCTATTGCGTTTTGAAATTGGAATCCTATATCAATCTCCTTTAATAATAATTTAAAGAAGTTCCAGTTCAAGTTATCAAATGCCTTCTCAGTGTCAATAGAAAGCAAGGCCATTTCTTTTTGGTGGTTTGTTTCATAGTATTCAATTACATCAATAATTACTCTAACATTGTCTTTTATATTTCTATTCGGTAGGAATCCATTTTGGTCTTCATCAATCCAATCTAATAGGAACTCTTTAAACCTGTTTGCTAATATTGACGCAAGAATCTTATAGTCAGTATTCAGCAATGAAATTGGGCGATAGTTCTTTGTATCTTCTGAGTCTGTTCCTTCCTTATGGATCATCACTATATCGGCTACTCTCCATGAATCCGGTATTTCTTTCTCTTGTAATACTTTATTCAGTATCTCCTTTAGGATGGGTATTATTTCCTCTTGCATGGCTTTGTAGAAACAGGCCGTGTATCCATCTGGTCCCGGTGCCTTATCAATCCTCAGGTTTTTGATTGCCCTTTTAATTTCTTCCTCTGTTATATCTTTATTCAGACAGGACCGTTGTCCCTCTGTTATTTTATTCAATTTTAAGCCACCTAAATAATCTATAATTTTCTCTTCCGGAATACTTTACACAGAATACAATAGATTATAAAAAAATTTGAACTCTCGTCTTATTTGTACTTCTTCTGTTAGGTATTTATCTTCTGTCTTGATCCTCACAATATGTTGGGATTGTTTCTTTTTCCTTAGTCTCCTTGCGAGCCATTTTCCAATTTTATTTGCATTTTCAAAGGAGTTTTGCTTGATAAATTTCATCTGTTTTGCCAGTTGCTCAATCTCCAGGTTATGTTTCTCCTTCCTTAGTAATTCTAGTTTCTTTGGTATTTTCTTATTCCCTGGATTTTTTTTCAATTTATCTTCCAAATTCTTTAAATCCTCTTCTATTTTTGATAGCTTCTGCCTCCTTTGTTTATTTCTTTGGGAATTATGCTGGATCAAATGGCCTCGGATCACCGCTTTATAAGCATCCCACACAATCTGTATAAATGTCTCATCTTTTATATTTTGTTCAAAATATTCCTTAGTCTTATCCTTATATGTCTTTATGTCTTCTGGTGTTTTCAACAAATTTTCATTCAGTCTCCATTTCCTCATCCCTCTTCTCTGGTTTATTGTCATTGTTAAAGCTCCATGATCTGATGCATCCCTCGGGTGTAACTTTATTTCTTCTATTTTTGTTGTAAGTGACTTTGTTGCCCATATCATATCTATTCTCGACCAACTACTGTGCCGGGCAGAGTAGTAAGTATAGTCCTTTTGTTTTCCATTATGTAGTCTCCATATATCCTCCAGATCATACTCTCTCATCCATTTGATAAGGTTATCAGGTAATGTACGTCTATCCTCCCCATTTGATTTTTTGGATATCTTTGTTTTGTCCAAATATGTATCCCTTACTCCATTAAAGTCTCCTAACACAATCAGGTGGTCACAATGTTCATTATTCATCTTCTTTTTCTTTGATGCATTTGGGGCATATATATTGCAGATTATGATTATCTTAGTACCTACAGTTATTTTCACCGCCAGCATTCTTCCTTCTTCGTCTCTAAACAAAAATTCCGAATCTATTCCTTCATCTATATATAATGCCACCCCTCTTTTCTTTTCGGGGGCCGAGGAGTAGTATACCTTCCCTAATTTTCTCTGTGTTAAGTGGGAAACATGTTTTTGTTTAATGTGTGTTTCTTGTAATGCTATTACATTATAATTTCCATTCTTTATTTGGTTGAAAATTCGTTTTCTTTTATTGGGAGAATTTAAACCATTTACATTGTTGGAATGAAACCTCAGTTGCTGTACCAAACTAGACATCGGGAGGTTTATTTAAAATATCATCTATGTCCAACTCATTATCCTCTCCTTCTTCTTCCTCTTCATCTATCTCTTCTTCAGCACCGGCTGGTGGATCCTTGAAGGAGGTTGACGAAGCTGCCGCCCCTTGGTGAATCAGGCGTATTAAAACGCTTTCTTTTTGCAGTTTTCTCTTTTTCCAGAGAGCTACGCGGGGTCCTAATTTTCCTGTCTTTCTCTAGTCTCCTATAGAAATCCTTAGCCTTATCTTCGGAGGTTAGCCAGATTTTTTCATCTTTGTAGGTCACCATGATTCCCTCATTCTTCTCCCATCTGAATCTAATGTTCAGATGTTTAAGTTCTTTAGTAAGAAAGAAGTATTTCCTCCTTCTGTTTAACATGGAGATAGGGAATTCACGGAGAACCATCACTTTAGTGCCTCTGAAATTAATGGGGTTTGAATTTGTCCTTCGCCACACCTCCTCACGCATTGTCTTCCGCAAAAAATTCACAATCATGTCCCGAGGGGCCTTATTCTTCCTTGCGTAATTAGTCTGGATTCTAAAGATCTTGTCAACTTCTCTATCGACCTCCCTCTCCGGAATTTCCATTGCATTTGAGATCAGCAAGATTACCGTCTCTCGAATGTCCTCACCCTCTTGTTCAACCACGTTTCAAAATCTAAGTTGGTGCTCCATCTCACTGTATTCTAATCTTTCCTGTAACTTATCTGCAGTTACGTTCTTTTTTCCCATAGCGTCTACTTTTTTCTGGATCTTTTTCTGATCCTTTTCAATTTTGCTTTGGTCTGTTTTTATTTGGCTTATATCTTGAAGTGCATCTGAAAACTCTTTTTTCATGGTATTCCATTCCTCTTTTAACTCTCTCTTCATTGTTAACATTTCATCTTGCATGACTTTCTGTTGTATTTCATGTTTCTCGGCCAGCTTCTGTAGTTTATCTTGCTTTCCTGCTAATTCATCTTGTTTTATTGCCATTTTTTGGATATCTTTCTGGATTTCTTTCAATAATTCTTTCATACCTCCATCTTCTGGTCCTTGACCAGAGAATGAGCCTCTTCTGGGAAGACCCTTCATCTCTTTCCCATCTTTACCTTTGGATGCTGCCATACTTAATACACATATACTTAATGCAATTATAAATGGCACTTCTTGCTACTTACTTTAACACAATAATTTCTTTCTCCCCCAGCACACTTTATCCTTATTAGTTATTGTAGCAACCCAGTTCTCTTTTGTGCCTGGGGGGCAGGGGGCAGCACTGGGGGTCCCACTTGCATTAGAACCAGCCGCAGCTGAGGAAGAAATGGAGGAAGGGGTTAATGAGCTAGCTGGACCTTCCTCTCCCACAGAGAGCTTGGCCTGGGATGAAGGATGGCTGGATGCCTATGAGGACTGGGAAGGTCAGGCTGATCCTGAAAGTGCTGATAGCGATGATTGTTATGAGAAACCGGGTGGGTACGGATCACAGGAGAGAATTTGGGAAAACATGAGCGATGAGGCCATGGAAGCTGAAGGGGAGTTAGACTCTCATGAAGATAGTGAGCCAGGTGCTGGGAGGCAAGGTCGGAGCTTTGATAGGAGACGGAGCATCGACTCCAGCAGGAGGGATTGGCACCACAGCCTAGAGCGCCAGAGAAGTGCGAGATCCGTAGCACAGACTACCGCCGCAGCCGAGAGCGTCGGGGGCCCTGCCGTGAGGTGTAAGTATAGGATCCGTGGGAACGGATCCTCAGTAGCTCGGCCACTTCTAACCTAGCGACCACGGAGCCAAGCTGCGGCTCTTACTTTGCCAAGAAGTTTCTTGGGGCCTTGATTGAACTTTACCTTGTTCCTTGATCCGCTTGGATTTGCGGAGCTTTTGCCAAGCCTTTTGCCAAGACCTTTGCCTTTGGATTTTACTACGGACTCTTTACTTTTGGACAATACTTTCAATATCTCATGGACAATTGCCTTTTTATATGTTTTTATTCTTCAATCAATTAGTTAGTTGATTACCGTCTCTGTGTGTGTGATTAAGGGGCCGGCCGAGTCCTTGCATCGTGACAGTTATAATTCACTCTCCACTAACCAGGGAGAAACCGATCTTTCCCATTTAGCCAAATAGTTGATTAAATAATCATAATCCTAATCAATCCCAAATAATCAAATAATCAATTAATCAATTAATCAATCCCAATTCATTATTTTGGTTCCTCTGCCAATTTAGACTAAACCTTATGAAGGAAAGAGAGAGCGAAGAGAACCAAATGGCTTCAGATTAGAACTAGCAGAGAGTGTTACTTTGAGTACAAACACTAAAACTAGCAATTAGTATAAGGCAGTGTTTCCCAACCTTTTTTGAGCTGCAGCACACTTTTTACATTTGCAAAGTCCTGGGGCACACCACCAACCAAAATGACACAAAATGACACTCTAACACAGTAATACATATTGTAATATGTTTTTAAAATGTATTTATACACTCAGTGTGAAACCTGGGCCTGTTTTGATGAACTCAACATAGATATCCTGGCAGGAATGGCAGAAAGACACAAACTTCCCACACAGAACTCCCATAACCAAGAGAAACTGCTATAAGAGTTTGGTGGGCATTGACCTTGAGTTTTGGAGTTGTAGTTCACCTATATCCAGAGAGCACTGTGGACTCAAACAATGTTGGATCAGGACCAAATTTTGCATGAACACTCAATATGCCCAAATATGAATGTAGATGGAGTTCAGGGGAAATAGACCTTGACATTTGGGAGTTGTAGTTGCTGGGATTTATAGTTCCCCTACAATCAAAGAACATTCTGAACCCCACCAATGATAGAACTGGGCCAAACTTCCCACACAGAACCCCCAGGAGGCAAGAGGAGGTCTCTACTTGGGGAAAGGGAGGTGGGCCTTCCCAATGCATGGAGAGGAAGAGACCAAGTAGACAACGGGTGGGGAGGGGGGGTGTTTGTAATTTTGTGCCTTTATCAAGGTAGGTTTCTTAAAGTTTTTATACTTCAACACACTAGACTCTCCCCCCCCCCCCCCACTCCTGAAGGTTCCAATTTCCCATGGCACACCTGATGATCGCTCATGGCACACTAGTGTGCCCCGGCACACTGGTTGGGAAACACTGGTATAAGGCATGGAAAGGTTGCTAACTCCAAGCTCCATGCTTCCACCATAGTATGAAGCCCAGACCTGAGTGTTATAACCCTGTTCCAAATGACATATTTGCATTGTTTCAAGCCTATCATCATATGGAGCAGTGGTGGGGGAAGCGTGTTTCTCCATATATTGTTGGATATCAACTGTCATAATAGATTAACAGAGACAATCAGTTGTGAAGGATTATGAGGGTTCTAGTAACATCTGAAAACATTCTCCACCCATGTTAAGAAGGAATTTTGAAATATATAATGAATTCCTTAGTTCACGTCTCCTTAAGTGTAGAATTAATTTTTACTAGGCCTGCAGTATAGACATTTTAAAATTACAGTTAACTAATTGGGGGATTTAATCAGGATTTCTAGCATTTTATCTAATTTGATTCTGCATTGTTTTATACTTAAGAGGAACTGTCCTTTTCTGAAGACCTTGAGAAAAATCTTCATTCATTTTTCAAAACATGTGCATGTATTTAAGCAGCATTAATGAACTGAACAACTGTTTAATAGTAACCCTCTTAATGATTTGAACCACTAATTCAGGCATCCTTCCCACAGCCCTATTTTTTGCAGCAACCAATTTGTCACCAATCTGCTAAAGCCCCATTTTAAACTATGCCGTGCCATTGTGAACTCAGCTCTCACATTGTATCCTGAGCAATCTTATGAACCACCAGCAGCCCTATTTTTTGTTTCAATCTGCTCCCTAAACTATGCCTATTGTGAACTCAGCTCTCACCAATTGAAAGACTGTAGGATCTGGCATCTCATTACACATATTACCTACACATGTTAGGGAGGTACAATTGGACATGGTTCCTGTGTAGGTATTTAGTAAGTAATGAGATGATGATTATATAATTAAATCATCATGTATCAAATCTAAACAGAGTGGACATGGTTGCATTATGGATGATAAGCTGCATCACTCTTACCTCTTGCCATAAAAGATTGCTTCTGTCAGGCTTGGCATCACTACTCACATATTCCAAAAGGCAAAATGAGGGTTGGATTAACTCTTCATAGTCTCCATAGAGACATTGGATTTAATATAAATAAATTGTGATTTATTATTTAATTTCTTCTCCAAATAATAAAGATGTAACTAAGTTTCATTATGGTTTTAACTGAATAAAGTACAACTCGGGTATATCTTATCAAGACTTCTGAAATCAAAACTACTTAAAAATCCAAAATTGTCCTCATGAGTAGCTGAGATAGTGACACCTTTACTTTTGATGCTCCGTGTAGACAAACTTTGTGTAATGCACACAATGATTAAATTATGCATAAATTACCTTCAGGCTATGAGTATAAAGAGTGTATGAATCATAAATAAACTTTATGTTTAGACATAGGTCCCAACTCCAAGATATCTCATTATGTATATACAAGCATTCCAAAATCCTTCGTATGTGGGTATGATATATCAAATGAACACTTCTGGTTCCAAGTGTTTCAGATAAGGGATGCTATTGTTTACCCTGTATCACTTTATTTATTTTTTCCAATTTAACAATAACTTCTAGTATTACTATTATAGTTACAGAACTGTGGTTTTAGTAGAAGAAGTATACAGTTCAAGTATAGAACATAAGAATGTTCCAACCTAAGTATGTTTTAATTTACAAATCTTCATTCGGGCTAGAGTGAAGTTTTGGCATCCAAATGCTGTTTTGACCTACAAATAGGTCTCTTTGCTCAACCTGGACTGGATTCCTAGCCGGAGCATGATGAGATGGACAGAAAGAGGTTGCTTGGCAACATAGGCAAACTGTGGACTTCATCATATGGGGGGCTGCAAGCGTCGTCGGATGCTTGCACCCCAGTTGATCCACAGATCCCCATGCTGCCCATCACATGACACACATTCACTTCCAGTGGAGTTCTTTTGCTCAACTGGGGCACCAGAATCCTAAAATTCTGCCTCCAAAACATGGTGGGGCCAGCAAGGGGAGAAGTAGTGCAGCAACTCTCTCCCCAGCGAAATAAAATCAACTTCTTCCCTTCTTTCCTTTAGAAAAAAAACTAAAGATGTGGCTTTGGGACCAGGCATTTGGTTGATGTGGAGCTGCATACAGACAATTGAGTAATGACAATGTTGTGGAGGTGGACTGCGGATTCATTGGACAGCCTATGAATGTGAAACGGGGATTATGTAGTTGTTCCGATATTTAATTGATTTTAATCTGTTGTTGTATTTGATGTGTTGTAGTTTTGTACTTATGTATACGGCATCAAATTGTTGCCTTTTGCCAGCCGCCCTGAGTCCCCCTTCGGGGGTAGAGAAGGGCAAGTTATAAATGAAATAAATAAATTGTACTGGGGAAGCTTCATTATGGGCGAAGCAGGGCGCAGCATGCCAGGATTGCCCCACTGCTCTATCAATTCTCCACAGAGGCTGGCAAATCGCCCCATGCAACCTCATCAGTGTGATGAGCTTGTCTATTTAGACATTTTGAAATAACTAAAAACTAGCCACTTTAGTTACTTTGGACAAACAGAAAGCAATTGTTATATTTTAAAGCTATAATTACAATGATGACTAATTACTTTTAAGGTCTTGTGGCTGTAATGATTAATTAATCACCATAAGAAGTCATCTTCTAAGATAGCAGATCTAAATAAGGTGCCAAACATCTAACATCCCTTTTCTCACACCTTGCCTAATCAAGCAAAAAGCTATCACTATCATTATCCAGTATAATTAAAGGGTTATGTCTGATTATCCATCAGATTATTTTGTTTGTTATTTTGCAAATAAATGAGCAACATCTTTGATGGAAGCTCTTTATTAATGTTGATGATGATCATTTCTGAAATGAGTTTGCTCTGTTCTGAATCCCTGCACTGCCCGCTTGAAACGGCTTCCATTCTTAGTTATGACTTATCTTCTCACATTTTCATTTCCTGCACCTTCAAACGTTGGCAGCTCATTAGAACCTTCTGAGTTCTAACTAGTTCATAAACAAAGCCTTGTATTGTTATCATTATGACCTAATTAAAATACAGATAATGTGAGAGTTTTATTGCATCTCATAAAGCTTCTTCAGCTGCAAGGTTAAGCAAAATAATTACCACGTGGGCTTTTGCTAATAGTACTTTTCAATGTTCCACTGTTGTAAATTAACCTAGAGAAAACAATGCTTAAATAATGACACTGTCTCCTCTGAAGACAAGTGTATCGAGAAAAGCAAACACATCTTTTGTTATTATTTTTATATCTAGCCACAGCTTTTTACATAACAGATTAGCATTGTTTGGAATACAAAAAGGTTTGAAGTATCTCTGAGAAGTTGAAAATCAAATTCTAAAGTATACCTGATATAGAGGTTAGCATATAAAATGTTATTGATGCTATAAAATCAATAACAGTAAAAATTCATGACCCATGCCAAAGGTAATCAACTACCATGGAACAATTTTTGTGGGAGAGTTTAAAATCATAATCCACTGCTTCTTTGTAATGTTGGGGTGCCATCTAATTGCCATCTGGTCAATTTGTGGAATTAGATGGGGGGGGGGACCAACACCAGAAACCAGGATAGTTTATGATCCTCTCCTATTCCAATATTTATTTATTTATTTATTTCATGTTGGGAGTGACTTGAGAAACTGGAAGTCACTTCTGGTGTGAGATAATTGGCTGTCTGCAAGGACATTGCCCAGGGAACGCCCGGATTTTTTTTATGTTTACGATCCCTGTGAGAGGCTTCTCTCATGTCCCGCCTGAGGAGCTGGAGCTGACAGAGCGATCTCAACACACTCTCCCTGTATTTGAACTGATGACCTATTGGTCAGCAGTCCTGCCAGCACAGGAGTTTAACCCATTGCACCACTGGGTTTAACCTGACTACAGGCAGGTGCCCCAGTTGACTACAGCCCCCCCTCCCCCAGAAATTCTCAGGGTGGTCCACGAGAAGGCCTTACTGGTACATTATTTAAACTGTTATGTGTATTCATATCATGACCTGATCACCATGCTCAATATATCCCATATGCATGGAGGTATTGGGATAATGATACAAAAGGTTTGCTAGGGTAGATCCTCTCTCAGACTCACTCCCCCCCCCCAAATCAAAGCCCCCCCATCAAAATCCTGGCTACGGCCCTGCCTGAGTATATTGAATATATGGGATTTGCAGTTATCATTGTCACACACAAAAATGGCAGGGCTCAAATTCAGAAGGGTTCAGATTTGCCCATAATACAGTGTGGGTTCCTGGCTACAAAATTTGACATTATTTCTTCATCCTAACACACATTTCTAAAGTGTTTCAATTGCTTTACATCTCACAGATGTACTGTGAACAGTAACGTTAAACCTAAGTTTAAGTAATTGTCATTGAAACTATTGTTAAAGGGCTGAATTTCTCTAAATCATATTAACACAAACTCCCAAATCCCACTGTTATCTGTGATCTGCCCTTACAAACCACTCCCTGAAAATACATACCCAGTCAGCTAGGTATTTTAAATTGGCATTTTATTGATATAAACTATTTTAATGTGCATTTTAAGCATTGTGTGTTTTTGATCTATTTTTAAATGATTTTATGTTTTATATCTATTGTATTTTATCTCTGTTGTACCCCTCCTCAAGCCTTGAAAGAGATGGGTAAGAAATAAAATGTTTCATTATTATATTATCATACACTTTCTTGGCTTTAAACATACCAAATGAGATCATATTGATAGAGTGTAATTGTCTATTCTTCTGCAAGGATTATTGGGGAAATAAGCAGAAGCAAAACAAAAAAAGCACTGGCATCATAACTGGGCAAAGTTAGGGTGAAATGCCATCCATCAGTATGGTGAATGCTACAGCTGAAAGCTCCTTTGGCTGTTTGACTCTTTGAGGCAATAAATAAGCCTAATTAAAGGCAAGCTCTTGTTTAGATCATCCCAGCCTTTTAGAAATGACAAGGCCTAAAGCGCATACGCTTAGGGCAGTTTTTGTTACTGTTAATTTCAAAATTATGCATGCAGCTCTTGTCAGAATGTGTTCCTTTACACAGTTTACAGCATGAATTATTGGCTTCGGAAAGAACATGGTACTTAGAAAGAAAACACAGGAGAAAAGCAGACTTTTCATCTGGTGTACATTACATTCAAAAGAAGTACAGAACATATTTCAGGGACAGTTTATTTGCCGATTCCTGACAAGCAGGCTTCAGTTAAAACACCAAACTGGATTTGGCTATTAGCTTTGCTTTGGACCATATCAGATGTTACAAGAGACTGGGAGCTGCCATCCCTCCATATTTCTTTTCTCTCGCTCTTTCCTTGCAATGTCTAATACAAACAATGCAAGATGTGACTCTTCCACACTACATATTGCTTTGCTGCCTTCTTCTGGAGACAAATTTACACTCTGATGACATGTGTTAACTGTTCAAAGGAAGAGAAACAGATGCTAGTGGCATCCCTGCCCCACCTTAATGCACAATTTGCCTTTGCATTGCAGCTGTAAGTCCAAATCCTAACTTTGCTGCAACGTTGAAAATGAAAAGCATCATCAACTGCCAAAGGATGTTATGCTCAAAGGATTTCTTCCTCCAACGCATTAATGCAATGAACGAGCCATATGTCAAAGATGGCATCCAAAATCACAAAGAAAAAATTTTTTTTTGGAGAAAGGATATTGATGTCTTCAATACAGTATTAAAGTATATTTCACGGTCTTTCATAAAGTGTGTGCGCACATGCATTCAAACTACTTTAAACTTCTGTTCTGTTCACTGGACATCAAATATTAGGTTTCTAAATCACATAATAATGATTTAACATCAGATTATTCAGTGAGAAACAGAAAAGTAAAATCCAGACATCTTAGATTTGCTCTGAGATAATACAACCACACTACTTGCCACCATTTTGCAGAGAGGAGGGAATTGTTATTAGATAAGAATCGATTTAGTATAACAAAATGGTTTTTGGAATATATTACACTTTTGCATAGATATGAAATAAGAATTATACGTTATATAACTTTCCAGCATCTTTGGGACACTAGCTTTTGGAAAAAGAAACTTGGATGAAGGGGCAATTTCTAAGGCTCCCATCTACACCGCCATACAATGCAGTTTAATAATGTAGTTTAACTGCATTTAATGGCATTATATGGCAGTATAGGCTCATATAATGCATTTCAACACAATTAAACTGCATTATGAAACTGCATTATATGGCACTGTAGATGGGGCCTAAAACAAAGATGTGATGAGAATGAAATCGGTCAATTCAGGTGTATCTTACTCTGTCCTTGGAACAGTGGAAATATTTAACACCTACTTAATCCATATTGTCTTTTTGTGGATAAACAAATCACATGAGCTTACTTGTTGGCAGTGACAGTTGTTGACTCCAACCTGAATGGAGCCATAAATCTAATCCTGATTTAACTCCCAATTTTGAAGATGCTATTTTAGGGGAAAGGATCAGCACCTTGGACATCTCAGGCCACTTCTACACTCTCCTTATATCCCATGATCTAATCCCAGGTTATCTGTTTTGAACTCGATTATAGGGGGGCCCTTCTACACAGCTATATATCCCATAATATCAAGGCAGAAAATATCTACTTTGAACTGGAATATATGGCAGTGTGGACTCAGATAACCGAGTTTAAAGCAGATATTGTAGGATTTTATGCCTTGATAGTCTGGGATATGGGACTGTGTGGAAGGGCCCTGAGTCTCCACTGCCAGATAATCTGGGATCAGATCCTGGGATATAGGGCAGTGTAGAAGGGGCCTCATTTAATGTTTGGACATTAGAATCACTAGCCACACTGCTTGCTGACATAATTGTTTCTTCTAGTTGAAGTATTTCTATGAAAATAACCTGTTCAATAGCAAGGACACAACAGGCAAGCTGTGTGACAAGATAGATCTTTTCATTCTTTCTTTTCTTATACAGTTGGATCCATCAGATAGAGAAGAGGAGAAATCTGCCCATCTCCAGTCCTCAAGTAGACGGTCTTCCCTATAAAGGTATATTTTGGCCCAGGGAACCTCCCTTGCAATCCATCCAGACCCAGAGCATTGCCTTAGTACTTTTCTGCTTTGGAAAGTGTCTGCATATCATAACAGACATCCTCCTTAAAAGTAATTTTCCAGGTTCTGCTCTAAAAGAGAGGAAGTACTATGCCAAACTATATGTACACCTTTATCTGTCACTCAAATGTGGTAGAAGAGAAAGGAGGTTTACAAGTTAATTTGTAACTGCCAGATGAGAAGCTACATGTCATTGAGCAAGCCAGAGCTGGTATTGCTCCTACTGTCATGAGAATATTGGAACATTGATTGCATTGATGACAATGATGGATTTTGTAGGACTTCTGCTATAGAGCAAGCGTCAGTTGTTACCGGGCTTGTGATTAGGCAACATTTGTGCACCTGAAAATCACCTCCATGTACATCTCATTTCAGTGGTCATCCATATTTTGGATGATCACATCAGCTTTAAATATCTTTTCACAGTTCTCCATCCAACCCAGTTCTAGGAATTGTGTTCCTTCAGATGTTGTTGAATTCCAAATCTCATCAGCTCTGATCAAGCTAAAAAGAGGCAATGGTAAGGAAAAATCATCAACATCTGAGTAGCCAGCGCTCTTGGTGTAATAATATATAGTCCTGGGTGCAGAACTGTTATTGTACAACCCACTTCCCAAAGTTGTGAGCAGGTCTAGAGACATAAGATCCTGAATACTCATGAATAGTTTGCATGGAAGTTGCATTTAACTTGACCTAGAAATTTATATTAAGCATTTTGAAGGTGGACATCAGGTTGAAAAACAATGTTGTTATCATTTATAATTGCCATAAAATGAACTCCAGTTTATGATGACTCTCCCTTTAAGTCAGTGGTTCTCAACTTGTTGTTCCCCAGATGTTTTGGCCTTCAACTCCCAGAAATCATAACACCTGGTAAACTGGCTGGAATTTTTGTGAGTTGTAAGCAAAAACACATGGAAACCCATAGGTTGGGAACCACTGCTTTAAGTCATCCTGTTATCAATACGTCTGGTCTTCCAAACTCAGAACCATAGCTTCTGCAACTGAGTTTTCAATTGTTGCTGCTGCTGCTGTTACATTCATTGATATCCTACCTTCCCCTCAGTCATGAAGCTCAAGACAACTGACATCCTACCAGCTTTCTTCACTGTCCAACTTTCACAACCATATACAGAAACTATGATGCTGGGCAAATATTTTGATAAGCAATTTATTATATGTTTTACATGGTCTATTCAAAAGCAAGATCAATTGCAATCCCAAGTAGGTGACTACAGAATGGACGCCATACATGTATTCCCTTCAAATAGGCTCAGCTGCAATCTACAATACTTTCCTCGGCCTCTTTCATAGTAAGGCTGAGTTTCAGTTTGCTTATTGGCAGTGTCTTGCTTGTTCTTCCTCATAAAAGCAATATGATATTTTTATTAGATGATTAGGATGTTCCTCCTTAGAGATCACAAGAATTGGTGCCTAGGAAGAAACATGGTGTTACTTTCATTCCTTTTAATGAATATGAATATTAGGCCCAAAATTCTGTACTAGATCTACCTTCTCTCCCCCGCCCCCCCCCAAAGTGTTGTGTACCCAACCAGCAGTATTCAGCCTCCACTTATACTACCTGAGAAAGAGAAAGCTTCCCCTATTTCTGCACTCTGTGCATCAGCATTCTCTTCCTTTCAGATATCTGGCATTAACAATCCCCACTGTGTTCAACAGACTTATCCTAGCTAAAGCTATATGGCAGAAATAGGCAACTGGGACATTTTCAAACTCTAGTTCACATAATCCCTATCAATCACAATGACTGGGGCTGATGAAAACTGTGGGTCAGAATCACCTGGAGGGGCACAGTTTATCAAATTTTAATATATAGGATTACAGCTTAAGAAAAGCTTGAGTATTTACAATCCTGGTAAAATGTCTTGCAAGGTTTGTGCACTAAAAGTAGGGCTGTTAAATAGTGGCAAATGAAGACAAAAGTGCTAGCAGAGGAAAGCTCAGCTAAATATCAAGTTGTGATACTCTGCTGCAAGCAAGAAAAGGACAGCATTACTTTTTCATGAACCTTGGCAGTGGATTCCACACTTCTAGTTAGGCAAGCAGAAAATGTTTGTAACTTTACTCCTATTGACCTACTGATAAATTTGACATCAAGAAATCCCCTGGTTACAGGCAGTCTTCAGATACTCAAATGCATTTGAGTAAAATGACAGAAAGGCATTACAACAGTGATTAACACTATGTAACAAAACTTGAAAGATTTGAAAGTGTTATTTCGTGTTTAATTGTGCAGTACTTACTTCGGTGTTATACTCCAGAAACTTCGTTTTTGTGGTTGCCACAAACAATGCTGAATTGGTTGAGACTCTAGCAGATATTCATTGAAAAACTATAACAAAATGTGTTGCAGGATGTCCCACAAAAATAAGGTTTTTGCAGTTTAATAACCTTTTCCCATGTTTTTATGATAGAACCAATTAGAAAATGGCATTTATAACCCAGGAACAAAAGCCATATTACATAGTGTAAAACAGGGGTGCTCACACTGTTTCAGCATGCGAGCTACTCTTAAAGCAACCAAGTCCAAAAGATCTACTTGCCCCCACTGCCGTACGCTCCTGCCACCGCACGTGCTCCTGCTGCTGTTTTCTACCCGCGCAGCGCTTCTTCCGCATGCGGGGCATTGCAGGAAGAAGAAAGCACGAGGCAGGGCATCCAGAGGGAGCACTCCGCCCTGCCTGTCTCGCCGCAACAGACGCTGCCCAGCTTCTTCTGGACGAGAGAGAGGCAGGGCGCTCCCTCCAGAGGCCCCGCCTCGTGCTTCCTTCTTCCTGCAATGCCCCGCAGGCGAAAGGAGCACCGCGAGAGCG
The DNA here is from genome assembly GCA_030556195.1 of Anolis apletophallus. NCBI lineage: Eukaryota > Metazoa > Chordata > Lepidosauria > Squamata > Anolidae > Anolis > Anolis apletophallus. The sequence continues at coordinate 130,302,457 of JARBWK010000003.1, read as the reverse complement.
GAAGCCAGAAGCGGGTGCGCGCAGGGTGTGCACGCGCATGGCAGGAGCGTCCCATCCGGCTGGTGAGGCCCGAAGATCACCTGGAAGAGGCCCGAAGATCTACTAGTAGCTCCCGAGCTACCTAATGAGCACCCCTGGTGTAAAAGATCAATGGACATCACATGGAAAATTCTAATATGTAACCAAGAACCACAATGAAATATCAGACTGTAAAGCGCTGGTGTTCAGGTTTTCAGCCATCTTGTTTCATTTCCCTTATTTCTCACACAGAAACATGATTATATCTTTTTCTCCTCACTAAAGAGTCAACATTCTGTCACCACAGAACCCACACTTCCTTCTGCATTGATTATTTTCCTTAAAAATTGTTCCACTTTTACAATCTCAGGTTCTGTGTGTCTGACTGCCTATCTGACTGCCCCACATTCACAGACACACACCTGCCAAAATCTCTCTGTGTAAATGGTGCCATTTTGGCCACATATGCAACAATACACTAAACCAGAAAACTAGATCAGGCATAAGCAAACTTTGGCCTTCCAGGTGTTTTGGATATCAACTTACAAAAGTCCCAGCCAGCTTACCAGCTTTTAGGACTTCTGGAAGTTGAAGTCCAAAACATCTGGAGGGTCAAAGTTTGTCCATGCCTGATATAGAGGAATATGAAATCATAACTTAATTTTGATCCACACATTAGTAAAGAAGGAGCAGCTATGGTAAGATCAAGATGGCTCTGGGGTATATTTCTTGTTTAAACAAGACAATATGCAGAGTCACACTTTATTAAGCCTTCCCAAGACTACATGTTTTGTATTCATTGATAACTGACAATTTTATAATTATATAATTTTGCTGTTATTGGACATGCTTTTGTTTTCTTCCACACAAAATTTGTATGATTGTTAGATTTCACTGTTTCATAGATAGAGACCCCAGAATTAGTTCTTGTTGTTCCATCTTTCTTTGTTAATTGCAGTTATTTTTGTTCCAATATGCTATGCAACCTTTTATTCTGCATTTTGTATTGATTTGTTGATCTGATTCTGGTTATACTTTTTTTTAAATCTGCTTGTAAAGACCCTCATTAATAAATATAGAATTAATTGTTTACGACCAATGCAACCCAGAAGTGTTTTATCCATAAGAATAAACTAGTCCTCCTAGATCAGAACAAGGTTCTACCTAGCAGTGTCAGCTTTCGGTGAGGTGCCCATGGAGCTGAATCTATAGGAATAAGGTTCAGCACTATGGATAGCTCACTTTAAGTCCCTTTTAAAAACTCAGAGGTGATTTGTTACTCCATTGATAAGGAGTAATGAATCCCCTATGAGTTGAATCTCCTAACTGCCATGTAACAGTACACATATATAGAGTTTGAGAGTACATCCAAATCAGAGGCTTTTTCATACTAGACAATTATAACACTAAGGTTCTGCTTTAACTTTTAAGACAACATCCTGTAGAATCCTGTTGTTTGTAGTTTTGTAGCTAGTAGAAATCTCTGGGAGATCATTCTAAATATTCTTCCATAAACCACCAATCCCAGGATTCCACTGGATGTTGCTGAAACTCTATGTTGCACTATAACGTTTTAGTCATAATGCTAAAACTGTATAGTGCAAAATATCCCCTTTTCAGATACACGTGACTACTGCACTTTCTCCTAAGAGTCAATTCTATGGCCAAATGTACTAGGGCAGATTGGATCTAGTGGCTGTGTGTGGAAATCCATTTTGCCAGTGTGCAAAGACAGAGAGAGGACTCTGTTTTCAGGAGTCATGTATTAAGAACATAAGAACATAAGAACATAAGAAGAGCCATGCTGAATCGGGCCTCAGCCCATCTAGTCCAGCATTCTGTGTCACACAGTGGCCCACTAGTTGTACACAGGGATCTCTAGCAGAAAGGAGGGCAAAACCCTCACCTGCTCCCGACCCCCCACAACCAGTACCCAGGGAAATCCTGCCTGCCTCCATCAACACAGAGGTGGCACTTGGATGTCCATTTCAGTAGCTACTGATTCCCTTGGTATCCATGAATCTGTCTAATCCTGCCTTGAAGCTGTCCAGGCTGACCGCTGTCACAACCTCCTCTGGAAGTGAGTTCCATAACCCAATGACCCTCTGGGTAAAGAAATATTTCCCTTTATTAGTCCTAACTTTCCTACCTTGGAGCTTTAGGAGTGCCCCTAGTCCTAGTGTTGTGTGACAGAGAAAATATTTTTTTTCTCTATTCACCCTTTCTATCCCATGCATGATTTATACACTTCGATCAAGTCACCTCTTAAACGCCGTCTTTCAAGGCTGAAAAGACCAAGGCGTTGCAACCTGATTTCGTAAGGAGCTGCTCCATCCCTTGGATCATTCTTGTTGCCCTTTTCTGTACCTTTTCCAGTTCCGTTATATCCTTCTTGAGGTGCGGTGACCAGAATTGTACACAGTACTCCAGATGTGGCCTCACCATAGATTTGTAGAGAGGCAATACAACATTTGACGACCTATTTTCGATTCCCTTCCTGATCATGCCAAGCATAGAATTTGCTTTTTTTACTGCTGCTGCGCACTGGGTTGACATCTTCATTGAGCTGTCCACCAAAACCCCAAGATCCCTTTCCTGGTTTGTCTCGGAAAGCTTTGACCCCATCAATTGGTAGGTGTAGTTGGGGTTCTTTGCCCCGATGTGCATGACTTTACACTTGTTTAGGTTAAAATGCATTTGCCACTTTGTTGCCCATTTACTCAATTTCGAGAGATCTTTCTGGAGCTCTTTACAATCAGTTTCATTTTTAACTACCTGAACAATTTAGTGTCGTCTGCAAACTTTGCTACCTCAGAATTTACTCCTACATCCAGGTCATTAATGAATAAATTAAAAAGTAACGGACCCAAAACTGAACCTTGGGGTACGCCACTTCTCACCTCTTTCCACCCAGAGAAATGTCCGTTTATTACCACCCTTTGTTTCCTACAGTTTAGCCAGGTTCCAATCCAGGACAAGATCTGTCCTCTGATTCCATGGCTGAAGAGCTTATTTAGGAGCCTTTGGTGAGGGACTTTGTCAAAAGCCTTTTGAAAGTCAAGGTAAACAATATCGACTGGGTCCCCTTTATCTATGTGTTTATTTACACCCTCAAAGAATTCTAACAAGTTAGTAAGACATGATTTGCCTTTGCAGAAACCATGTTGATTTTCCTTCAGCAATGCCTGTTCTTCTATGTGCTTAGTAATTTTTTCTTTAATAATGGTTTCCATCACTTTGCCTGGAACTGAGGTTAGACTAACTGGCCTATAATTTCCTGGATCACCCCTGGATCCTTTCTTGAAGATCGGAGTTACATATTCCCAAACTCCTGTTTGAAGATAATGACAGGAAGCACATGAAAGCCAGAAGAAGACAGAGAAATATTTTGGGATTGCTGGCCATCTCTGAAGATGGACCTTGCCTGGGGAGATCAGGTCCCCATTCTTAAGGATGCTTTCCCCTACTTTCCGCCCCTGTCCTCTGCTCCCCCCTTCCCTCCTGCTCATGGGATAAAGCCCCTGGTCTGTATCGAGATGGCTGAAGTAATTCATTATCACAAAATATCTAATTGATTTCATTCCCAATTTCGGTATCATCTAGAGACTTTTGGATGTGAGCTAAAACAGTATGTCCCAAAATTGGAAAATGGCTTGTGTTTCTCTCTCACCAGTACAGAATTTACTATGTTAGTTTTTGTAGTAACAAGCTGAAACTGAATTTCAGCCATGGCTGTGTTTCACTATTTTTCACTGGAATGGGAATGGATAGTCTGCTTGGTGCTTTTCACTCTGCTTCTGTGCTCTCTCAGACTGACCAATGTGATTGAGAATGGGTGGCTCTGCCATGCTGTAACCAACATCAAGGAGTGTTCTGTCCCCCAAGCTTACTCTCAAATGCTTTGTCCTTGGAAAGAACAGAGTTGCAAACTCATAACAAAAGGTTTAATAGTAAAAAAAAGTGATTTAATTCTATTGAAGATCAGTACTGCCTGCTAGGAAAATAATTTCTTCATTGGTGTTTCATTGCTGTGAAACAATATTTCTGCACAGTTTTCCTACATCCAGTTTTTATACAGAAATACCATGTTTTTGCTCAGAAAACTCATGTACTATATATTTCTGGAGATTCCCTCCTCCCTGCATGTACATTCAAAATGTCATATATGGAAAAGATTAAAGGTGACTTAAACTAAGTGAATGATTTACATTTCAGGATTGCAGTAAAAAATAACAATGATCAGTTCAAGGATGGAAATAGTAAGGATGAAAGTAACTACTGTAGTGCTTAGTTTTACTAGTAAATTCTGGCCAATACTAAATTACCGGTACAGGCTGAGTGTCCCTTATGTAGAAATAATTCATATACACACGTGTCCCTTCCTGCTATTTTCTTTCTCCCATCAGGTTTCTGGCAGCAGTTGAGTGGGGGCTTAGTAGGTTCAGGACAAGTTATGAACCTCCTTTCCCTTTTTGGATAAGAAAAACATAGCCTGTATTGCCCTTCATATGATTCAATGGAGGAATCTGCCCCTTTCTAAACTTCCTTGACTTTGAAGTACAAAATGACCTTCTAATATTACCTTCTATGGCCTTTCTATGGAGATGCTGTAACTCTGCCCATTGGCTTTGCAGAGACCACTCTGTCTCAGTGGCCTTTCACCAGGCTTCCATTGGACCCACTACATCTTTGATCTCATTTTCAAATAAACATTTCAGATTCTTTGTCTTGGTTTGGGAACTTCCAATATTAACATATAAGCATCTTTCATAAAAGATCTTTGATTTTCATCTCTCCAAACTTCAGTGTATGTGTGTGTGTTTTTCACATATTCCTTTGCATAACAGTCTACTCAGTGGCTGTCTTCTCTCTTTCACTCACCTTGGGATTATTGGGAACATTTTCACCCTCATTCCCTGGAGATGATTCATCCTGAGCTGAATGCTTGCTAGCTAATTTTGACTTTCTTCCCTAGAGTTGCTAGGAAAGTCACTTATTTTGTTCTTGTATGCAAGAACAAAACCCTTTCCTTTCCCCATTGGCCTGCTAAACTATGTTATGAAAGTTTATGTGGATTTTAAAACTTTTTGGGCCACCCTGGCATGTGCAAACAATGTTGGCCGAGATTCTAGACCAGCTGTTTAGTAAGGTGTATTTTTATTCAAGTAACTAAATAGCAGCCATATCACCTCCCCAATCCTGAGATACAAGTCATCACTCTCTGTGCGTGACACAGGTCTGCTCCCCTGCCCATTGTTTTCACCCCACTCCCACAAGCAATCTCCAGTGTGACAATCAGAATCCATGTCAAAATTTCTTTTTGCTACATCATAATCGACAGGAGAATAGATCCCTATCTCATTTAGCAGCTGTTGCCTGGTAAAACAGGATTTGGGGAGTTTTAGAATCCCTATGAATTTTCTAAATACACTATCGGATATGTGGAGATTGTGAATACAAATTAGTTACAAATGTGTGACAATAATCAATTTTTTGTACATTGGGGGCAAAATCTAGTGTTTTTTGAACAAATGATTTTTTTTCACAGAAGAGTTTTTATAACAAAAATCTGATGTTGTTTCATCATCTTTGAGAAAACCACAATGTGTGAAGGTGGCTGTTTCCCCCCTCTCAGGGATGAAAAAAATATGTTGGTATTTTTTTTTACAACCCTGACACAAGAATCATTGGAATGCTGCTCTGTTGACTTCTTGATACTTAATATCAATGGCCTGGTTCTATTCTTCTTTAAAGTGATTTTTTTTGTTCTAATTTATCTCATACGAGAAGATCTTCTAGTACAGACCTGGGCAATTGCCAGCCCTCCAGGTGTTTTGGACTTTAAATTCCAGAAATCCTAACAGTTGGTAAACTGGCTAGGATTTCTGGGAGTTGAAGTCCAAAACCCCTGGAGGGCCAGCAATTGCCCAGGTCTGTTCTAGTACCTAACAAAGCCAGAGCTCTGCTGTTTGGCATAGTTATCTCCTCTACATTAAGACCCCTAAGCTCTGCCATTCTAACTGGATCTACAGACACCAACAATCATGGAAGTCCTACATTTCAGTTTTCTAACTAGTAACCTAAGTGTTACTCCTTCATGACACAACTACATTTCCTCAATCACTGGTGCTGCTTTGCATCATGACCACTGACTTCATGAAGCATGACCTCCACAAACTTTGAACAAGTAGACAATTTAACATGTGATCAACACGACTATCGCAATTGCTGTTTTTCTTAGGATTAAAATAGTTACTCTCACCCTCAATTCAGAAACATTTCCTTGGGAAAAAGAGGATATCAGTCCATCTTATAGGAAATGGTTCCTTGCAACGAATCAATTCCTTCTTCCTCTAAGGCCCGTTCTACACTGCCATATAATTCAGATTATCTGCTCTGAACTGGACTATCTACACTGCCATATAATCCAGTTCAAATCAGATAATCTGGATTTTATATGGCAGTGTAGAAGGGGCCTGAGTGTGAGAGAATCATCATCCATGTCTCAAATGGCAGCCAAGAAACCATTTCACTAGAAGCAGGAAGCTGCTACCATATCCCTGACCCTTGTGCACACTCCAAGATAGGACTATTTTTCTGTGAATTAAGTTTCAGCGCACTTTGCTGTGCCCTTCTTATCAGACTCTTCTGGTGATATAATAGATTAAGATAGTGATTTAGGGTGGTGGTCCACTGGGAAAGGACAAGGCAGAGATATAGTTTCAACTCACTTATTCGTGCATTTGATTGCTAATGACTATGAGTAAATAACTTCAGCTTTCAATTTACAAAATGTGAATGCTAATAAACAGATTTCTAATACTCCTCCAATAAGGAAATAATTAAGAAGCATGTGGAAAAGAATTGTTCTTCCAAAAGTTATGCTACATCAATAGTAATAATTAAATTTTCCCTCTCAATCTATTACCATTATGAAAGCCCAAATTCCCCACATAGTATAATCTACTGGAGCCAGTAGCCCATAAACCATTTGTTTCATACTATCTTAATCTGTTTTGTTAAATTATCACATTTTATGCAGAGCTTTCTTTCTTTCTTCTTTTTTACTTCAGTATAACAATCAATATTTTTCCTAGACTCCCTTTTTATTTGCTGTTTAAGTTATTCTATCTTATCATCTGTTTTAATAAAAACTGTTTCATTTCAGAGATTCAGCTCTTAGCATTCACAAATGATGAAGTTGTTTCTCATCTCAGTTCTCTTTTAAATTAAGCACCAGTGTGAACAAATACTGTGGTGGATCCTTAAGATATTCATCTAGGAAAGAGTATAATCCATTTTCAATAGCATATCCATCCTATTGAACACAATAGAATTTACAGCTCAGTAACTATGCATACAATCATACCACATAATAATAATAACAAAAACAACAACACTTTATTTATATTCTGCCTTATCAGAGTGAATCACAGTACACATACATGGCAAACATTCAATGCCATTTTAGATAGACTGGACAGACACAGACAAAACAGAAAGGAGGTATGTTGTGTCAACGTCCAGGTTTTTGGCACCTTGAAGGTTGTATTTGAATTCAGCCACAAGGGGTGCTGTCACTCCATCCTCTATGATGAAGAGCCATCAGGCCTTCCTCCTTCCTTTTGGTCACTGGGCATTTTCTGATCTTTATGTTGTCGTAAAATACCTCCCCCACTTGTTTTAGTGGTACCTATTTTCTCTACCTACAACTTAAGCTGTTTGCAAACTGCTTAGGTAAAGCTGGGCTGACAGTTGGGAGTTCATGTCAAGCCGGGGCTTTGGTTGGTAGATCTTATCATTGCTGGTAATTTACCAGCTGTGCAAAAGCTCAGCCCTAATATGTAACTTTTTAACATATTTAAGGTTGCAATCCACATCTACAAAGGAATAAGACCCATTAAAACTGTGGGCTTTCTTTTTATCCATAAAAATGTTCGTAATTGTCCTTGAAATTGCCTGAAATCATGTTTGTCTTCCTTTTTGCATATCTCAAATCTACAATGAAAAGGATTAGGTTACTATCAGCGATAGTGCTAAGAAACTTAACAGGATTTTAGTCATGTATGTAATTCCCCTAGTCTCAAGATGATTTGCATGCAACTGTTGTGTTGCTGTGTGCCTCCAAGTAGTTTCTAAATCATGGTGACCCTAAAGCTACATTTATCATAGGGTTGTTTGTTTGGGGGTTTTGGCAAAATTTGTTCAGAAGATGTTTACCATTGCCTTCCCCTGAAATTCAAAAAGTGTGACTTTGCCTAAAATCATCCATGACCAAGCAGAGATTCAGATCCTGGTTTCCAGAGTCATGGTATTCAAACCACTACACCATGCTGACCTACGAAGCAGTGTTAGTGGTGATTCTTTCTTCATTTTATCTAATAGTACCTCATGCAAAAAACTCACCCAAAAGCATGACATCTTTTCATGAAGAGGAATCTTGTGCCATGTAATATTTCTATTCATTCATACAAAAGGGACAGATAAAGCAGCCCCTGGTGGCGCAGTGGGTTAAACCATTGAGCTACTGAACTTGCTTACTGAAAGGTCACAAGTTAGAATCTGGGGAGTGACGTGAACTCTTGCTGTTAGCCCCAGCTTCTGCCGACCTAGAAGTTTGAAAACATGCAAATGTGAGTAGATCAATAGGTACTGTTCCGGTGGGAAGATACTCCATGCAGTCATGCCAGCCACATAACCTTGGAGGTATATACGGGCACCGCCCGCTCTTTTACTTAGAGATGAGCACCAACCCCCAGAGTTGGACACTACTGGACTTAATGTCAGGTAAAAACCTTTTCCTTTACAAACATGTAGAATTTCTTATACAAGGATTAATTAGCCCCAGCAATATTTGCAACAGTTCTCAAAGACATAAAAAGCTCCTCCCCACCCAAAAATAATGGTTAATAATCAAACACTCTGTTTTCTAGAAATTTATAGTGCCTCCTTTCAGATGCATACAGTGTGATAGATAATGAATATGCATAGGAAGAGAAGGAGCATCACTATGGAAGACATCAACCTGACTCATGCATATTCATTTCTGCAATTTAGTCCCATCCAACAAAAAATGTATAAATACAAAGGAAATGCTGCATGCCGTTATGAATTTTGCAAAGGCATGTGTGTAAAATATATAGGCATAGTCTAATCTCAAATGTGGAAGGAAATGTGCATTGGCCAGGGCAGGAGCAATTATAATGGACCCCCATATGTCAGTCTATACTCATTGGCTAGAATCCTATCAGTAATTTATGCAAAAATGCCCTCTTACTCCACCTGCATATGGTTGGGTTTTTTTAAAAAAAAGTTTATTGCAAAAGGAAGTGATCAGCACTTCCTTCTGAAACAATCCCCCAAACCTTTCTTACAGTAAAGTGGGGGCCCAAAGCCTGGGGAAGGGCAGGGTCACCCAGGCAACTGGAACAAAAGAAAATACATCAATCTCCTGGATCTCCAGCAAGGACCCTTGGATATGTTGGAAATAAAGGGGAGGACTTTTCCCCCAGACTGTGGAGCCACATCCTGATGCTATCTGGCCACTCCTTTCCCTGATTATGAAGTGACCTTAGGATTGCATCCAGCAAGGGAAAATTTGGTTGCATTGAAAGAAGAAGGGGCATAGTACTGCACAATCATATATAAATCTATAGATTTTTGGTCAAAAAATTGACCAAAGAATCCTGGGTCAACTTATCCACAAGTCAAGGTAAATAGTAAATACTATAGCTTAACTGGTATCAAAATAAGGAATCATCTAAGTAGAGTGATAAAAGGTGAGAGCTTAGTTCATTCAAGAAAAATCTAGACTCTGGAAACCAGGATTTGGATCTCTGCTTGGCCATGAAAACCTACTTGGTGATCCTGGGCAAGTCACAATTTCTTGGGCCCGGAAAATGCTGTGCTAGGATCACCATAAGTCAAAATCAGCTTGAAGGTACACAACAAGAACAACAATAATAATGCAGACAAATAATTACCCTATTAGTTTTCACAGTAGAAACAGATAATGAAGACAGATGTAGAGGAAACGTACCGTTTACCTGCTGTGAATTCTTTTTTTAAAAAAAACAACTCAAATTAAGCAAAAGAGTGTTTTGTTTGGAGGGCACTCATTAATCAAAGAACAGGCAAATTTTAAAGCAGAGGAAATTGTCCTCACATTAATTAGTAACCCTGATAAAAACAACAAAGCAACAAGAATTTACCCAACAGAATAACAATCATAAGAATAGCATCACAATCCACTTACTTTTAAAATCCCCTTGCAGTGATTACACATTCTATTCATGGCTCACATTGCTCACTGGAGCTCAGTAATATTTCAAGTTGAAGGCTGAAGTGTAAAGAATGCATAACATTATCTTATCAGTTTGATGGTACTTTTGAGTCTTTAACTGGAATGAATAAATTAAGAACAAATGTTTGATGCATAAATTATATTCTTCAATGAGACCAAAGGAAAAGTCATCACTTTTCACCAAAAATGCAATAAAAGAAAAAAAGAAACAAGAAGTTATTAGAAATTCAATGGCTTTCTGGTATTTGCTAAGTTGTTCAAATACCAGAAGACTCCAAATTATCATTGGGACTTAGCCCTGGAAGAGATATAGTCCAGAATCCTGTTGGTGTCACACACACACACTAATTTGCTTATACATGCTGTTCTGAGTATTAGACAATGTATTCGGATCAAGATTGTGCAAGTAGAGCTCTGCAAATGTAACAATTTCACATAAATTTAAATCCTATTGTTAATCTTGATTAGAGTGATAGAATCAATTAGTTTGCCTATGTCTTGAGTCACTGTTCAACCCTCGATAGAAATGGGTCTATTTTAGTTCGAACTAGCCTGCTTACTGATGGTGGAAATATGAGTTTCCATTGTCAACTGGGAATCCAGCAAGATACTGAGGCTCTTCACCATAGCAGACAGGGCTAAGGATTCACCATCAAAGGTGGGCAGAGGGCAGGCCAGTTCCCAGGGCTGACCGGGCCATAAGATTTCAGTTTTGGCTGGGTTCACCTTAAGTCTACTCATGCGCAGCCAGCCTGTCACAGCTTCCAAACACAAGAAGAAGTTATCAGGAATTGTTGTTCTCCCAGGTTCTAGATGCAAAAGGAGCTTGGTGTCGTCGGCGTACTGGTAACATTCTAAGCTGAAACTCCTCACCAACTCAGTTCCCTTACTGTACCATTTTATTCACAGGAATTGCAGAAAACAAATATTGTGCATTCCCTATTGCCCAGCAGGACAATAGTCCACTACATTAGCCAACACAAAATTGGTTACACACGGTCAGTATTTAGCAGAAGGGTAAATAGTATTACTAACATGTAACCACATGAGTATAGATGTAAATCTTGAAGCGTGATGTAATTTCAGTCATTGTGTTTATTATTTATTTATTTATTTTATTTACGTAGTTCTGCTGCTACATGTTTTAATCTGGGGGTTTTAAATCTGTTTTATTGTATTTTATATGTTTTTATGTGTTTTCAGAACCGCTCTGGGCGTAAGAGAGGTGAATAAATAAATAAATAAATAAATAAATGTTATTTGTATCCCGCTCATATCAGCCCGAAGGTGAATCAAGGTGGTGTACAAAGTTGGCACAATTCGATGACTTAGCAATTCTTAGAGTAAACCTAATGAAATCAATTAAATGTATATTGATTATGACTAATTTCCACCTCATTTACATCAATGAGTCTTATCTAAGAAAAATTAAGCTTGTATCCAACCCATAATTGCATATACCACCAACACATACACATATACAGTCCTAGAGGGAGTAGTGGGAGATGTTCAGAATGGCAGCAGGCACCTATATAATCTGGGAGAAATCTGGATGTCTGAAGCTCTCTTGAAAGGTCAGCAGATCAGTAAGATAATGCAGCCAGTTTTCTAGCAAGAGACGATTATTATACGACATTTGCATAATGCATTCAAGCATATCATAGAAGTGGAAGTGAAGAAAACATTTGGCCATGGTGGATTTTTAATATATGCTGAGACTATTTGTGCAAACCAAGGAAGAGTCCTAGCTTCAGATCTGCACATTCTCTGTGGCCCCAATTAATTAGCCAGGCAAAATGGAGAGGGGGAGGGAGATCGCTGTCCAAATCCTTTCTGTAATTATGAAAGCCTCTAACTGTCAAGTTCTCTCAGTTTGCTACACCACATGCATCATTAGTGCTCAAATTCCTCCGTAAACGGCTTTGCCCATCTGCACCTAGTAATCAGGTGCTCTCGCATTCAGTAATTGTTATGTGCTAGCATTAATACTTTTGAATGAATGACAGTCTGAACGCATTGCCTGAGGAGAAGTAGCTAGGTCTGTCAGTGGCAACAGTATTGATTATGCTAAAAAGGCTTCCTGGGTAAATACCTAAGGGAGGAACAACGTAGATTCTTTGTGAAACAGGGCGATTGACAGTTCCAACATATGGATGGTCCCACAAGGAGCAGTTACATGCTTCTACTTTCAATTCCTGCTAGCAAAAACACAGAGATATGGGGTGGTAGATCCTTCTGGAGATATTTAACTCCCTTAAGGATATAACAGCATTAATGGTGCTGCATTTCCATCCAAATGGCACTTGTGAAATTTAGACTATTTTTAGGGAAGGGGGGAAAAGATGAATCCATCATATCAATGTACCTCAGTTCTGATAGCCTCTGGCTGTTTTCCTCAGGCAAAAAGAAACAAGCAACATTCTGTGCTTTGCAGTGTCACCAAATTATGAACGTGAAATCTGTGTTTTGCTTCAGAGCATAAACATAGATTTCATTTAGAACTCTTAGGATAGCAGACAAAGCAGAGGAAAGAAATGGTAACATGATTTCCCCCCTGAGAACTTCCTTGTTGGCTCACAACAAAACTGTAAAACCTCGTTAACTCAATACATTCTTTGTGACCATTGCTTATCAACAGCTCATCTTCCAGATCCTTTCAGATATCGGCCCATAGAATCCCTGACCAATGGCCAATCTGAGTGGGGTTTGGGGGAGCTGGGTATGTTTAGCCTAGAGAAGAGAAGGTTAAGAGGGGACATGATAGCCATGTTTCAGTGTTTGAAAGGATATTATGTGTAAAATGGAACACATTCATTTTCATCTTCTCCAAAGACTAAGACATGGAACAAAGAGATCCCACATATGCATTGGGAAGAACTTCCGCAGAATAAGACTTGTTTGGGAGAGTGGAATATGCTGCTTTGGAGTATGGTAGGGTCACCTTCTTTAGAGATTTTTAAACAGACTGGATGGCCATCTGTCAGGAATGATTTGGTTGTGTGTTCTTGCATGGACTAGATGGTGCTAGGCCTGTAAGTTTTATTTTTCAATTCTATGATTTTCTGGGGATAAGACGGGGAAAAGGAAAGGAAGACTCTTGTTTCAACTCTTCTCCCAGACTCAACTATATGGAGATGAAAAGGAAAAGCTCTGCTCTCCAGGGAGTGGAGAATGAGATATAAACATAAAGTCAAATCACCACATCAATATCATTGTAACTACAGTGGCAGAGTTCCATCATAATGGATATGCCTGATGCTGCCCACTCAAGCCTACCTTCACAGCCTGGCAAGCCCCAGCTGAAGTGTTTCTGAGGTGCTGGAGATTGGTGCACTAGGGAATGATATCCACAGCTCTGGTTCCCTTGAGAACAGGCAGCTGGAGGGGCCCCTTTGGCTCTTGCAACTACTGTATATACCCGAGTATAAGCCGACCCGAGTATAAGCCGAGGCACCCAATTTTGCCACCAAAAAATGGGAAAACTGATTGCCTCGAGTATAAGCCGAGGGTGGGAAATGCAGCTGCTATGGGTAAATTTCAAAATAAAAATAGATACCAATAAAATTACATTAATTGAGACATCAGGAGGTTAAATGTTTTTGAATATTTAGATAAAACTGAAGTTTAAGATAAGATGCCCCAACTCTGATTAAACCATTATTCTAACCTTCTTCAATGTAAATGTGCTAAAGTATCCTTCCAATAATAATAGAGTAAAATCATAAATGTTATAAATAATAATAATAGAGTAAAATAAGGGAAACATAATAACAGTAATAATAGAGCAAAATAATAAATGTAGTAATAACAATAATAAAGTAAAATAATAAATATTATAATAATAATAAATAGAGTAAAATAATAAATGTAAAATAATAACAACAGAGTAAAATAATAAATAACCTTGACTCGAATATAAGCCGAGGCAGACTTTTTCAGCCTACAAAAAGGGATGAAAAACTAGGCTTATACTCGAGTATATACAGTAATTGCCCCAAGACAACCCAAGACCAAGAGCATTTCTCAGTGCTTTTAGTGATCTGCAGTGCCTTAGAAATGATTATGCTGGAGCGTTGCAAAGTTGGGGAGATTACTTTCAGTTGTTTGTGACCATAAAAATAAATCCCCAATAGTTAAGATATTGGGGGGGGGGGGGAAGCATACAATATCATAACTACTGAACAGGAATCAAAATTCACTTAAGATCTAATTATTTATCATGGCTGGTAAATCATGGCTTACCAGCCATGATAAATAATTAGATCTTAAGTGAATTTTGATTCCTGTTTAAGGAACCCAGCTGCCTCTAACAAAGAGGTGCAGGGATTTCACTGTTTCCGTGTGTGTGTGTGTGTGTTTCCGTGTGTGTGTGAGTGTGTGTGCGCACGCAGTTGGGCCTGGATCCTAGATTCAGTCCCCACACTTACCCCCATGAGTCTGGTTGGAGGTGAAAATGAGCTGCTGGCTTTATATTTAAAATAATGTGTAGTCAGAAAACAGAAGCTTTGGTATTTTCTGGGAATACACTTGTTTGGTTTTAGATAGCCACAGGGTTTTTCTCCAGGGAATTTGGATTTTGCATTTTGAAATGATTAGCAAGTAATAAATCCTCAAGTTGTGGAGTGAACATGCAGATAGGAAGAGGAGGAGAGACTTCAGACATTACATTAGCTGCTGTGGCATATTTTTCTATCACTGGCTCTTTCGAACTACATCTTTAGCCTGTGCACTTATAGCAAAAGTTCAGCTCAGAATGTAAACAAGACTCGCTATCAGATAAAAACAGAAAGCCCTGCTGCTGGAGAGATAACTGACAGCATTGCTTATGGGGAGGGGTGGGATTGTTTAGGTAGTCTGCATGGGACTGAAGCCTAAATAAACCTCTGTAAGAAGCAGACTCCCTAGCACTTCCAGCTCTATCAGAGTATGGGCATATGTGGTCCTTTAGAAGTTATGGACTATGGTCTTTAACAACCCTGGAAAGCATAATCAATAGTGTGTTACAGTCAAACATCTGGGAGCCTTGAACAAGATCTGTTAAGTCAACAAGTTGTTACTGCTGTGTTCCTTGAAGTCGTTTATGGTAACCATAAGGCAAACCCATCACAGAGTTTCTTGGCAGGATTTGTTCAGAGGAGTTTCACTTTGCCTTCCTCTAAGGCAGTGGTTCTCAACCTGTGGGTCCCCGGGTGTTTTGTCCTACAACTCCCAGAAATCCCAGCCAGTTTGCCAGCTGTTAGGATTTCTGGGAGTTGAAGGCCAAGTCTTGGCTCTGAGGCCAAGACTTGCCCAGTAGATTTCCATGACAGAGTGGGGATTCCAACCCTAATCTTCAGAGTCATAGTCCAACACTCAAACCTCTACACCAGAATTGCACTCCAACTACAACAGTATTACAGATGTTTACAAAGGCAAAAACCTGACTTCTACTAGATCAGTGTTTCATAACCTTCCTAATGCCATGATCCCTGAATACAGTTCCTCATGTTGCGGTGACCCCAAACCATCAAATTATTTTCATTGCTACTTCATAACTGTAATTTTGCTACTGTTATGAAATGTAATGTAAATATCTGAAATGCAGGATGTATTTTCTTTCACTGGATCAAATCTGGCACAGTACCCGATATGCCCAAATTTGAATACTGGTGGGGTTGGGGGAGGGGGGTATTGATTTTGTCATTCGGGAGTTGTAGTTGCTGGGATTTATAGTTCACCTACAATCAAAGAGCATTCTGAACTCCATTAATGATGGAATTGAACCAAACTTGGCACACAGAACTCCCATGACCAACAGAAAATACTGGAAGGGTTTGGTGGGCATTGACCTTGAGTTTTGGAGTTGTAGTTCACCTACATCCAGAGAATACTGTGGACTCAAACAATGATAGATCTAGACCAAACTTGGCCCAAATACTCAATATGCCCAACTGTGAACACTAGTGGAGTTTGGGGGAAATAGACTTTGACATTTGGGAGTTGTAGTTGCTGGGATTTATAGTTCATCTACAATCAAAGAGCATTCTAAACCCCACCAACAATAGAATTGGGCCAAACTTCCCCCACACAACCCCCATTCCTTGAAGTGACTTGCTGATGTAAGCCTCCCTCCAGCCTCACATGTTCTCTCTCATCACCACACTGCCATGCACCAAGCATGCCTGCTCTTCCCTCTCCACTTGGAGTCTGAGAAACAGCCCACCCCTTGGCTGAGAGGCCAACCAATCAGAGCAGAGGGCGGCTTTTGGTGGGAGGTTTCACTGTCTGTTTCCAAAAAGGAAGAGGACAGGGAGAGAGATATTCAGCCTTCTCTGCTAAAGGGATTCCTAAGACCATCAGAAAATTGTGTTTTCTGATCATCATTGGCAACCCCTCTGGAATCCCCTCACAACCACCCCAGGGGTCCCGACCCCCAAGTTGAGAAATGCTGTACTAGATAGTTGCAGCTGGAGAAGATATTATTGATTCAATTGTGGAATGGTGAATTAACACATCGATTCAATGAACCTATTCTATTTGAGAGCCACAGTATTCAGGAACAATCACAACAGTGACTAATGCAGCATTGACAAATTTAGTTTAAGTGTACCAATCAAATAGGAATGAAGTAACTATCACTTTGGTGGCTGCCCCTCAACTCTGGAACTCACATAAGTAACTGCCATAGCTATAGACTTCTCTGTGTTATCAGGGCATCTAAAGATCTGTTCTTTAGTCCACATCCCAGTGGCCCAGGATTATATATAAAGGAGATACATATTGAACATAAGAAATCAGAATTTAAATTCATCATGCTTATTGGTGAGATGTTAAGCTTTTATGAATCATCTAATTACAAACAATATGATGCTTCATATATATAAAGAGAAAGTAATCTGTTGAATAGAGGCCACTTATGCAGACAGAGCTTGTACTTGGTCTGAGGAATTGATGTCACGTCTCTGAACAGTCCTTTGACTACTTGGTATTGGAAATAAGTTATTTGTGCCATCTTCTTTAGATAAGGCCCTCAAGCTCAGAAATCTCAGTCTTTGACAGTAGGAGAGAGAGATAATGGGAAAGTGCAGTTCATTCACACTTCACAACAAGCTGTTCCTTTCCTGCGTGCTTGCTTTCTTATGGTCCTTTCCTAAAGTATGGAGCCAAGAGCTTGATTTTAATTTGACTTGCCAGCTAATCTATTTAACAACATCACTGTTCAAAATCTCCAGCCTTGTTCATTTTGATGCATTCTTTCTTGTTTACGATACCATATATTGAAGACTAGGCACTATCTCAGATACAGGCTACCTCTTGAATTGCTTTTCATATCTCTTCCATTTTCAATTGATTGAATAAAAGGATGAGACTCCATTTTAGATCTTTCACAATCAGGTCAAATAAATATTTTTCATCTAACTATATAAGTATTGGAGAAGGTATTATGTATAATGAGTAATTGATTTGCACTACTATGGTTTAATAATAGCTAAGTGACTTAAGTGGTATATTCTGGTCACTGTAAGGTAAACATGTAATACTTTCTGAAATAAAGTATGTGGTGTCTTGCATTCCCATTGACAGTGACAAATTCACAAGTATTTACTATGACAAATAGTTTGAATAATCTGCAAATTCTCCTACTTTCTGAAAACTTCAGCTGTAAGTTTTAGCACAAGCCTAGAGACAAGGTATGGTTTATAGACAACCTAACCTAAAAAGGGGAAAACATAGGTTCTTCTATCCTGCATTCTGCTCTTATTAAAATATTGTCTACAGAGAGATCTTTGATACCAGCTTTACACATATCACTGTATGCTGTGAAGGCCTAGGAGTTTGTTCTTCGGTAAGCCTTAGAGCTCTCAGCTAAAGTAAATAACTTACAAAATTACAAATCCCTGCATTCCATAGCCATGGCAATAAAGTGGGATCAAAAAAGTGACCAAAATAATGACAATGTAATTCATAACTGTGTTCAGCACTTGAGAGGTGAGAAGAATGCTTCCCATAGAAATGGCAATTTCCAAACATCCTCATGCAATAAGCGGTGTTACAGAACTTTGCACAATGATTGTGAAAGCCTAGGAGGCCATGTTTATTTGTTTATTATTGTTTATTAACATACTTCACATCCTGCTGTTTGTTCAAACAACCTAAGAAATTAAAAACAATGTCTGATTCAAATTATTGTTGCTGTTTGGCCTCTTTTTCCTTGACATGTCCTCTTTTTAGAGCAAAAGTTTCAGACTGACTAGATTGGAGCCAGTACTGGATGACTCTAGAGAACAGGTTTCAATAAATGTGTCCTCTTTTTGCTTTTCAAAATATAATTGTCCTATTAAAACCATAGAGGAATTTCAACAAGATCAAAGAAAATTAAACAAAGGAACAAATTTAAACACCTTAAAAGCTGCAACATTTTATTTACATGCCTAATAGCTAGGCATGTACATAACTTAAGACCCAAAGTTTTCAGTAAAACTTCAATGTGACACCCAAAAGAAACCAATGCTGGTATCTGGTAGACCCCCAACAGGAAAGCATTATATAATAATGGAGGAGATTGGATGGATTTTATGGAGGTGGTGGGAAAAGGAGGAAGAGAAAATTGGCTGAAATTGAGAGGATTATGGAAAATGGTTAAAAATGGAGTAAAAAGAGAGGAAAATAAGTTGAATTCCCTCATCAGACAAAGAGAAAAAGGTAAAAGGGGGGGGAGTGGGAGTAATATACAAAATGATAGTGGAAGCAAAAGAAATGATGCTTAGAATGATAATACAAAAATGCAGTAAGGAAAGGACACTTTCAGAGGAAAGGGTAGAAAAGATAATGAAAGAGGTAAGTACCATTAAAATGGAAAAGTTTCAAGAATTAGTAAAAAAAAATGTATCAAAATGGCATAGAACCCCAGCACAGTTAGCATATATGATAAAAGTGTCCAGCTCAAACTGTGCATTGTAAAAGGAGGAAGGGATGGTTTACACATATGTGGTGGGAATGTGAGGAAGTGCAGAGATTCTGGAAGACTGTATTAGAACAAATAAATGGGTTATTCAAGGTAAATTTGTACATTGACCAGGGATTTTTGGAAATTGGAACGTTGGGTCTACAAATGCTGAAGAAAGAAGACCAACAAACTTTGATGGCAATGGTTAAATCTGCTCATGCTGCAATAGCATTCAGATGGAAGGATAAAAAAATGGGAAATGGACTGATGGAAGGAATACATTTATGAACAAGTACAATCAGATATTATGGGAATAATATAACAAGATATCCCATGGAATATAAATATACAAAGAATCAATGAGAACCAGTCAGTATTAGGCCTGTTTTATCATGGAAAAACTGACTTCAAAACTCACTTCAGATGTAGGGGGCGCTGGCACCTCATATCTGATAGACTTCCGAAGTTTTCAGTAGTTTTTCGGAATTGATTCGGAAGTACTTCCAAAATTCGGAATGGCTTCGTTAATGGCGCAATGTGCGGAAACCAGCAGAAGGGACAGTCAAAACTTGGAGGATTCCCTTTCTCTCCATTTTTGACTGGTACTACTGACAAAACTGGCCATATTGAACACATTAATAAAAATTTTAAACATTTTGAAACATTTTAAACGCAATGGGATGGTCGGAAATGATATACAAATATATTCCGAATATATGGCGACGGAGACTTTGGAATGGTGAATCCACTTCCTGTTTCCTTAACTCTCTTCGAAATCACTTTGAAAATCTAAAACATCCTAATTACATCCTGATTTCGGATGTATCCAAAGTTCGAAAACAGGCCTAGTCAGTATATATGAAATGGATTAAAGAAGGGCAAGCTAATGGTCAGATAAAGGAGAAAATGGAAGACTCCTGGACTGGCTGCACTTAAAAATGCTTTGTAAAGTTGGACGAGGGTGGAGAAAATGAAGGGGGGCAAAAATGCAACGGTTTATGGATGTATGTAAAGTAAATGTATTTCGGTGTATTAGATGGATACCATTGAAATTTTTTAAAAAACATTATTAAAAAACAGGAAAGCATTCCACAACTGAGGCACCACAACCAAGAAGGCGTTCTCCAACACAGATGGCTCACACTGATGGGACACGGACGAACCCCATCTGCAGCTTATTCAATCAATTAGGGCTGTTGCCAAAAGGTGAGGCACAAAGGAAGTCTAGTAATGTTGCCAACTGGAGAAGAAAAGATGGCGTCGGCGTGTTAAGAGGTGTTTAGCTGAGCTCCGGTATCGTGACTGTTTTTCTTTATCTTATCCTTCCTCCCTTTAATATTTTCGCCTCATTTGGCCTTGAACTATCAAAACTTCAATTTATCTCAGCTCTGGCAGCTCGGGCAGCTTGTGCTACATTGTTTTTTTGGAACTTTTGCTGCTTGCTTACATTGTGTGTGTTGCTTACACCGCCTCCTGCTCCTGCTCCTGCCCTTTGTTGCCTTGACTTATCTCTGTTATTTTGTAAGCAACAACTACTAAGGAGTTTGACTACAGCTAAGCAATTAAACTCCACAAACTGAGAACAAACTGAGAGCAAAGAATCTCAACAGAGAAGAGAAAGCTCCAACCACTGAGAATATTTACAAACAAGCAGATGCACCCCGGCCTTGATAGGCTAGTTACTCTCCTCTCTCTACATGGGCTCCACACCTATCGGAGACATCTGTGACTCGCTCATGCCATTTCGGTGCCTTGCCCCACTGCCTACCTTTTGAGGGTGCCCGGGGACTCAACAGCAGTTGGGACGGTGGTGTGGTTGGAGGTGGAGGAAGAGGAGCTAATGCCCAGCTGACACTGAGGGTCTACAACATAATCTAACCAACGACATGGACATGGATATGAGCCCCAAGACAAACGAAAACCTGCCTTTTCAATATGAATACCCAGAATTAAACTCAGAAAACAACTCAGAACTAAACCTAGAAAACAACAATATAAACTTAGACAAAACAAATGACTCCTCAACTAGTAAGGATAACCTTCTATCCTTTTTTTGAGGAAATGCCTTCCCTGGAATATCTATTGGAAAATGAAAAAAGAACCATAGAAGAATACAATAAACGCATCGAAACAATCGAGCAACAACTAAATGCTCTAACTGGCTTGGAAGAAGAATCCCTTAAATCTGAGGAAGCCCGCACTCCTCGATTAACCCCGATGAAGAACCAACAGAGCTAACAGAGAACGAGAATCCACAATTCGCAATGCTATTTGACATGCTTAAAAAACAACATGATCTAATAAGCACCATCAACGCAAACATTGACATAATTTGCTGGACTATCAGAGAAGTGCTCCTGCAAGCTGCACCCCTTAAAATTAATGAGCCTTCAGACAGAGGCCCAAGCTGTCCTGACAGAGCTCTTTCCGGTGATGGTTCTAACCTGAACCAAAACGCTCCTCAACTAGACAACAAGTCTAAAAAGAAGCATAATAATAAAATTCCAAAAAAATAAGATCAAGAAAAGAAGAGGGAGGGCAAGAAATGTCCCCAACCGGAAGTTGGAAACACAACTAGTCAAAACCAGGAAGGCTGTAAACTTTAATTTCAAGAGAATGTTTAGCCTCCTAGACAACCTTTCAAAACCCCTACAACCTCAGGCTTAACAAGAAAGGCCATAGGATCCACCAAGAACAAAGGAAAGGGAGGCAAGCTGTTTATTAAACCTAATGAACCTATTTCATCAGCAACCCACCCTCAACCAGACAACACCAACTTAGTAAGCTCTATGGAGGGAAATCAAACATCAGAGAAGAAGGATGAGGGCAGCAATAATAACAACATGCCCCACCTAGACAAAAAGATGGATAACCATTCCTCACTTGCCTCCCAAATACACCCTAACATACCATCTTTGGTCCTTAAAAGATCACAATTGGCATTTGTAAATTTTCCTAAACCATCCTACTCCATTTCCCAATTCAGCAGAAAATGCCATCTCATCCAACAGCTTACAGCCATAGGAATATCCTTCATTAAAACAGAGGACATAGAAAATATTCAATATCTATTCTATAACTACGTGACGACCAGGGCACTCATAACCTTTAGAGATGCCAATACAGTAGCAAGGCTATACAAATTAAAGAACCGATTCTCCCAAATAAATATTGAGGTAACAAGAGTCTTTTCCCATCTGGCCCCATACCCACTAATTCCCAACAGGCCACCTCTTATAAAAGATACTTCACTACCAGCTCCTGATAGGAGCCAACAGCCGGTTGAGAACGAGAATCTGACTCATCTGGATGAACCACATGCTGATCCCGAAACCCACCAAGCCCCGTATGACACCTCAAATAATATTCTAATGGATGATATGGAGGAATCTAATCTTATTGATGCATTCAGTAAACTACCACTCTCCGACAAGTCGCTCATCATGAGTAGACTGAACTCACTCCAATCCTTCTCTGGCTATGGTGCTGACCTGAATAATCCCCCAACTTCAAATATTACTGTTAATAACCAGGACATAGGGGAAAACGGGAACCATCTCAATGGAATGGACAACACCAGAACATCTATTGGACATAATCGATCTAATTTTCCCCGTATAACCAATACTTGACCCACTGCAGACTCAATCAAAGTTACGTCCTGGAATGTCGCAGGATGGTCTAACAAGATGCAGGATGAGGATTTTTTTAAAATTTCTACAATCATCTGATATTATCCTTCTACAGGAAACATGGGTATCTGAGGAAGGTGGCATAAACCTACAAGGTTACACTCCTTATTCCATCCCAGCAACAAAAATTAGGAAGTTTGGGAGACCTTCAGGTGGCCTTGCCGTGTTAATCTCAACAACACTCAATGTTGGTATATCCCAATTTTGCCCACTAAATACTTCCAACTTGCTAGTGTTAGCAGTCACTGGAATTGTCCCTGAACCATTATATATCATCTGCACTTATATCCCTCCAGCAAGATCTGGCTCCAAGAAACACGAGACCTGGGATAACCTAAACCACATTATGGAGGAATTAGAAACTCAATCTCCTAATCCATGGGTGATCATCGGAGGTGACTTTAATGCCAGAATTGGCCCTACTCCCATCAACAATACAATTTTTGGTCTAAGCATAGACGATGTACCTGAGCTTTCCTCAAGGGTAGCACTGGATAAGACAACCAATGCTGCTGGGAAGCATCTATGTGAGCTGATAATTAAAAACAACCTTCAACTCTGTAACTGACATGGCCTTGGAGATCCAGATGGATATTATACATTCACTTCCTCTAAAGGCCGAGCCAGTACCATAGACTATTTTATGGCCACCAGCCCTGTTCCAATACTCCGCGACTCATTTAAAATAATCCCTCGACCGAAAGTGATCATAACCCTTGCAGATGACTATCCTAACCCTTGGCTCCCTGATTAGGCCTTGCAATGCTGATGGTTCTAACTACCTAATCACCGGAGGCAAGCGACTAAGGTGGAATGACCAGCTCCAAGATAGAATTACCAAAACCTTGGAAACTTCTGACTTTGTTAAACTAAGGGAAAATATCCTGGCCCAGCATGATAATATCATAGGATCATATGAAACCCTCTTATCCTACTTAAAACCATACCTTATAACATCCTCCAATTCTAAACTACTTAAATTCAGACCAAAGACCTGGTTTGATGAGGACTGTCACAAGGCCAAGAAAGGGCTAGAGAAGGCTCTGAAAACCTTAAAATCAACGGCCAATAAAGATAATAACCAAACACATTTATATATAGCTGGGCTAAGAAGCAATTATAAAACACTACTCAAGGAAAAGAAACATAATTATCATACAACCCAATGGAAAGAACTGGCCCACGCTGCCATGCAGAAGGACACACAAAAGTTCTGGTACATTATTGCACGAGCAACCAGAACAGCAAATCACTCCCCTAGAAGCATCAATTCAAAGTAACGTATGGGAGGAATACTTTACAAATATGTACAGTTACAAAACAACTTTGCACCTCTGTCTACACTGTCCCCAAATCAATGCCCTCCCAGAGTGGCCAGCGGTCACCCCCGATCAGGTCAAAAAAAAATCATGGCCAAACAATCAATAAATAAGGCACCTGGAGAAGATATGATCCCCATGGAACTGCTAAATGTAAAATCAGACTACTGGATACCTATCCTGGCCAAACTGTTCACCCATGTAAACAAAACAGGGTCCATCCCTGAGGGCTGGAGATCAAGCATTATTGCCCCTATACATAAAAAGGGGGACAAAAAAACCCCGCTAACTATAGACCAATCACTCTCCTGAACATTACCTCTAAACTGTATGCACGTACCCTATTGGAACGCCTAGAAGATTGGTCTGAGAGCAATGACCTAATATCTGAAACCCAAGCCGGCTTCCAAAAGGGAAAATCCACCATTGATCTATGCTTTGTATTAAATTTCCTGATCCATAAATACACCCAAAATATGAAGCAAAAACTTTATGCCTCTTTTATTGACCTAAAATCAGCCTTTGACTCAATCCCAAGAGACCTGCTCTGGACAAAATTGGAGAAGGCAGACATTGACCCTCGTCTGCTGTATCTGATTAGGGCCCTATATACCAATACCTCGACACAGGTCAAAGTTGATATGGCAGGTCATCTCACACCAAAAATAAATACCTACACTGGTGTCAAACAGGGCTGTATCCTAGCACCTTTTTATTCAACTTCTATATCAATGATATTGTCAAGGAGTTAGAGGGCCTACAATACGCCCGGTCACTATTCTGGACCAGAAGCTTTCCCTGCTAATGTATGCCGACGATATTAGTCTCCTGTCAAGAACTCAGGTAGGGCTAAGACGGTTGTTGGCTGGATTCTCAACATATTGTAAACAAAACGCTCTTACAATAAATTACAGCAAAACCCAGGTTATGGTCTTTGGTAGGCGCCCCAAAACACACTCTTGGCGCCTAGATGAACATGTAATAAAACAAGTCAAATCCTTTAAATACCTAGGAATTTTCTTTTCCGAATCAGCCACCTGGAAACAACAGATGAGTAACATCAAAACTCAAGCTTACAGATCAGCCAAAGCAACACTGAGCTTTGCTGCCAAACAAGGTGGTAATCTGGTTAATCCCGCCCTAACTGTTTTCAAAGCCAAAACCCTGGCGCAATTTCTCTACGGGCAGAAATCTGGGGCATACCTAGTGCCCTAGGTCTAGAAGTGCCTCAAAATTACTTCCTAAGGGCATTATTAGGCCTCCCTAAAGACACTCCAACTGCCATGATCCGCCTTGAAACCTCTGTCCCAACCCTAGAAAGCCAAATAGATAAAAGGATCTTGTGCTATTGGCTTAAAATCCAAGAAATGCCAACTGCTAGATTACCAAAAAAATGTCTCTTGGAACTTAACAATGGTCTACCTGTTAACAATTGGGTCCACAAGGCAGCACAACTGGCCATTAAATATGGTCTCTCGGTTAGTGAGCTGGCAAAGCTAGACCACCCCACAAGGAAGACAAAAATAAACAAGACAATATTAGAAGTCACTACACTTACAGACCTCCAGGCTGCCTGTGACTCTCCGTGTGCCCCCCTATACTACCTCCTTAGACAACCCACTGGCTACCCAGACTACCTTGACAGCCTGACCTTTGTCCAGCTCCGACGAGCCTTCACAGAGCTCAGACTAAATATGTTTGATTCAGCGGAAAGGGACGGGAGGCTTAAAAAAGTCCCCAAAATTGAACGAAGATGTATTGTTGGTTGCCCCTACCCAGAGGACCTGGTACATTACTTAATGTGCTGCCCCTACACAAAGATCCTAGGGAGCGCTTTATCTTACCTTTACTGGACAACAAAATCTTTCTGAATTCTCAAGAGATACTACTCTACCTCCTTATGGATACAGATAAATATACGACCTGGCGCGTAGCCCTGTTTGCCCTTGCGGCTAAGAAGATTAGGAGGAGGCACATAGCGGAGATGGCTGTCCTATGTAAAGGAGATAATCTGGTTTAAGAAGGTTTAAATGTGACTCATGGTGTATAAGTAACTGGTAACCTTTTATTGTCTACTATGCAAATTCCATATGTATTGTTTTGTGTGTGCGCTCTTTTTTATTTTGGACTTGCAACGGCCTTTGGTCAAAAGCAATAAAATTTTATACTACTTTATATGGCTTCCAAGCAGGATCCTAATCCTACCACACAACAGGTATTTTTTAATCTTTCCCTCCTTAGTAGATACTCTGAGTTAAGACAAAAAAACAAAGATGGAAAATACAAGTAATTTACTGTGCATACTCTCAACACAAATACATAACACTCTGTGAATGAGGCAGAGACCCCGGTGGCACAATAGATTAAACCCTTGTGCTGGCAGGACTTCTGACAGACAGGTCAGTGGTTTGAATCTGGAGAGAGCAGGTTGAGCGCTCTCTGTCAGCTCCAGCTTCCCATGCAGGGACATGAGAGAAGCCTCCAACAAGAATGGTAAAACATCAAACATCTGGGCGTCCCCTTGGCAACATCCTTGCAGATGGCCAAATCTCTCACACCAGAAGTGACTTGCAGTTTTCTCAAGTTGCTCCTGGCACACACAAAAAATGAATGAGGCAGTGCAATCACACAATATAAACTTGCCTGAAAGCACCCTGTCTTTAATGTGGAATGCAAACATTTCAAAAATACTTTTCACAGAAAAATAGGGAGAAGAGGTGACGCATCCTTGTTCATGGACTTGATTCTACAGTGAATCAATTCTTGATTTTGGTTGTACTATTCAGAAGATGACATCTATATAGTTTGTATATCAGGTTTTATCTTACAAATATGTTCTTTATGCATTATGAGTAGGGTTTTCTTAACAATATATAGGCATCTCAGTTGTAAAGTAGCTCTAAAGAAAAGAATAAACATAAAGAAGCCAGTGAGGAAACAATGAATTGCTTTGTCTTCTTTCATTCAGTTTGCTCATCGAATGTTTCATTTATTTATTAAATGTGTATCCTGTTTTTCTTCCAAGGATGTCAAGGTGATATATATTCAACAATCTTATTCATAAAATATTCTTTAGCTATAATAAATTTTTATTTACTGACTAGAACAGAAATATAGTAGTGTTCAAAGAAGGTGGATTGATATCCTTCAGGTCTAGATATGTAAATGGTTTTTTCTAATATTTAAGTAGCATCTCCTTTCTTCCAATTTGAATCCATTTATTTGTGATCTGCTCTCCAGAGCATCTGAAAATAAGCTTTATCTATTTTCAACATGACATCCCCTCAAATATTTAATAATTACTATGTGATGAGTCCTTTTTCCATTGTTATTTATTTGTTCAGTCTCTTCTGGCTCTTTGTGACCTCATGGACCAGCCCACGCCAGAGCTCTCTGTCAGCCGTCACTGCCCCCAGCACCTCCAGGATCAAGCCAGTCACACCGAGAATACCATCCATCCATCAGCCCCTCTTCCTTTTTCCTTCCATTTTCCCCAGCATCATTGTCTTCTCTAAGCTTTCCTGTCTTCTCATTATGTGGCCAAAGTGCTTCATCTTTGCCTTTACTATCCTTCCCTCCAATGAGCAGTCGGGCTTTATTTCCTGAAGTATGGACTGGTTGGATCTTCTCGTGGTCCAAGGCACTCTCAGAACTTTCCTCCAGCACCACAGTTCAAAAGCATCTATCTTCCTTCGCTCAGCCTTCCCTATGGTCCAGCTCTCACATCCATAGGTTACAACGGGGAATACCATTGCTTTGACTATGCGGATCTTTGTTGCCAGTATTCACTATTTTATCAAGATTGGACATTGCTTTCCTCCCAAGAAGTAAACGTCTTCTGATTTCCTGCCTGCAGTCTGTGTCTGCAGCAATCTTTGCACTTAGAAATACAAAGTCTGTCACTGCCTCCAAGTGTTCTCCCTCTATTTGCCAGTTATCAATCAGTCTGGTTGCCATAATCTTGATTTTTTTATGTTTAGCTGCAACCCAGCTTTTGCACTTTCTTCTTTCACCTTGATTAGAAGGCTCCTCAGCTCCTCCTTGCTTTTGGCCATCAAAGTGGTATCATCTGCATATCTAAGGTTGTTAATGTTTCTTCCAGCAGTTTTAACCCCCAGCCTTGCATTTATCAAGCCCCGCACATCGCATGATGTGTTCTACATACAAGTTGAATAGGTTGGGTGAGAGTATACAACCTTGCTGTACACCTTTCCCAATCTTGAACCAGTCTGTTGTTCCATGGTCAGTTCTTACTGTTGCTACTTGGTCATAATCCATACAGTCAAAGGCTTTAGAATAGTCAATAAAACAGAAATAGATGTTTCTTTCTGAAACTCCCTGCCTTTCTCCATTATCCAGGGGATATTGGCAATTTGGTCTCTCGTTCCTCTGCCTTTTCTAAACCCAGCTTGTACATCTGGTAACTCTCTCTCCATGTATTGCTGGAGTCTTCCTTGCAGGATCTTAAGCATTACCTTAGTGGCATGAGAAATCAGTTCCACTGTACGAACATTTGATCATTCTTTAGCATTTCCTTTTTTGGTAAGGGGATATGCTGATTTCCATGCTAATCCTGTAATTCCAACCCTTGGTCTCCTGTCACTCTCCTTCCACTTTTTTCCTCAAGATTCTTTCCTGGATCAGATAGCTGGACCTCAAGTTGATCTCTATGTGGACCACCGGGCATGTTGTTCTGTGGCAAGGGAGGCTGGGCTCTATCAAACTCAATAAGGCAAAAGTGGACACTGTACTCCAGATGAGACCTGACTAAACCTGAGGAGACTGACACTTTCACCACTTGATCTGGACACTATACTTCTGTTGATGCAGTCAGAAATGCAGTCCTCTTTTTGAGGGTTGTATTGAATTTTCTTACTCATTTTAATCTTGTGCTCTGGTAATACCCTGGATCTTTTTCAAATGTACTTCTCTTGAGTCAGATATCACCCATCCTTTATTTGTATATTTCATTTTTCCTTCCCAGTCTTACATTTTTCCTTCTTGAAATTCATATTGTTAGTTTCTGCACAGCTTTCCGATTATTAAGACCATTTTCAATTCTAATCCCATTTTTTAAAGGAAATTTGCTATCTCCCACAATTTGGTCTCATCTGGAAAAGTATGCCACCTATTATATGATTGGTACTGAAAACTGTGATATACACCATAGACATATTTCTCTAGACATGAGGACATACAAAGAACAAATTATTTCTCAAAAAATGAAAATTGATACCCCCTCTAAGAAAAAAATGTCCTGATTCCAGCATTCATTGACGCAAACAGATAACTGAGGATCATTTTGATGCATTCTCTTTCTCTATTTGTCTCTCTCTCTCTGTTTGAACAGTGATGCATGGTGTGTTATTTCATACACTTATTACTCCCAGCATGAATAATTGCTTCCTAAATTCTTTTTCTGTATCTGTTATTGCCTAATATGCATCCACTGTGCTGCGCAAATGGTTATTTGTGCCAATTAATTTTTTATTGCTTCCCATTAAATATTTTGAATGACAATTTGTAGCTCTATAAATGTTAGATTTTAGAGACTTTCAATGATTTGATTTTCATTAAATGTAAAGAACACCTCAGTAGAGGAAACAAATGGGTTATATACTGGACAAAGACTTATCTAGCACACTTTATGTTCTCCTGGATAAAATAGTATTAAATTGTTTTGGCTGGTACAATAGAAGGCTTTCTAAAGACAAACTTTGTAGATCAATAATATGTTCATAATGCATTGTCAGGTTTGGTCAGATAATGGCTGAACATGATTCTCTAAGAAATGGAGGAATAATAACTAAAAATTGGAGAGCCGATGTACTATTAACTATGGCCGGATCCAGAACTATGACCAGATCCAACTATGGCCAGATTTAAACATGGATTTTCCTGGGTGCCCATCCACACCCACCCCAGAAAGCCCTCTCCCCTCCCCCCAAGCGCCCAGACCCCTTAGAAAGGTAATAAAAACTTACCTGGCCTGCATTACAAGTCTCATTTGGCTCTCCCGGTGCATAGAAATGAAGTGCCAGGGGAGGGTGGAGAAATTGTGACTGGGGTCTTGTTTCTGTCTGTTGTAGTGGAGGTCATTCATGGGAGGCAATGGAAACGACAGCCAGCTGCTTCCTGAGGGATGAGAGAACACACCTACATTGACTGCTTCCTAGTAGAAAGTGAGTGAACAATGTGTGGTGCCATAATGCTTACATTCTTCCCTTTCTTGGCTTTTCATCACGAATGAAGATTCAGGAAGGATTCATCCCACGCTTTCTACAAGTGCATTGATGACTAAAAAGGCCAATCTGAGATAGGCAAGTCCGGTTGCAGAAAGCACAGCAGAAGGTCTCCTTGGGTGATGTTGTTTCCAAGTGGCAGTTTTTCTGCATTGTCATTTCTCTTCAAGACTTATTTGCCATGACTGCTCGAAAGAGGCCGTAGCATTGTGGCTAGTGCATCTCCATGCCTCCCGAAGTGAGGCCAGGGTGGACCATTATTGGTGATCAACCTGGCCGAGCCTGAGATGTTGTGTCAGGGAGTCCTTATATCTCATTTTTGGGGCACCTCTCTTGCACTGACCCATGGCGAGTTCACCATAGAGTAGTATCTTTGGGAGATGGTGGTCCTCCATCCTAGAGATGTGCCCTGCCCAGCGCAGCTGTGTTCTGAATAGCATGGCCTCAATGCCGATGATCCCTGCTTGCTCAAGGATAGCAACATTCGTCACATAGTCAGTCCAGTGTATATTTAGGCTTGTGTTCGAGGAGTCATAGGTGTTGGCGATAGGTGACCCATGTTTCAGACCAATATAGGAGAATAGACAGTACGATAGCTCTGTACACACTGATTTTTGTGCTTTGTCTCAGGTGTTTGTTAGTTCAGACTCTTTTGTGAAGCCTTCTGAATGCACTATATGACTTTGCTAATCTGTGATCTATCTCTTTATCAATCTTGGTGTCTGAAGAGATGATGCTTCCCAGGTAGATGAACTGCTGAACGGATTTAAGCACAGATTTGCCTATGCTGATGTGGGGATGATGGTGTTCTTCCTGTGGTCTGGGCTGGTAGAGAACTTCCGTTTTCTTGGTTGGTACAAGAACACAACCTTGTTTCACTTTATTAGTTATTAGAAAGGGCTCTGAGAGAGCATTACCATATCTGACTTGACCGTGCTGGCCCTCATGTAGCAGGATAATCATTTTGAGGAAATACTTACACTTACACACTTTTGCCACATTTCGCCACCCTTTTTATACACATTGGAGCTTGCAAATGTCCAGTGTCAATGAATACACAGCAATTAGGGTGCACAAAGCCACAGCCACAATTATATCCTCCCACCCAAGAAATTCTACCTTTTGCTTTGTGATTTCCTCAAGGCTTGAAACATTTGTGTTAAAGGATGAAAACATGCTCTCAGCGAATTTCTATCATTCTTATTTCCAGACATATTGCATAGAGGGTGGCTTCTATACCACCAATGTTCATTATATCAGTCTATCTTTCAATCATCTGTCTATCCATCAGTGCATCTGCCAACATTCATGCAGTATAACTGATATCCCATGCACTTTTCTGTGTGTGTGTGTGTCTTCAAATTGGCTTCTGACCTATGGAGATTCTATGAATTTCATAGGGCTTTCTTAGACAAGGAATACTCACAGGTGGTTTTTCTACTTCCTTCCTTTGAAATATAGCCCACAACACCTGATATTCATCAATAGTATCCCTTCCCATTACTAACTAGGCTGACCCTGCATTTCTTCAAGGTCAGATGAGATTTGGTGCCTTTAGTGTATGTAGGCAACTATTTATTACCTTCATGTATTTACCAGTTACAAATCTGCTTGCTTTGAGTAGGGTATTTATGTCATATTTAGTAAAGGGACATAAATTGGTTTGGTTCACATTTTAATAGCAAACAAACAGGATTCACATTTCCTAAAGTAACACTCAAACTAAAATATTATTTTTTGGTTTAGATGCCTTTCCAAAGATTTTTATGCTGCTCTCTGATCAAAAATTGCATGTACATTAGCAATTTGTGCATTCAGGGAAGCAGCATACAAAAGTAATATTAAGGAAAATTACTGACAACATGAATACCATTAGGACTCCTCAGACTAATCCAGAACCCATCATGGGTTTTGGGCAGATCTGGAAGCTCCCTCACATATTCTTTCCATTCCTCCTTAAAGTGGTATTTGTCTTCCAACCCCCCGAAATAACGAGACAGACACAAATATATATGGTTTCAAATTTTGGGCAACTTTTATTAAATAGTTACCTATTTAACTTGTAACTCAACTAACCTTTTGGTGTCAGTTCAACTTGGTGTGTGTAAGCTGGGGTAGCGTCTCCTAAAGTCTACCCCTCAGCTATTAAGGCGTACTACCTGGGTCCCCTGTATATTTCAACCTGGGCAGCCCGTAAGGGAAACATCAGGAGAAATCTCTCTCAACTTTTGAGACTAGACTCTCCCCGCTCCTGGGACATTCACCATCACCTCACCCCTAAAATTAACCGTCTAGGTGAGTGTTTTCATAATGCCCCACACCCTTAAGGGGTGCTTTAAGTGTATACAAACCTTTGAATAACTAAACTATTTACGCCACGGATTGGGAGCAAATGTCCTATTTAGCTCCCATCCCCCACCAAGCCATCTACTATTAACTGAACACCCCTCCTTAAATCGTGCACAAACAAAGAATTGCCCATCTCAGACAAATGGATTCCATCTGATCTGTTAAGGTGAGGGCTGCCAAACAAGATCTGCCCATGGGATATGTAAGAGCCCCTACCTCTTGCAAGCGCCGTGCGCATGGCCCGGTTCACCCGCTTCCTGGCTGATTCCTTTTCTTTAAAAAAAAATTTTTTTAAACAACCCTGCAATCCGACCACCGGAAGCGAGGGATGATCGCAGACCAGGCGATGTGCACCCGTGGCCATGCATGCCATATTTTACAAATGTCGTTCCAAGCTTGCAAGTACAGGGCCCTACCCTTTGAAAGGCCCAGATCATTGCCTCCGAGGTGTTTCACCAAATGTCTGGAGGGGGCCCTCTCCTAGACTGCAACAAAAGCGGGAGGAAACCGCTCCAATGCATACCTCTGATCCCATGCCACTCAACAGGAGCGACGGATGCGAGGTCTAAATGCTGACCATAATGAGTCCTCATGGCCCGCCTTGAAGCCCAGTGAATGAAACTGTGCCCGCAGACGAGGATCCTCCATTTATGGTTCAGCAACGCAGGATCTGAAACGACAGATCCAACATTAATTATGACAACGGAGTACACACGTATTTCCTGAAGGCATTTAATTTCCATCTGCCCAGGGTTTTTTTCTCTCTCTCTCTCCGAGTCACATCACATAGCATTGGCCACCAAAGCTTCTCCAATGCAGCAATAGTGGGTTGCAACCTGTATTGCCCCAGAAAGCTGGCCATAATGAGTCCTCATGGCCTGCCCAGCTGCCCAGCAAAATAACTGTGCCCGCAGACGAGGATACTCCATCCATGGTTCAGCAAAATGGATCCCAACGAGATCACCCCAATCAACTTACTACAGCAGAGTATCACGCATTTCCTGAAATCGTTTTATTTCCATATGCACGGGGTTTAACCCCCTCCGAGTCTTGTCCGATAGCATTGGCCACCGAAGCTTCTCAAATGCAGCAAGCGTGGGTTGCAAACCTGTATTGCCCCAAAATGCTGACCATAATGAGTCCTCATGTCCTGCCTTGCAGCCCAGTAAAAATAACAGTGCCCGCAGACAAGGATACTCCAACCATGGTTCAGCAAAAACGGATCTCATGGATCGGCACAATCAACTTATGACAACGGCGTACCACGTATTTCCTGAAGGCATTGGATTTCCATCTGCCCAGGGTTTGATCACCTCCGAGTCATGTCCCATAGCATTGGCCAATGAGGCTTCTCCAATGCAGCAAGAGTGGGTTGCAAAACCTGTATTGCACCAAACCCATCATCCTCAGCACCTTACTGGTGCCTATATACAACTGGTAAGTTGTTAGTTGCATGCCATCCGGCTTACCAAACGGTAACCAGGCCCAGGTTTGCTAATCTGTTTGAATAGCACCAAAGCCTCAACTGGCCATAAAACTGGGTCACTACACTTTGCCAACTTAATGACATTGCCTCTAGACCCCAAATCAGATTTGGCTGACGGCACCAGCCACTCTTCGCCGTTATGCGTTATTGTTAGTTCAAAATCAACCAGGGCCCGCATAAACCTGACAATTTTAAATACTAGGGCTATCTTGCTGATCCAATAGGGCTGCAAAGAAGCTCTCTAAGCATCCGCATGAAACAAATTTGCTCATGTGTGTCCGCATACGCCTCGTGGTACACGAGCTCCAGGGCCTTCCCAATTGCAGGGAGCTCGAATTTCTGCTATCGTGAGTCTGACCCAGACTGCACGACCACCAAGCTAACTTTCTATGCCACCAACCGTTAATATAATCTGAAATA
Source organism: Anolis apletophallus (assembly GCA_030556195.1). NCBI lineage: Eukaryota > Metazoa > Chordata > Lepidosauria > Squamata > Anolidae > Anolis > Anolis apletophallus. The sequence goes on along the minus strand of JARBWK010000003.1, from coordinate 130,267,702 downwards.
CTCAGAGCCCATAAGCAATAAGCCAGCACAGCTAATTGCCCCCTGGTCACTTGTGGGACCAACCCCACCTTTGAAACACCCAAAACTGTGTTATGCGGCATGGCGTATGCCCTTCCAAATTCCTCAAACTCATAGACCCTCACGTACAAGATCACACGATGTTTGAGGCCAGAGCTAATACACTACCCTTAAAGTTTCGGCCGCAACCGTCCCCAGATGGGCTGGCTGTATTGTGCCGGACTAACGGCTGGGACTATGCCCCTGCTAAAGCCCACAAACGAATGGAACCAGACTGAAGTACAACCAAACGTCAAACACCAGTATAAGAGTCACCGAAGGTGCAACACCCACAGAACATGGAGAGCAAGCGAACCGAAACATCCGACCAACGTGTACTTCTAAGCCTCAACGCCCTGAGGCATAAACGGCCACCCTTAAGGCATTCCTGACCTCCAATTCCAGTCCTTTACATTGCCAGACCCCTGTTTTGACCCATCAGTATTTACTGAATTTAACGTTGCTCGATGGGATTTGCTTGGCAAGGGGCGTGTGTGTATAACGTGGCTTAAATTAGAGGCATTTAATGGACCAAGGGCCTTGAAATGGACTTAGAGGAACCCCTTGATGGGATCCACTTCCTATCTGAAAGGTTGGCCAATATTCTCCACACCCTTGCACATGCCTGAAATGAGAAAACTGGTTAACTACTGGGATGAACTATGTCACAGTGAATGGGGTCCCATCTTAATAACAAAGGAGTAACCCCGGGAATGCGACACATAAGTAAGAGCATGCGAGGATGGAGGGTGCCTCATGCCAGTGCGTCTCTTCAGGGAGCACTGTGTGGAAAGTTCGGCCCAACTCCATCATCAGTGAAGTCACAATGCTCTATGCGCAAGCGAACTACAAATCCCAGCAGTCACCACTCCCAATGTCAATGTCAGTTGTCCACAACCCATCCGTGTCCACATGTGTAAAATTTGATCCAGCGCAATGAAACGAAAGCCTACCCATCAGTGTTTACTTTAGAATTCATAACAGTAGTAAAATTCCAGCTATGACGCAAACAATAATTCTATAGTTGGGGTTTACCACCACATGAGCACCTGTATTCAGAAGTCGCCTCTGCCCCAAGGCTGGCTTTGACGCATGACTTCTCGGTCCGCAGTGATTTAATGCAGCTGGCTACAAACCCGCAGATGCAACTATCTTCAAGGTTGCATAGGTCAACCACATGCTAACTATTACAATCAGGAGCTCACTCTGCTCCCAGGCTTGCTTTGCACACATGACTTTTCGTTCAGTAGTGATTTAATGCAGTAGGCTCTCAATTAGCAAATGCAACTATCTTTAAGGTTGCATAGGTCAACAGCAAACTAGACTATTAACAGTAAGGAGCTCACTCTGCCCCCAGGGCTGGCTTTGAATGCATGCCTACTTGGTCAGTAGTGATTTAATGCAGTCAGCTTGCATATGTCTTGTATCATAACATGTATATGTTAATTACTATTTATTATTATTAATTTTATTTAGTTATTTAAAATTATTTATTTTGACCTTACCAAAATGGCCACCAAGCCTAACACAAAATGGCTGCCATGGCCCCACCCCAAGATGGCCACTGACCTCACCAAAATGGCAGCTGAGTCTCCACCCCTGCAATGGTTGCCACCCTTTAAAGATGGTGTGGCAATGGCCCCACCACAAAATGGCTACCTCCATGGCCCTGGCATGGCCATGAGGCCCTGAAGTGAAGAGGACAAGGGTGAGTAAGGGAATCCCACCCCAGGGCCCTTTTAAGAAGGAGCTGAGGCTAGCAGTGGGAACCTCCAACCTTCCAGTGAGCAAGTTCAGCAGCTCAGTGGTTTAACCCACTCTGCCACGAGGAGGGGGACTTAAATTAATATCATGTTATAGGAAAGGGGGCAATCAAAAGCGAAGTTCTCCAGGCCTGGCTCCCTGGCCAGGGAAGCCAGGCAATAGCCAGGCAGAATTAAACTTAGATATAACTAAATTTAGCAGAGGCCTACGAAGGGCAAGGGGCCAGTTCAGCCTGGAGTATGAACTCTGGGCCTCCCTCATGGCCTCTGCACAGACCTGGTGCTGGATGGGCTCCAAGGTGTTCCTCACTCAACGATGTCTTATTGCAGAATGAGGGAGAAGGGGCTGGCAGCACACTATGCCAGCCCCTCCTCCCTTCCAGTACATTCTGCAAAATTAACCAATCTCTTCTCCGAGGGGAGGAGACAAAATTGCTCCGCCCCCCAACTTGTTGGAGGGCGAAGTGTATTGAAGGATTTGTTTCAATACTGTATATGATCTAGCCCAGTAGGTTTCAACCTGTGGGTCCCCAGGTGTTTTGGCCTGCAACTCTCAGAAATCCCAGCCCAGTTCCCAGCTGTTAGAGGATTTCTGGGAGTTGAAAGCCAAAAACATTTGGGGACCCACAGGTTGAGAATCACTGATATAACCAGTGGCAAATTTCCAAGAAAGGGGAAAGAAACAGTTCCATGCAATGTAATGAAACATAGTGCCATTCCCTGACATATTGGTGGGAAATGCCAGTCCACCACATAAGATGATCAGAGAAGAATTGCTTTAGAGAATGCTGTAGAAAATGAACTGGGCAGATTTGGTCATTCCTAATCTTATGCTCTCAAAGCAGAGTTTGAAAAGTTTCTTTTAAGAAGACTCACTATAATGACACATTGAAGCCATCCATAATTGTACAGCAGAAGGTTCTTACCACTGTACAATTATGAATGGCTCAAGAAAGCCATTCTATTCATTCTTCACAGAAGTAACTTTCACAATTCTGTCTCATACCTTGCCCTAGAAGAAATATACACAAATGGCCAAAACTATTTATGATCTCTAGATCACATTCTGCTATCTTTGGTGTATAATTTTGAAGTGCCACTTGATCCTTAGGACTAGTTTTCTACACCTGGCAATAAAACTGGCACTTAGCAAAAATAAGATGGATGATTCTATTTCCCTTGTTTCTTTTAGCATTTGGAGTAAAACAAGTCAGGAATTTTAGCAAATATTAGCTCGTCTTGTGCAACTGATCCAGAGCATTCTTGAATAATGAAGTGAAAAGTGCAAATCTGACCAATTTGTATAAATTTTGAATGAAAATTTATTGCCACAATTTCATGACAGAAGCAGGATAGCATAGAGTAATCCAGAGAGCCAAGATTTGAAAAGAAGGTTGAAAAAGTCAAACAGTATGTATCCAACATAGTAATATGTAGGAAACTAGTAATGTGATGTTGATGCCAAGGAAAAAGAGAGCTCGGCTTTTCTTATTGACATCTGAATTTTGAAATCCAGGTCAAGAGTCTTGCCAATACTTTACAACTGCAGTACTTATGGAGCAGGATTATATGAAGTTATATAATCAATTGTCTCCTCTTGTATCTTTACATTGCACTTTTGTGCAATGAAATTAGGAAAGAGCTGTATTAAGTGATAGTTTCTTGATTGTCATCTGAGTTTGTCACACACATTTAATCCCCTTTCAATGAGAAGCCTAATTTGATTCACTGCCCTTGTTTCGTTATTGTTAATTTGTCTCTTGTTAAAGAGTTTCTGTGTGCTTTAGGTACCGAAACTTATTTGTTCCCCATTACAGTTGTCCATTGCTGTTATGGTTACAGGGGAGAGCAACCATTCTGAGTCACCATGGAAAAGGCAGCTTAGAGATGGGAGTGCATTCCTGGAATGAGAAAATCTAAGGAATTCCTAAGAACCACTACCAAAGCACCAAATGCTTGAAGAAGTGACATAAGAGAAAGCCAAGCATGTAGGCAGCAGATGCAAGGTCAGGAAGGAGGGATGATGCAAGCAGCAGGTCTTAGTCCCAATCACCACCAACCTAGCCAGACAGCTCTGGAAGAGATGGAATAAGGGAACTATGAGAAGTGGACAAGAGAACTGGTAATGCATATCACCACTTGGACTTCTGGAATAAATAAAGTGTGCTCTTGCCAGCCTTCTACTTCCTTATACTACATCACTGAATCTTATCAATTGCATTGCTGGTAAAATACAACAAAGGAGACCCTCCTCTTCAACTATGCTGACATTTCATTATATTCTTATTGCATATATTAATTAAACTTTACCAGATTTAGCTGACTGATGCTTTGGAGAAGTATTGCCATGCAGAAAACAGTTTGAAATTAAGTGTCAAGACCGAGCAATCAAAACAGCTTTTGAAAAAGGTTTTTGCTTATTGGCAATAAAACAACATTTTATAAATACCAACACAAAACCACTGAAGTTATTTATGCTGGTTTAAGGTATGTCTTTACATTCAGAAGCATGAAGGTAGTTTAAGAGAACTTCTGCCATATTACTGTAAATCTGTTACTATTTTTATATTAGACCTTTGAAGAAAAATATGAACCATGACATTATTCTGCATGATCACATTTCAAATGAAAGCCAATTAATAAGATCATACAGATAAGAAAAGGGGTGACAGGTCCCATCTACACTGACTCGTATTTATCGTAGCTGCAAGCCAAATACATACTGTCCTGTGTGCTGCAGGGCAGATTAAAGGTTATCCAGTGCATTAAAGACAGTTGCAGGAAGTCTAGGTTAAGTCCCTTAATGTGATGTAGCAGGTCTCAGTGTGAAATCAGTTCCACAGAATGCGGCGTGCAATGTGGACACCTGCTGAAGTGTTTTGCAGGGTCTGCCAAAAAATGCCCTGAGGACATGGCTGGCTAGCAGGGGACAAATTGATCCCCTTGAATGTATAATTGATTACCTCCAATCCTATCACTTTCCCTTTTTACCTTCATTTTCTATTACTTAGGGGAGCTGGTGCACAACTCTCTGGGAAATCCTGCATAGTGGTTTAAGGCTAGGTTCCAAAGTTCATTAAATTACCTTCCTGACCTCAAACCAGTTATGAATATGTCAAACTAATAATTCTCATAGCAAAACCACAAACCAGTTCAAAACTGCAGTAAATGGTCAGTGTAGAAGGGCCCAAGGTGTCTAGCAAACAGGATTGCTTTAAGCAACAAATGAGTCATGTTTCTTTTGCAAGGCCTCTTCTTATTTTTTAATGCCAAAGATATATTTAGGGTTCTTTTTTAAAGTATTTGGTACACTAGCTACAATGACTGTATTCTAGCCAAAACCAAATAGTATTTATTTAATATTTGTAATATCTGTAAAAACTGCAATCTCTCTTATTTATTTTGTCAGTTAGGTACTAAGTATGTGGTGGTGCAGAAGTTAAACTGAATAATCTCACCCAACCCCATCCAGACTGGAGAAGTAGACACAGTGGGTGAGTAAGCTGTAAACAGCTACAGTGCTATTTCAGTGTCACTACATTTCATGTCAGCTCAGCTTAGGTGGAGTCCCACAGCAGCTCAATTCAAGCTAAACGTAAAAGCAGGCACTATATCTTCATCAATGCACTGCTGCTACTTGCCACTGTGCTCCATTTAAAATTGCTATCAAGACACATATCAAGCGAACTTGGAAAATGATTGCTATTAAAATGATACAGCATCATTCACAATGTGGGGGAGGGGTTTCTTGTTTGATTAGAAATAGTGAGATCTAATTGTAGATCATTAGGCCAATGAGACTGCATTCAAAAAATTATCGTAAATGTTCTTTACCTAGGCAAGGATGCATCATTTGGTTGGATAAACATATTTGCAAAACACATTGGAGATCACTGTGTAAGTTAGATGATACTACAGAGCTGAACTTAGCTGGTCTGTCAGGGATGGCATATCTGTATAACTATGGCTGGGCAAAATGAAGGCATTGCTCCCAATAAGAAATCTACCCTCCCCCCACCATAAAAAGTCATTCGATCCCCAAATTTCTAGCCCTGCAGAGTGAGACACTAAAATTGTTCACTGCCAGGACTCATATATGCTTTGTTCACATTACCTTAGTAACTCTGCCTGTCCGTTTCCTTTTGGTGCCTACACTATATTTCTAATGAACTCAATGATGGCAGCATGCACTGGTCTGCCGATCCTTTCATGGTGGAGGCCAGTTTTCAAAACCTTGACACCCCCAAAAGTATTTACCATATTTCACAAATCTAATGCACATCCTAATTTTGGGAAGGCAATTTAGTAAAAAAAAAAGTGAGCATTAGAGTTGAGTAAATATGGTAATCTCCCAGCTCCCACAGCAGTGAGATTTTTGTTCAGTTTTTCCCCAGCATTCATATCTCTTGAAATTTTCCTAGGTATTTGCATGGAGCTACATTGATTTATGGACATAATAATTCTTTAGGTGATGATGATATTCTTTATTTCTATCCCGCCTTTCTCCCTATAGTCAAGGCAACTGAAAATAATATGACACAACCTAATAAAAATTTAAAATAAGACAAATAGAAAAATCAAAAAATATTTGTGAATGGATACAAAGTTTAATATATTTTACAGTATATGTAGGTCATCCACCAAGGTGACCGAAGCTAACTCTGTCCCATAATTAGACCTGAAACAGATTCATAGAGAATCATGCAATATAGAGTCATGGAGTTGGAAGAGACCTCATAGGCCATCCAGTCCAACCCCCGCCAAGAAGCAGGAAAATTGTATTCAAAGCACCCCTGACAGATGGCCATCCAGCCTCTGTTTAAAAGCTTCCAAAGAAGGAGCCTCCACCACACTCTGGAGCAGAGAGTTCCACTGCTGAACGGCTCTCACAGTAAGGAAGTTCTTCCTAAAGTTCAGATGTAATCTCCTTTCTTGTAGTTTGAAGCCCTTGTTCCGTGTCCTAGTCTCCAGAGCAGCAGAAAACAAGCTTGCTCCCTCCTCCCTATGACCTCCCCTCACATATTTATACATGGCGACTATCATGTCTCCTCTCAGCCTTCTATTCTTCAGGCTAAACGTGCCCAGCTCTTTAAGCTGCTCTTCATAGGGCTTGTTCTCCAGACCCTTGATCATTTTAGTCGCTCACTTCTTTAACAATATTTAACAATGTTTTAACAATGTTTTGAAATATTTAACAATATTTCAAAACAGCAAGTATGCTATGCAGATATCTTTATTTCCTCCTGCAGGAAGATGGAAACTATAAAACAATTCATTCTTCAATGCAAGAATTAGTCAAAGAGTTACAATCCTGTTGCAAACCCCTAAACCTCTGCCCCACAAATGACCTCAAACTACCAAAAATATTGAAAGCTTCAAAAATATTACAAAAATATTGAAAGCTTTGGCTTATCTCAAGGACTAAAATCTCCCATGAAAGCTCAAATCTGCAATACTTAGGCAGAACTGTTGATGATAGGGTGAATATAAGGTCTTCTCATGTATAAAATCACCATAAGTAGTAGTAGTTGTTGTTATATTTATGCATATCTTGCTTTATCTCTCCCAAAGGAGACTCAAAGCAGCTTATAATGAAAAGTATGATCACATAATTTAAAATATACAAATATATAAACATTAAAACAGAAGTAAACATAACTGTATTAAAATTCACGGCTAATATCCATTAAAACATATTCAAAGCTAAAAAAATTCATAGCACTCCTGACTTGCTCTTAAAAACCTTCTTCTTTAAAAGCTTGTCTAAATAAGAAGTAGAAGTTGACTTGTCAACAGTTAACAAGCAACTATATTTAGCAACATCGTGAAGGCACCAAGAAACTCCATTAGTGAATTGTAGAAATGTGTAACAGGGTGCCAACAAGAGTGTCCTGATGTATAACATGCTCTACCAATGAGCACTGGTGCTCCTTAAACAGTGTCCTGATGCCCAACAGGATCAATGTGTATTGCTTCTGATGTGCATTGGTTCCAAAGTGCATTGATCCCATTGTGCATTAGTCTTCTCTGGCTCCTCTACATAGTAACATAATAGCAGCCCTTGGATACAGATGTTACAGAACTGCCTATATCCAATTCCCACAATCATGTCCACTTATGGAAATGTAAGTCCCCAGCAACAAATAATAATAACTAATACTACTACTACCATTACTTTGGTGGCAGCAGCAACTAATTTAACCATAGATATATATAAAAGCAATATTTCAGAGTTTTGGGGGGGAAATAGTTCAGCAAGTAGGAACAAGAACCAGAAAGTTTTCAAAAGCTTGGGAAAGAAATATATTTCAAAAGCACAGTGTGATTATTTATTTTCCCTTTATAAAAATACAGCATATTAATACAGCAATGTTAATCTAATATGATCTGTTTCTCAGCAATCCCTATTCAGAAGTGAAGTGATTTGTGCCTTTGGCAAGCATACTTAGTGCACAGGTAAAAGAGTCAGTGAGTTCACCATAAATATAGATACTTAGGAGGAATAAATCACATATGGTGTGAAAGACTAGTAAGGAGCCTTTTTCCCCCTTGCCATTACTTAGTGCCACACTGCTGGGAGTGGAGGCAATAAATAGCAGCTATAAAAAGTTTGTTGTGGGCAGGAATTGTTTTCTATAATGAAAGTGAAGCTTCCTAGGTCCATGTACTGGGGTTTAATATGGTGCTTACTTACCTCCTCTCTCCTGTCTAATTGCCTCATCTTCTCATTCCTTGTTTTTCACCAGGTTTGGGAGTTCTAAATCAACCTTACTGTTCCTGGAGCACAATCCATGCTTTTAGAATTTACAATTTCTTTGAGTTTTATTTCCAGCTTTTGTGTAAATAAAAGGTCTTTCCCAATGGTAGGAGAGCAGAATAAGGGCTAGCTGAAAGTTTCAAGGGTGATCTAAAGATACAATTTATTGTCATAGATTATGAAATAATTCAATGAATCTATAAATCCAAAGCAGATTGTTAAAATAATAAGTATATACTATATGTCCTCTAAAATATGACAGAGCTTGGAGATCCCGGTGTCTTCCTGAGGACTCCTGTCTCTCATGCTGAATGCAGCCCTGGGCACCTTACATAGAGTCATGCCTTGAAAACACAAATCAATCTAAAGAAATATAATCTATTACAAGCAAATGAAAGTGGCTATATTAAAAGAATTCCCACAAACAACCCTGTACAAGAGAAGGAAATACACATGCCACATGGAAGAACTCAAGAAAAAGAATATAAGATTCCGATGGGAGAAAATGAAAGGACTCATGTTAACATACAAAGAAACAAGATATTGGATAACTTCCAAAGACAAAGCCAAGGAATTCTACAAAAAATAACAAAAGATTTTAAGAAGGACAAACCATCAGAACCCAAAAATTGAACAATCCAAAGAAGAAGGCTTTCAAACAAAACCAAGAAGTAAGAGACCAAGGGAAAAATCTCCAAAAGACTATGAGACACATTTTTTGACTAGCAATGACAACACAACCACATAAGGAAGAAAGAGAAGAAGAGCAAGAAGTAGAACTAGAAGAAAGACAACAAGAAGACAAAAACTAAAATAATGGAAATCAAATGCCTCATCAACAATGTGAACAAACTAAACTCCCCAGCTAAAAGAAAAAAATATTTAATCAATTTAGAAAAGGAAAGTATACCATAGTAGCATTACAAGAAACACATATCAACCAAAACTTGTTTCCCACTTAATTCACGAAGACATCAGAAAGGAATTCTATGCTTCAGCCAATGGGAAAAAAGAGGAGTGGTCATTTATATCGACCCAAAGATTCCAGCAGAAACATTATTTAAAGACCAGGAAGGCAGATTTATTGGAGTCTCAATTACCTTGAACAACCAGAAAATACTGCTCTGCAATATCTATGCTCCCAATGGACCAAAATCTAAATTCGCTAAGGAACTAAAAGAACAGACATCAGCACAAGAATTTGATGAACTAATCAATGGAGTCTTGAATAGCAAATTAGACAAGAACACATCGACAAATCACAATAAAGAGAAGAGAGCCAGAGAATTACCACTGTCAATTACCAATTTGATGGAAGAATTCAACCTACAGGACATATGGAGAAACAGAAATCTGAAAGAAAGAAACTACACATTCTTTTTGGATCGTCACCAATCATGGTCAAGAATAAACATGGTTTGGTCAACAAATATCTTATCAAGATTCAGAAGATAAAATTTTTATCTAGAACTAACTCAGACCAGTAGAATTCAAATGGACTACTGGTGAGCAGAAGAAAATATAAAGAAAAATCAAGAAATTCTACGGGAATTTTTTGAATTTAACACAAACGAAAATACTTCCTACAAAAATATCTGGGACATGAGTAAAGCTGTGATGCGGGAACACCTAATCCAACAAAATGCAAAAATAAACAAAGCAAGAAACAGAGATTTTCTGCAAGTAATAGCCGCAATATCATAAACAGAAAAAGAATTGAAGAAAAACCTGCAAAGTCAGGAAATGAAAAGTCAATTAAAGATCTTACAGAAACAAAGGTCATATTTAGAAACTGAACAACTCTAAAAAAAAACAACAACCCTGAAATACATAAAACAACATTTCCAGAACACAGATAAAGGTGGAAAATGTTTAGCCAGGAAACTTAGGGAAAAAAGACAAAGACAATACATAACGAAAATTATATCAGAAGGGAAAATCTATACTAAGGACAAAGAAATACCACAACAATTTTGACAATTACTATAAAAAAAACTCTACTCAGAAGAACACAAAAGAAAGGAAGATGCAATACATTACTTGGAGAAACGGAAATTGTCAAGAATCACGGAACAACCAAGAGAAATCCTAAAGAAGGAAATAACAGATCAAGAAATAAATGAGACTATAAACAAATTTGACATTTCTAAAGCACTTGGCCCACATGGATTTTCGGCTATTTACAACAAAGTTTTTAAGGAAGAATTAAGACCTCATCTGAGACAAATAATGAATGAAGCATTAAAGTATGAAAAAATATCAGATACATGGGAAAAAGCAAACATCATAATGATTCATAAAGAAAACACAGAACCATCAGATGTAAAGAATTTTCGACCTGTCACTTTACTGAATCTGGATTACAAAATCTTCACATGTATCTTGACAGAGACACTAAAATGTTATCTCAGAAATGGATTAAAATGACCAAATAGATTTCCTTCCCCAAATAAATATCAAGGACAATGTTTGAAGTATAATCAACCTACTGGAATATTATGAAGCCAATAATAAAAAGAACTAGCATTGATGTTCATAGATGCAGAGAAAGCTTTTGATAGAATCAATTAGAACTTTATATTATTTCTACTTAAAGAAATTGATGCCAGCTACTACTTCATAAATGCCATTCAAGCTATACCACCCAAAAAGCTAAAATAGTCATAAATGGTCAAGAAGATAAGAAAATCAAAATCCAAAAAGACACAAGACAAGGTTGTCCCTTGTCACTGCTTTTATTTATCATGATGATGGAGATATTAATGAATAAAATGAGAGAGGATAAAAACTTAACCAAAGCAAAAAATAAGAAAAGATAGCGACAAGATAAAAGATTTTGCTGATGATCTGGTTTGCATTGTGGAAAATCCAAAAGAAAATCTGGAGAAATTGATAAATACAATAGAAGAATTTGGAAAAAATTTGGGTCTGAAAATAAATAAAGTCAAAACAAAGATTTTAACAAAAAAACATGTCACAAAATATCAACTTTCAAGAAAAAACAGGAATCCAAATTGCAAAAAAAGGTAAATGCTTAGGTATCATACTTACAGCAAAAAAAAACCCCTCACAACTACTGAAAAAGAATTACGAAATGAAATGGAAGGAGATCAAAAAAGATTTAGAAAAATTGAGATACTTGAACCTATCTCTATTGGGAAGAATTCCAGCTATAAAGATGAATATTCTACCTAAAATGTTATATCTTTTCCAGAATTTGCAGATAATCAGGAATTATCAAATTTTCAAGACATGGAACAAAGACCTAACAAAATTTATATGGATGGGAAAAAAGTCTGAAAATAAAACTGCTGAACTTAACTGGTGATAAAAGGGGGGGGGTTCGCCTTACCGGACCTAAAACTGTATTATGAAGCAGGAGGACTGACATGGATAAAAGATTGGGCCACCCTCAGAAATACTAGAATCACTAATCTGGAAGGTTTTAACTTAAGAGCTGGATGGCACTCATACCTATGGTATCAAAGGAAAAAACAGAGGGGGGATTGAAAATCACTTATTTATTTATTTATTATTTCGTACTTATCCGCCGCCACCCCTCCTCCCAAAATGGCTCATCAGCCCTTATAAAAATCTGGGAAAAATACAAAGAAAGGCTATATTCCCAAACACCAATGTGATTATCACCACAAGAAGCAAATCACAAAAGAGAGACAGCACAAAAAAGTTGGCTAACATATAAGGACATCTTGAAAAAACAAGATAAGGAGTTCATACTAAAATCACAAGAGGAACTATATTTACTGGGCAGAGGAATCTTGTGGTTCCAATATAGACAAATCAGAGAATATTATATAAAGGACAAGAAAAACAGATTTATGGACAAAGAAACCTTTTGGGATAAAATACTGAATTCAGAGAACAAAACAATAACTAAAATTTACAAGAAACTAATAGAATGGTCCACAGAAACGGAATTAATTAAAGACTGTATGGTTAAAGGAGCTGCAGATATTGGACATTCAATCAATTTAGAAGACTGGGAGAGAATCTGGAACTATATATATATATATATATATATATATATATATATATATATATGTTATTTATTTAAAACTTTTATATTCTGTTTTTCTCTACTTCCGTGGAAGGACTCAGAAGGGCGAACAACAAGAATTCAATGCTTGATAATAAATACCAATTTAAAACAACATACAAATACAGGCTTGGCTTCCAGCTCTTTCATCATTTTGATCACCCTCTCTGGACACCTACCAGCTTATCAATATCTTTCCTGAACTTTGGTGCCCACGATTGGACATAGTATTTCAGGTAAGGTCTGACTATTCTCCAATTTGCAAGTGAATTTGATAGAGTGTGTTGGTTAGAAAATATTCTCCCTGTTAGGAGCAGGAATGCAGGTCAGAGCAAAACCAGAGGAAAAAGAAATGAATACAATATGGAGAACCCATCCCTAGCTGCAAAGTGGCTGAGGTGAAAGATGGTACAGCAAGTAACGAGAGGCTATCAGCAGGGCTCATAGTAGTATCCATATCCAATCACTGGTGACAAAACATTTGCATTTGGCTTCATATGATAAGAACATAAGAACATAAGAACATAAGAAGAGCCATGCTGAATCGGGCCTCAGCCCATCTAGTCCAGCATTCTGTGTCACACAGTGGCCCACTAGTTGTACACAGGGATCTCTAGCAGAAAGGAGGGCAAAACCCTCACCTGCTCCTGACCCCCACAACCAGTACCCGGGAAAATCCTGCCTGCCTCCATCAACACAGAGGTGGCACTTGGATGTCCATTTCAGTAACTACTGATTCCCTTGGTATCCATGAATCTGTCTAATCCTGCCTTGAAGCTGTCCAGGCTGACCGCTGTCACAACCTCCTCTGGAAGTGAGTTCCATAACCCAATGACCCTCTGGGTGAAGAAATATTTCCCTTTATTAGTCCTAACTTTCCTACCTTGGAGCTTCAGGGAGTGCCCCTAGTCCTAGTGTTGGGTGACAGAGAAAATATTTTTCTTTATTCACCTTTTCTATCCCATGCATGATTTTATACACTTCGATCAAGTCACCTCTTAAACGCCGTCTTTCAAGGCTGAAAAGACCAAGGCGTTGCAACCTGATTTCATAAGGGAGCTGCTCCATCCCTTGGATCATTTTTGTTGCCCTTCTTTGTACCTTTTCCAGTTCCGTTATATCCTTCTTAAGGTGCGGAGACCAGAATTGTACACAGTACTCCAAATGTGGCCTTACCATAGATTTGTAGAGAGGCAATACAACATTTGCCGACCTATTTTCGATTCCCTTCCTGATCATGCCAAGCATAGAATTTGCTTTTTTCGCTGCTGCTGCGCACTGGGTTGACATCTTCATTGAGCTGTCCACCAAAACCCCAAGATCCCTTTCCTGGTTTGTCTCAGAAAGCTTTGACCCCATCAATTTGTAGGTGTAGTTGGGGTTCTTTGCCCCGATGTGCATGACTTTACACTTGTTTAGGTTAAAATGCATTTGCCACTTTGTTGCCCATTCACTCAATTTCAAGAGATCTTTCTGGAGCTCTTTACAATCAGTTTCATTTTTAACTACCCTGAACAATTTAGTGTCGTCTGCAAACTTTGCTACCTCAGAATTTACTCCTACATCCAGGTCATTAATGAATAAATTAAAAGTAACGGACCCAAAACTGAACCTTGGGGTACGCCACTTCTCACCTCTTTCCACCCAGAGAAATGTCCGTTTATTACCACCCTTTGTTTCCTACAGTTTAGCCAGGTTCCAATCCAGGACAAGACCTGTCCTCTGATTCCATGGCTGAAGAGCTTATTTAGGAGCCTTTGGTGAGGGACTTTGTCAAAAGCCTTTTGAAAGTCAAGGTAAACAATATCGACTGGGTCCCCTTTATCTATGTGTTTATTTACACCCTCAAAGAATTCTATCAAGTTAGTAAGACATGATTTGCCTTTGCCGAAACCATGTTGATTTTCCTTCAGCAATGCCTGTTCTTCTATGTGCTTAGTAATTTTTTCTTTAATAATGGTTTCCATCACTTTGCCTGGAATTGAGGTTAGACTAACTGGCCTATAATTTCCTGGATCACCCCTGGATCCTTTCTTGAAGATCGGAGTTACATTTGCCTCCCTCCAGTCCTTGCTGTGAAGCCTTGTGTAGGAATTTATAAAAACATATTAAACAGTTCACCAAGTTAAGACAACAGGCTATTGCTTAAAACAGTTAAAATTCTGTACTTGTATGCATTATTTGTCCTAAATGCCTTTAATTAAAACCTGAAGGAAATTAATGTTAGTGGTCAACCAATGGGAGGGCCTTGTATAAAATAGGATGCCATGACAAAGAAGACACTTTCCATCTCCCTACATGATGTGATATTTCTTGAAAGGGATACGGAGTAGGGCCCCACCATCAGTTTTTGGGCAGGTATATAGAGGGAAAGGTGTTATTTCAAGAATTATTTATTTATTATTATTTATTAATTCACATTTGTATACCGCTTCATCTCGAAGGCTCTAAGTGGTTTACAGGGTTTGGGTGCCCAGTGGCAACACCAACAAACACAAAAGTACAATAGACATGGGTAAAGAACACAAGGATAGGGAGAGGGAGGGCGGGGAGGGAGGAAAGAAGCCAACAGCGACACCTACTGAGACATCACCCCGCCGTCAAAAGAAGGCAGGCGGGGAGGGCCCAGCAGGATCGCTGGCACTAGGGTGCGGGCGAAAGGCAAAGAGGGCAGACTGCTGGTAGGTCGTCTGCCCTGGGTGGTCGGGAGCATCCGCCGGCTGTCCAAGGCAGCAGTCCTTGCTGCTGAGGTTGCCACTCTGGGTTCCAGCTGCCAATAGCTGGAGCTCCAGAAGGTCCTTGGTCGAAAGGTCCGGGGAAACCTCCCGGGCCTAGCCAACCTTGGTGCTGGGTGTCTCTTCCACCCCTCCAGCCGATCCGATGGACCAATGGGGGGCCTGGGCCCGGGGACTCGGTCCTCTCGGCGAGGGGCTCCTCCTGCTTCCCGCTCGGCTCGGTGCTTCCGTGTTCGGCGGCGCCGCCTCCTCCTACGGGTGGCTTGCTGCTTCCGGACAGGAACTATGTTGACATTGGGGTCCTCCAGGGGCGGGACTTCCGTGCAGGAGTTACTTCCGGGGTTCTCAGGGGGAATGGAGTCCTCCGGAGGCGGGACTTCCGGGGGACAACCATCTCCGGGTCCAACTCCCTCCTCGAGGCCGGACACATGGTGGAGTGGAGCGTCTTCAAGGCCGGTCGCCATGTTAGGTCGCTCCATCTCCAGCTGACTCCCCCAGCTCCGCGCACGGCGCCGCGGGCTCGGAGTTCCAGGGAACGCCAAGATGGCCGTAATGTCGAAATCCTCCAGTGGGTCTTCCAGGCACGGCTGGTGGTCCTCGGGGGAACCGGGTGCCTCCTCGATGTGGGCCGGACAGGTAGGAAGATTGCCCTGGTCGTCAGAGCTCAGGCTCGCCGTTCGTGGGTCGTCCTGGCCCCCGGGGGTTAGGCTCAGCGACACCACCGGCTCCCTGGCAGGGGCAGGTGTTGGGTCACCTCGGAGCTAGTGGGAAGTCCCATGAGTGGTCCCAGGCAAAGTCTGGGTCACCACGGTGGTCTAGTTGGGGTTCATGGTGGGGGCTGGCCTGCTGGGGGGTCGGCCAGGCGCATCACCCTGGAATGGGATCCGGGGAAGTTGCGGGCATGGCATGCCCGTGAGCTCCAATAGACCACCGAACCTCTCTCGGAACTTCTCCACATGGGACGCGAGCTCATTGTATTCTGCAATGAGCTCAGCGATCAGACAGGGATCAGGTTGACCGGGATCCAGCTGGTCAGGAGGTGGTTCCAGGGGTACTCGGGATTCAAGGGGCACCAGCAAGCTGCTTCCCAGTTCGTAGACATTGGAGTCAGGTTGGAAGGAGGTGGCGTCCTGGCCCTCTCGCCGTGGCCTCCGTGGGGAGCTGCTCCGAAGGGGTCCACACTTCTCAGGGAAGTTAGTTCCTGAGCTGGGAGGGGGCCCTGCCTTCGAGAGGGAGCAGTTTAAAGCAGACTACTTGCTAATAAGGAGCACTGGTAAGTTCCTGGGTAAATTTGTTGTTTTAGCTTCTAGTATCAGCTGCTAGAAGGTAGTTTTTAGCAGCAGCTAAAAGAGGTTCTTTTTCCCATCCAAATTGCCTCAAGCACATTCCTTGAAAGGGCGGGGCCTGCTACAGCAGCCCTCCTGCCAGGTGGGAGCAATTAGCCTACTTCCTGTTTTTAAGCAGAGAGCCTAGCTCCTATTTTTTAAATCAGTCAGCCACTGTCTCTGTGAGGAGCAGTTTAAAGCAGACTACTTGCTAATAAGGAGCACTGGTAAGTTCCTGGGTAAATTTGTTGTTTTAGCTTCTAGTATCAGCTGCTAGAAGGTAGTTTTAGCAGCCCGCGCGCCTATCGGCGCGCGATACAACATAAACCTGTAACAAGTAAAAAAAAAAAAAAAGGAAATATCCAAAGACTTGTAAAAAAAGTTAATCAAGACCAAAACAAACAGTGAATCTACAAAAAGGAAAAAAAAGTCTAATTATCTAGAATAAGGAGTCAAATTATAAAAACATATAAACAAGAAATGGAGGTAGTCAGCCAGCAGTGGGAGGGGCTTTCCAGTGTTTTGCATTGAGTGTCACATGTATGACTATCTGCCTGCTGGGCAGAAGTCTTGAGTGTGCATTCACTGCAGTGAGCTCCTGGCTCTCAGGGAACGTGTTCTTTCCCTTGAAGCCAAGGTAGCAGACCTGGAGAAGCACAGAGAGGAAGTGAGGCAGGAGGAAGAGATCTCCAGGGATGAAATAGGAGCATCCCACTCCGTTCTGAGCAGCCCTCCAGCTGCTTTGGAAAATGGGGGTCTTGGGCAGGGAGGACATCAGTCTAAGAAAGAGGGACCGGCTCCTTAGATGGGACCCCTTCCTCGGAGGATGTGCCCATATCCTCTTGCACCGAGGATACTTCTCAACGGGTGGAAGGAGGGGGCTTCTTGTAGTGGGCGATTCGATTGTCAGGAACATAGAAAGCTGGGTTTGTGATGGATGTGATGACCGCATGGTAAATTGCCTGCCAGGTGCAAAGGTTGCGGACATCACGAGGCATCTAGATAGGCTGGTAGATAGTGCCGGGTGGAGCCAGCAGTCGTGGTACACGTCGGTACCAATGACATTGGGAAGGCCAAACGGATGGTCCTGGAAGCCAAATTTAGGTTGCTAGGTAGAAGATTAAGGTCCAGGACCTCAAAGGTAGCATTCTCGGAAATTCTACCGGTTCCACGTGCAGGGACAGCCAGACAAGCAGAGCTCAGGAGCTTCAATGCGTGGATGAGGCAGTGGTGTCGAGAGGAAGGGTTTAGATTTGTTAGGAACTGGGGAACATTTTCGGGAAAGCCAAACCTTTACAAAAGGGACGGGTTACACCTGAACGAAAATGGAACCAGACTGCTGGCAATTAATATTAAAAGGCTTCAGAGCAGCTTTTAAACTGATTCCTAGGGGAAAGTCGACAGGAGCTGGGCAGTTTCCGGTTCGAGAGGGTGAAACGGCAAGTATGGAGGATGAAATTTACGCACAAAGGGCCGAGTCAACAAAAAAAGATAGAAAGTAGTCAAGAGGTAGGACATGGTAGGCCTTCTACAAATTCTCATAAACAGCCAAAGTTGAAAGGGCATCAGAGCAATAAATATAAATGTCTGTACGCAAACGCTAGAAGCCTTCGAACAAAAATAGGAGAGTTGGAATGTTTGGCAAAAGAAAAAATATTGATATTATTGGCATAACAGAAACCTGGTGGACAGAGGAAAACAATTGGGACACAAAAATTCCAGGTTATAAACTGTACAGGAAAGACAGGAGAGGGAAAACGGTGGCGGTGTGGCCTTGTACATAAATGAAGAGCTAGAATCTCATGAATTAGAACTTCAAGAAAATTCAAACTCACCTACAGAAACATTGTGGGTAAAAATCCCAGGACAAAAAAACTAATCTAGCATTAGGGATCTGCTATCGCCTCCCAACCAAACTCCAGAGGCAGACTGCTATCTGGAAAATGAAATTAAACAGGCCTCAAAAGCAATAAATTAGTCATAATGGGGGACTTCAACTATCCCCGAATAGATTGGCTAAATTCTTGTTCTACGCATGAAAGAGATAAGGTTCCTCGACATGCTAGCTGATTATTCCCTAGAGCAGATGGTCATGGAACCAACCAGGGAAGGGGATCCTGGACTTGGTGTTAACTAATGAACAAGATCTCGTTCAAGATGTCCTTGTAACTGAGCCCATAGGTACCAGTGACCACAACACAATAACCTTCAACTTAAGTTTGGATAGCAAACTGTCAGTGAAAACTAACACAGAGACCTTAAATTTTCACAAAGGGAATTTCACCAAAATGAGAAAAATAGTAAAGAACAAACTAAAAGGAACAGTAAAAAAATCAAATCCCTCCAAAATGCTTGGAAACTGTTTAAAAATACTTTAAAACAAGCCGAACTAAAATGCATTCCTAAAATAAGAAAGGCCGGGAAAGTCCAAGAGGACTTCGGTATGGCTTACAAATGAAGTAAAAGATGTGATTGGAAAGAAGAAAAACTCATTTAAGAAATGGAAGGCTCTTCCTACTGAGGAGAACAGAAAGGAACACAAGCTCTGGCAAACTAAATGCAAAGCAACCGTCAGGAAAGCCAAGAGAGATTTTGAGGCACATATAGCTAAGAACATTAAAAAAATAACAAAACTTCTTTAAGTACATCAGAAGCAGAAACCCAACTAGAAAAGCAGTTGGGCCACTTGACGAAAATGGTAAGAAAGGGACAATAAGTGAAGACAAGGAGATTGCCGAGCGGCTAAACGACTTCTTTGCCTCTGTTTTCACACAGGAGGACAGACAACATATGCCTGCAGCTGAGTCAGTTTTTCAGGGAGGGAATTAAATGAATTAAACCAGATAGAGATAAACAAGGAAGATGTTCTCACATGCCTTACTAAACTAAATGTCAACAAATCACCAGGGCCAGATGGCATCCACCCCAGAGTTCTTAAGGAACTCAAGTGTGAAATTGCTGAAATTCTAGCCAAAATATATAACCTTTCTCTAAGATCAGGCACTGTACCCGAGGACTGGAGGGAGGCAAATGTAACTCCGATCTTCAAGAAAGGATCCAGGGGTGATCCAGGAAATTATAGGCCAGTTAGTCTAACCTCAGTTCCAGGCAAAGTGATGGAAACCATTATTAAAGAAAAAATTACTAAGCACATAGAAGAACAGGCATTGCTGAAGGAAAATCAACATGGTTTCTGCAAAGGCAAATCATGTCTTACTAACTTGTTAGAATTCTTTGAGGGTGTAAATAAACACATAGATAAAGGGGACCCAGTTGATATTGTTTACCTTGACTTTCAAAAGGCTTTTGACAAAGTCCCTCACCAAAGGCTCCTAAATAAGCTCTTCAGCCATGGAATCAGAGGACAGGTCTTGTCCTGGATTGGAACCTGGCTAAACTGTAGGAAACAAAGGGTGGTAATAAACGGACACTTCTCTGGGTGGAAAGAGGTGAGAAGTGGCGTACCCCAAGGTTCAGTTTTGGGTCCGTTACTTTTTAATTTATTCATTAATGACCTGGATGTAGGAGTAAATTGTGAGGTAGCAAAGTTTGCAGACGACACTAAATTGTTCAGGGTAGTTAAAAATGAAACTGATTGTAAAGAGCTCCAGAAAGATCTCTCGAAATTGAGTGAATGGGCAACAAAGTGGCAAATGCATTTTAACCTAAACAAGTGTAAAGTCATGCACATCGGGGTAAAGAACCCCAACTACACCTACCAATGGATGGGGTCAAAGCTTTCCGAGACAAACCAGGAAAGGGATCTTGGGGTTTTGGTGGACAGCTCAATGAAGATGTCAACCCAGTGCGCTGCAGCAGTGAAAAAAGCAAATTCTATGCTTGGCATGATCAGGAAGGGAATCGAAAATAGGTCGTCAAATGTTGTATTGCCTCTCTACAAATCTATGGTGAGGCCACATCTGGAGTACTGTGTACAATTCTGGTCACCGCACCTCAAGAAGGATATAACGGAACTGGAAAAGGTACAAAAAGGGGCAACAAGAATGATCCAAGGGATGGAGCAGCTCCCTTACGAAATCAGGTTGCAACGCCTTGGTCTTTTCAGCCTTGAAAGACGGCGTTTAAGAGGTGACTTGATCGAAGTGTATAAAATCATGCATGGGATAGAAAAGGTGAATAGAGAAAAATATTTTCTCTGTCACACAACACTAGGACTAGGGGGCACTCCTAAAGCTCCAAGGTAGGAAAGTTAGGACTAATAAAGGGAAATATTTCTTCACCCAGAGGGTCATTGGGTTATGGAACTCACTTCCAGAGGAGGTTGTGACAGCGGTCAGCCTGGACAGCTTCAAGGCAGGATTAGACAGATTCATGGATACCAAGGGAATCAGTGGTTACTGAAATGGACATCCAAGTGCCACCTCTGTGTTGATGGAGGCAGGCAGGATTTCCCCGGGTACTGGTTGTGGGGGTCGGGAGCAGGTGAGGGTTTTGCCCTCCTTTCTGCTAGAGATCCCTGTGTACAACTAGTGGGCCACTGTGTGACACAGAATGCTGGACTAGATGGGCTGAGGCCCGATTCAGCATGGCTCTTCTTATGTTCTTATGTAGGGTCGTTAGGGGTGGTAAGGGCAGACTTTTGCTCAGCGGTCTCCTACCGAACCTTCTCAGGAAGCGTACACCCGAAGCCGTTACCGGTCGGATAACCCAGCCAGTCCCGGGCGTCTTAGGCGTCCTCCCTGGTAGTTCAGATGCTTTCCCCAGCCAGATTACGTTCTCCGGGGTCTGTGGGTCACCAAAGGTGACCTCCTGGGTCTGGCAATCAACCGCCGTCTCCCCGAGGAGGGGGCAGCGGGATCGGCCCGATATATCCAGGGAATCAAAAAGGCCATGCCGGAGCTCACCCGAAGGGAGCTCCACAGCAGTCGCCATCTTGATTGTAATAGCTTGAGATGCCAAGCTATTCAAGGCTTTGAATGTCACTACTAGCACATTGAATTCAATTTGGAAGCAAAATGGCATCAACTGAATCTTTTTTTAAGATTGATGTTGTGTGTGGTCAGCATGATATGCTGGCCAGCAATCTTGCTGCTACATTCAACAGTGGAAGTAGCTTTCTAATTATATCCCTGGGAAGCCCCATGTTGAATCCATTACAGTAGTCTAGGTGGGGAGATATAAGTGCACGGACAGCTATGGATAATCACCCCCATGCAGAAGAACACAAACTGAAACTGGCATCAAGCACTGAAAGTGACAGAAAATGAATCTAGGAATACTCCCAAGCTAATGGATTAAATACTGTATTAAATTTCAAAGGACACCTTTTTTATTTCAATTTTTTAAAAAACAGATATGTCACAGCCAAGGTTTGTCTTTGGTCTCTTTCAGTAGGAGAGATTTCCGGAGGAGAGCAGCTAATGCTTAAAGTTGTCAGATCATGCCCAGTTGTTTATTCGTTTAATTTGCCAGAGTGAGTTTGTGCATTTTCTCCATTCACAGTACTTTGGTTCTTCAAATTGCTCTGATTTATGCTGGATACTCTGGCTTTACTCAATTCTCTGCCCCCAGACATCCCACTGAGCATGGGCTATATGTCCCTTACGCTCTGCCCCCACACCTCCTGATGTCTTTCATATGCTTGGCAAGACCATATTATCTCTTTGTATCTACTAGGCTTCTGAACAGCTGGAAAGGAACATTAACAGCACACTGGTGTTTCTATTTCAAAAATGGATGCAGCATTCATGTTTTTGTAGGTCTGCTCTGGCTCATGGATAAGAATGAAGGAAGGAAGATTTTAGCAGTACATGGTACCTGAAGACCTCTTCTCCAGCCCCACAATGCAAGTGAGTGGAATTGCCTTCCTATCAGCCTTCGTCATTTTCCAGCTTTCAAAACCATACTTAGAAATTGGAAATATGATGGCATGATAGTTAAAGTGGTGTAAATTTTGCAGTGTAGATTCATCCAGAGAAGGGTCATTCTAGGAATAATATCTATCACATCAAGAAAATACTTTTAATGCTAATCTCATGTTTTCTGCCATTCAGTTCTTGATCCCATCTCTTGAGATCTCTTGGGATATTCTCAGGTTTTATCTACTTATATGCATTTACTAGAAGAAATCAAAGATATTTTTAAAGTAGTTCAATAACTGCTTTGTTGTTTATTCATTCAGTCACTTCTGACTCTTTGTGACCTCATGAACCAGCACCAGAGCTCCCTGTTGGCCGTCACCTCCCCCAGATCCTTCAGAGTCAAGCCAGTCACTTCAAAGATACCATCCATTCATCTTGCCCTTGGTCGGCCCTTCTTCCTTTTTCCTTCCATTTTCCCCAGCATCATTGTCTTCTCTAAGCTTTCCTGTCTTCTCATTATGTGGCCAAAGTGCTTCATCATTGCCTCTACTATCCTTCCCTCCAATGAGCAGTTGAGCTTTATTTCCTGAAGTATGGACTGGTTGGATCTTCTTGCGGTCCAAGGCACTCTCAGAATTTTCCTCCAAAACCACAGTTCAAAAGCATCTATATTCCTTTGCTCAGCCTTCCCTATGGTCCAGCTCTCACATCCATAGGTTACTACGGGGAATACCATTGCTTTAACTATGCAGATCTTCTTTGCCAGTGTGATGTTTCTACTCTTCACTATTTTATCAAGATTGGTTATTGCTCTCTTCCCAAGAAGTATACGTCTTCTGATTTCCTGGCTGCAGTCTGTGCCTGCAATTATTATTATTATTATTATTATTATTTTATTTTATACCCTGCCAACCATCTCCCCTGGGGAACTGGGGGTGGCTTACAAGGGACAAGCCCAAATTACAAGTAAAACACACAAGTAAAAATGAAATACAAACACAATTGTAAGGAACATAAAAACAATATGGCTGAGAAAAAAGAACATAGCTGAGGTACAGACTCAATGAGTGCAATACATTCTGAAAGGAGTGCAAGGAAAGTGCAACAATCCAGTAGACAGGGCAGGAAATATTGTCATAAAAACATGTTGGGGTAGACCATAAGAGGGCCGGTGTAAAGTGCTGAACTTATAGTAGGGATAGGAAAAAAATTACTGGTGGACTGCTTAATCAAAAACACATCGGAACATCCAGGTTTTTAGTTGACTCCGGAGAAGACAAAGTTGGAGCCTGTCTGATCTCCCTAGGGAGGGAGTTCCAGAGCCAAGGGGCCACCACGAAGAGGACCCTCACTCACTTTTCCCTACCAACCGTGCTTGAGACAGCGGGGGGAAAGAGATCAGTGCCTCCCCAGAAGATCTCAGGGTATGCACTGGTCCATAGGGGAAGATGTGATCGCTGAGATAAGCAGGCTCTGAACCATTTAGGGCTTTATAGGTGATAATCTGCCCCTTGAATTGAGACCAGAAACTTATTGGAAGCCAGTGGAGATGTTTAAACAGGGGTTAGACCGCTCCCTGTATTCAGCTGCCATAAGTAGTCTGGCTGCCGATCTTTGGACCAACTGTAGTTTCCGGGCCATCTTCAAGGGCAACCTCATGTAGAGCGTGTTGCTGTAATCCAACCTTAAGGTGACTAGGGCATGGACCACCATGGCCAGATCAGATTTCATGAGATACGGGCACAGCTGGAGAACTAGCTTTAACTGTGCAAAGGCCCTCCCAGCCACCACCGACACCTAGGCATCAAGTGTCAAAGCAGAGTCCAGAAGGACCCCCAAGCTGCGGACCTGTGTCCTCAGAGGGAGTGCGACCCCATCGAGCACAGGTAGCCACCCTATATTCCGATCAGTCCCATGACTGACCAGGAGGACCTCAGTTCTGTCAGGATTAAGCTTCAGCTTGGCCTTCATCCAGCCCATCACAGCTGCCAGGCACTGATCAAAGACCCAAGGGACTTCCTTGGAGTTAGGTGGAAAGGAGTAATAGAGTTGAGTGTCATCCACATAGAGATGACATCGAACTTCAAAACTCTGGATGATTTCACCCAGCAGTTTCATGTAGATGTTGAAAAGCACAGGGGAAATAATGGAACCTTGCGGGACCCCACAGGTCAATGGCCACAGGCCCGAGCAGGTGTCCCCTAGATTTGCTCCTAGAAATACAAGGTCTGTCACTGTCTCCACGTTTTCTTCCACTATTTGTCAGTTATCAATCAGTCCGGTTGCCAGAATCTTGGGTTTTTTAATGTTTAACTGCAACTCAGTTTTTGCACTTTCTTCTTTCACCTTGATTTAGAAGATTCCTCAGCTCCTCCTTGCTTTCGGACATCAAAGTGGTATAATCTGCATATCTGGCATGTGAAATAAGTGCCACTGTAAGGAACTTTGAGCATTCTTTAGTATTTCCATTTTTTGATAAGGGGATATAAATTGATGGCCGTTTTTGTGTGTATAATCTGATAAACAAGTCCTGATCTTCAAAGTAAAATAGCAGTAAATGTATTAATATTTAGATCCTTTCCAATGAAATTTAAATAGGTAATTGTTAGGATATCATTCATTCCACAAACATTTCATACATGAATTATACCCATGAATGTCTCTTTAAGGTTGAAAGTTATAGAAGTGAGGGATTCCCCCAGGAGTAGTAATCATAAATCTTTACTGACTTGTCTGTATAAGTGAGAAGGGCGGGGAAAATCAATAAAAGAAAATACTCCCAGGCAAAATGTTACCTAACTTCATCTCAAAAGTTTCATTTATTAGAAAATGTGTAAAAGGGTCTCCAGGTGCTGATAGGGCTGTTTTGAAGAATGGAGGCAAAAAAAACCACTCATGGGAAAATAGGTTTTTGTTCTGGCACAGTAAACATGCTATATCAATCAATCAGATCTCACTCCAAAGTATAAATTAAATTTGTACTATTCATAAGAAATATGTTTTATGTTGCTAGGCAAAACACAGTACAATATGCAAGAGATTAAGCAGAATTTCAGCTTTGTAAGTGACTGCATGTTTAGTCACAAGTTTATACTCTATCAGCAAGGCTGCCAAGAATGGTTTCAGACTGTAAAGGGAGAGAAAGAAAGAAAAACAGACTCTAAAGCAGTGTTTCTCAACCTTCCTAATGGTGCGACCCCTTAATACAGTTCCTCATGTTGTGGTGACCCCCTAACCATAACATTATTTTCATTGCTACTTCATAACTGTGTTGTTTGGGGGGGGGGTTGATTTTGTCATTTGGAAATTTTAGTTGCTAGGATTAATAGTTCACCTACAATCAAAGAGCATTCTCAACTCACCAACGATGGAATTGAACCAAACTTGGAACACAAAACTCCCATGACCAAACAGCAAATACTGGAAGGGTTTGGTGGGCATTGACCTTGAGTTTGGGAGTTGTAGTTCACCTACATCCTGAGAGCACTATAGACTCAACAATGATGGATCTGGACCACACTTGACACGAATCCTCAATATACCCAAATATGAACACAGGTGGAGTTTGGGGAAAATAGATCTTGACATTTGGGAGTTGTAGTTGCTGGGATTTATAGTTCACCTACAATCAAAGAGCATTCTCAACTCACTCAACGAAGGAATTGAACCAAACTTGGAACACAGAACTTCCATGACCAACAGCAAATACTGGAAGGGTGACCTTTGGGAGTTGTAGTTGCTGGGATTTATAGTTCATCTACAATCAAAGAGCCCATTGCACCCTACCAATGATAGAATTGGGTCAACATTCCTACACAGAACCCTCATGCCTTGAAGGAACTAGCTGGCGTGAGCCTCCATCCCACCTCACACACTCCCCCTCACCCACACATGTGCACCATGCTGCCATGTGCCAAGCACACCTGCTCTCCCTTCCCCGCTTGGAGTCTCAGAATTAGCCCTCCCCTTGGCTGGGAAGCCTGCCAATCACAGCAGAGGAGAGCTTTAGGTGGGAGAATTCGCAGTCTGTTTCCAAAAAGAAAGAGGAGGAAAAGCGGAGAGATCTTCAACCTTCTCTGCGAAAGGGCTTCCTAAGACCAGCAGAAATACATGTTTTCTGATGGTCTTTGGCAACCCCTCTGAAACCCTCTCGCGACCCCCCTGGGGGTCCCGACCCCCAGGTTGAGAAACACTGTTCTAAAGGTTTTCCTCAATGTCCCACCTGAGGCTGGATCTACACCACCATACAATGCAGTTTCAGAATGCAGATTAACTACATTGAACTGGATTATATGGCAGTGTAGACTCATACAATCCAGTTCAATGCGGTTAATC
Source organism: Anolis apletophallus (assembly GCA_030556195.1). NCBI lineage: Eukaryota > Metazoa > Chordata > Lepidosauria > Squamata > Anolidae > Anolis > Anolis apletophallus. The sequence goes on along the minus strand of JARBWK010000003.1, from coordinate 130,240,851 downwards.
TGCATTCTGAAACTGCATTGTATGGCAGTGTAGATCCAGCCAGGAAACAAATAATCACTAACACCACAACTATCTCCAGACCTGCTCTCTCTTGCAGCAAGGGAGCTGAATTTTGTTTTCCCAGCAGGTCAGTTGAATACAGTGGTGTGTTTTCCACATGCCTAAATGAAAATGGCAAGTCTGAATAAGTGCAGGGTTTTATGGACTTTTTCCCAAAGGAAGGGTTGATGTCAGAAGTTTGCAGGAGGCCCTCGGAAACAGGCAGTCAACTCTAGTGCTGATTCTTGTTTACTGACAACAGCTAATAGAGTAGCTAGCTACTTATTCCTGCCACTTTGAATGTAGTTGAACTACAAGTTATGCTGCACATTGCATAAACACACCCACCGTAATCCACTGATTTAATTTACTAACATAGGACGAATATATAAATATATCTCTGTTGCCAATATGCTTGTAATCACAACTCTATAGACTGGTGATAATATTTGAAGCTCTAAATGCCTTGAAGCCTTGGTATCTAAAGATACATCCCCTTTTATATATGCAAGTTTGAGGATTAAGATCCATTAGAGCAGCCTCCATTTGTATCCATCCAGGGTGGAAAGGAATATATTTTGGGAGAATGTAGGAGAGGGCTTTCTTTGCAGGGACATGCTGTTCGTGGATGTCTTCCTCATAAGGCCTTCCTCATAAGGCCATACTGTTGCCAAGTAAAAAAATGTTTTGATGCCTAAACTTATTTTACTGTTTTAAATTGTTTTTTACCAGTTAATCTCTTGCTGAAATGGGAACTGTTCATGTTAACAGAAATCAGCTCTCAGTGCTAGACCTCCAAATCTACCGTGGCACTTATTGTGGCATGCATTTGGCCAGTTGTGCAATACTGTCAACTTCAAGAGCCTTTGCAGTGTAAATATTGTTCAACCAAAATGTGTTGAACTAATTTCTGGAATAAAATGTTCTCTCTCTTTATATTTGTGTATTCTGAGTATTTTCTCCCTAACTGTTCATGCACATGTAGAAAAAACATACTGTAAAGCAGGTTTATATAAACACGTAAACAGATTGAATTACCACTCCTACCTACTGCTGATTTCTGAATATTTCAACTGCAAAGGGAAAAGGGAATGAAGAAAAGTCCTGAAATCCACTATTGTTTTTAGAATATTATATTTCCTGGGCCCCAATGAAGTGTTTAACTGATAAGCATCAGACCACTCTTCATCAGATAAACAGTTATTTGTCTCACTTGGATACATATAATTCTACATTTAAATTCACCCCCCTCCTTGTTCTATATTCACAAAACAAAGCTGCAAGCAGGAGAGACATGTAGCTTTCTGTGTAGCTCGAACTATTTTACAATGGGCATAAATTATGTACATTATTGATGCACCTTCAAAATTATACACGCTGAAATAAAATAATCTGAAAAATTCTGCAGAAAATCTATTGGTGGTAAGGGGAAGAACTATATTTATCCATCCAGTGAATTATTCCAGAGATAAAAACACTTATTCAGACACAAGGCAGCTTAAGTCCCATGCTGAGAGAAAAATGGAATATAAATAAAATAAACGAATGGAAAAAAACAAACAAGCAAGGCGCACTGAACCAATTAAGGGCAATTTGAAAATCCTTAGTGCTCAGCAATTTCTGTACATACTAGTAATTCTGCATAAGTTACTGAGTATGCATAGATATAAATTTGGAAATAATAGATATAATGTAAATAAAATAAAGTCCTTGGGGAAGACCATTTCCAGATAATCTGTGTGGCTATTCAGTTAGCTACCCAGATGCTACCGATGGACAACTTCAGGTAGCAAAGCAGTAATGCTACACCAGAATGCAGATACAGACCTATGCAGCACAAGGTACTACAGCAGAGGGCCTGTCTGGGTTGGCATCTGTAAGGACTCACCTGTCCTAAGTGGGTGGAAAGCCTGCTTGGAAGTTTTGCATTTCTGTTGGAAGATAGCTGGCATCCATTTTGGTAAGGGATTTGCAGCTAGCAGCCATCAGGGGAGGTCATAGCCAGAGGGGGCGTGGCCTTAGAGTCAATCCTGCTCAGAGATAGGAGTGCCCTGTGATTGGCTGAGTGCCAGAGGGGAGGAGCAAAGCTGACTAAAGGAGGGATCTTGTCAGAAAGAGTCTCAGTCTTAGGCAGAGCTTTGATTGAGAGACATCTCAGCTCTAGCTGTCATGGTTTGAGGTTGGAGTGACAATATCCTCCAAGCCTCAGCCATAGATTCTGACAAGTCTGTTAGTATAGTGGCACATCCAGGGTGTTTGGGGTGACACTGATAGTTAGGTTAGAGCCATTAGGGCTGACTTTGTAGAGTCAGACTAAACACCTTGTCTCCTCAGTGTATAGAGGGAAAGGTGGGTTCTGAGGCTGGGAGTTAGCAAGGTAGCTAACTCAGTCAGGCAAGACTCAGGGGATTTCTAGTGGATAGAAGCCCTAGTAGGAACCAGCTGTTCACTGCTATTTTCAGACAATAGGGTGACAGGTTTATATTTTAGTCAAGACTCAGTACTGACTAGAGTATTGTTAAGACCTAAGCATAGTGAACTACTTTTCTGTAACCGCACGCTCAGCATATCATTACCTGTAACCGCATGCTCCAGCCTATTATTATCAGTAACAGTACGCTATTGTTGCCTCTCTGTAGAACCAGTACGATCTGTGCCTCATTGATAGCCGTTTGTTAATTAATAAATTCTTTTTATTGTTAACTTTAAGAAGCCTCCATCTCTCTATCTTTTAGTTCCTCACAGTGTGGTTGTTTTGGGCGGCTTGGTTATAAGAACTACCAAGTAAACCTCTTAATCAATAATCTAAAATCCTAATAAGAATATTAGGTTGGTGGCAGTACTACCGGGAGTATTATTTTAATTAATAATCTCCAAAACCAGTGTCAGGTCATGACAGCATCCAAAGCAGGAGAACCCTACAAGACTCAGAGCTCTGAAGAAGGTACGGGTGCTGCCTAAACACTTTGTAGTCCAAGTTCAATGGGACACCAAATCTGATGAGAAGATAACTCTTACTAAATTGATTTTGACTCACTTAAAATATCTGAAAAATAGATGTGATATGAGAATTATGTTTTACTTGTGAATGTGGAAGAGTTCCAATGCCACAGTGGCTGATACAGATGAGTTCATGAGTCTGTATTAGTGGACCATATTTCTGATACTAACACGATCTTTAAAAGTTCATATAATTGGCCTGGGGGTTCTGGCATATTCAAGTGGACAGGCACTTATTGAGTCTCGTAGTAGGTGGACTTCCCATGATGCTTAGTTTATATTTAGGACAATCTCTAATGCTTCCTTAGCATTCTCAAGGGGTCTACACCTCACAATGGTTTTGTGGGGATTTCATAGGTTTGTAACAGGCTACCAGTAGTGGATGCAGTACAGTCCCTTATGGTACTATTTCCATATGTGAAACAGACACTTCCCTTGGGGGACTGTGTGGAAGGGGCCTAAGACTCCTAGATCTCTTTCATACATACTGTTATCAGCCTTAAATTACTTCTGCAAAAAATGTGATAGTTTTGAGGACTTTATAAACCTGGGTATATCTACTGAACTCAATATTGATATACAAAGTCACATTTTGATTTCTTGTTAAAGTGTGCCATTTCATCCTTGCTTTGATTTTATACAAACATTGACATCAAAATTTGTTCATCTTCACTTTGTTGGCAGTCATTTTAATGTATTAGAGCATACATCACAGCAGAGATTTTGTACTGTCTCGTTTAAATTATGGAGGGAAGTAAACAAAGAAGTGAGCTTGAAATGTTGAAAAAAGTAGAATGATTGCTCCAATAAAAATGCACCCCTTGCCAAGTGAGTTTCGGTGTATTATTATTGAACTTAAATGAAATGAGCTGAAATGAAAAGTGTCTGACCTTTTAGTTGTCCCTATTTCATGCCGGAGAGATCCTGATGAAACTGAGGGTCCTTTCACACAGCCATATAACCCAGAATATCAAGGTAGACAATCCCACAATATCTGTTTTGAGCCGGGATATCTGAGTCTACACTGCCATATATTCCAACTTGAAGCAGAAAATGTGGGCTTTTATTCAGCTGTGTAGAAGGAGCCTTAGAGTTGTGCCCCTAATTTTGGAGCAACATAGATATTGTGAAACTCCCCCAAACCAACTTAGCAGGAAGCAGCTGCTGTGATCAATTGGGGAGGGAGGGTGTCTGATCCTCTGTTGATTAGGAAGCAGCGATTGAAGTTCCCATCCCCCTCCTCATACACGTGGTCTCTGGTGCGAGGGGAAATTCTAATAGGCTTCTTGCTTAAATCTATTGTACTGGAGATCACACACAAGAGAAGATGGGCTGTCTAGTCAGCTGCTTTCTGATTGACAGGGGAACTGACACCCAACAATTGCAGTGGCTACATCCTAGTAAGTGTAGTCTGGGAGGTGGGGGGGGGGGTGTCAGGGCAGAATTCACTGTTGAGCACCATAATTACAACGTTTATACATACAGAAATCTCAGCAGGATTCCTGGAATTATTTTCCATGACTAAAAACCTACTGTATTATTCCATGATTTGAAAGCCATTCTATTTTACAAGAACTTTAAGATGAGAGATGCAAAAAAAAATCAAAACACAATAAAATAAACATGTTTCAAGCACTGCTGAGAAAAAATCCATTCCAAAGAACACTGTTCCCATTTCAAATACTATTTCAATATCATGTCCAAAAATATAGCTATAACACATTGCATGTCATTATTTAGCTGGCATTTAATACTGTCTGTGGTATGGCAAATATGGTCTCTTAATAACAGGACATCACATATAGTAGCAGCTGTGGTCTAAGTTCTCTCTCTCTCTCTCTCTCTCTCTCTCTCTCTCTCTCGGTATATATATGCTTTTGCCTTCCCATCCCCCGAATAATGGAGACCAAACAATAACAACACAACAACAGTTATCTTGGGTCAAATTGGGCAAGATTTTATTTGCCTATTTAAATAACCTCAACTGATCTCAAGGGTGTCAGGAATAATTTTCTCAGATGTAACCAATCTCATCCAATTTTGCGGGCGAAACACCAAGATTGCCTGATTAATCAACCAGGACAACCTGACGAGGGAAGTGAGTAAGAGGCCCCCTCTCCCACAGCGGAGAGAAGCCTCTTCTCATTCCAGGGCCATAAACAGAACTTCACCCATCAACCACAACTTTAGGGTGCATACATAACTAACTGGCCCTCACCCCTGACGGGGGTGCCTCGGTGTACACCGAATATGGCATTTCCCTCTCTAATCACCGCCACGGACTGGAGGTAGATGTCCATCTTGCCTCCATCCACACCCATCTTCTAACACCCTAGAAATGCCCTCACTCAAATCTGCTAAAAACAAGTGGTTGCCCTCATCTGACAAGTGTACCCCATCGTTTCTGAACACAATTTGGTTGGCCGGATGAATAAATCTATGTTCCAAATAGGAACCATTTCCAGAAGTGACCACCGTGCGCATGGCCCGGTTCACCCTCTTTCGTGCCTTCTCCAACAACTTGGGGTCACCACCCCCAGGCCACCACATCCGTGTTGTGATCTCAGACCACACCACGTGGACTCCGGGCCATGTCCTCCAAATTGTGAAAATATCAGCCCTGGCCTGCAAAAACAAGGCCTTTCCGGTCAACAGACCCAAATCATTACCACCGAGGTGGATAATGATCACATCAGGGGGGAACACACCCCTGCCTCGAAATAACATGGGACACAGTCCATCCCATCGCAGACCTCGTCTGCCCATCCATTGCACACTAGCAATGTCACCCATGCCCAGATGTTGGCCGACCGGGGAATCGAGAGCTGCCTGTTCAGCCCAATAGATGTAACTGTGGCCGACAATCAGGACTCTCTTCCTCTCCGACCGCACTGGACCTGCAAGACACAAAAATCGCGAACAGCATCATAAAGGCTTATAAACTAACCTTACGAACATATGC